>ML792232.1:611508-691875 GCA_009831015.1 Picea engelmannii | reverse complement strand
CTTTGATTAATAGAAATCGTGTATTACTGTATATCTGTGTTTATGGTTTCATCTCTGATACATTTCTGTTATATTATTGAATATCTGCAATATCTCTGTGCATTTCTTTATTATATCTCCGCTCTCATTTCATGCCGAAAATATTCCAGATCAGTGGTATCAGAGCAGGCTGCTCTTGTTCATTTTTTCAGTGCATGTCCCCGACGAGGTCCGAGTATAGAAAGTTGGGTCTCGAGCTTGTCTCTCTTGAAGACAATCTCTCTCACACACCCAAGAAACCCTCAATGGTGGAAGAAAAGAAAAACGACGGAGCAGACGATCCTATCAATCTGTTGCTTGAGCAAGCTCTCACGTGACAGAGGGACGAAATGATGGAGAATTTTTCCCACATCCTTCAATGCCTGCCGATAGCATCAGGTGCATCTTCATCAAGTAGCCACTTTGGAGGCACCTCACCTTTCAAGGTACAAGTTAATTTTGATATTCCCATATTTGAAGGATAGATAGATGCAGAAGACCTAGAAAAATGGTTAACTCTGCTGGAAGGTTATTTCTCTGTTCACAATTTTTCCGACAAAGAAAAGATCACCTTTGCACTCCTTAAAGCTCTCCCTCATGTCAAACATTGGTGGGAAAATTATTGGGAGCAAAGTTCCACAGAGGAGACTGGAATATATGGGGCCGATCCCACTTGGGATTTTTTTGTGGATGCGGTAAAAGAACAGTATTACCCTGTTGGCAACTATGAGCACCAGTACATGAGATGGACCACATTGCGGCAAGAGAGGGGGCAAATAGTTCTGGAGTTCACCAATACCTTCCATACCTTGCACACCAAGCTGGGTATCAAAGACTCTGAGCGACATTTGGTTCTGAAATACCGTGGGGCTCTAAACAGATACATCCAAACTGAAATGGATTTTCTGGACATCTCATCACTCGGTGTTTATCGATATGCTATTAAAATTGAGCAGAAATTTAAGCACTAGAACAAACAGGAAATCGGGTCCACAAATCCACAACAACCAAAGTATGACAAAGACGGCCCTAACAAACAATCTCCTGAAAACCAGTCCAAGACACAGGAAAAGAAGGGTCATGGCAAGACAAAGAAGGACACCGGAAAATGGTGTGATTTCCACAAAATCCCTTGGCACAACACCGATGAATTTCTCTCAAAACAGTCATTGGTGGCCAAGATCAAAGACAAGGAGTCGAACCCTGATTCTGAATCTGATTCTGAAAATACTGGTAAAGGACAGATCATTGACACAGACCCCACTGCTATTATCGCGACCGAAACAATTCAACCAGAAGAACCAACAGATCCTGAAGAGGGGGAGCGCCTTTTTCATTCATAGATGTGGGTGAAGGGGACCCCGCTGCATTTTATTGTTGATAGCGGAAGCCAGAAGAACCTCATCTCAGCAGAGGTCGTCAAACACTTGGGATTGTCGACAACACCACACCTACAACCATACAACATCAGGTGGGTTCGGCAAGGATGAGATCTCTGTGTCGACCAATAGTGTCGATCGTCATACGGCATCCAACCCTTCAAGGATGAGGTATTATGTGATGTTCTCCCACTGGATGTCTGTGATTTTCTCTTGGGCCAATCATATATGTGGAAGCACCATGCTATCTATGAGTCTCGACCCCGTAGTGTCATTATTAATCTGGGGAGTCATCTCTGCAGGATACCAGAGGTAGTTCCAACTACTGCCCCACCTAAACAGTGCTGCAAGGTATCTCATACTACCAAATTCATCTTCTCCACTATCTGTTCAAAAGGAGAACAAAAGGACACTGCAACCACTATAGCCTTGCCCCAAGCACCTTATATCCAACAGAAGCAGATCGACAAGGATGCAACAAAGTGCAAATATTCCTTCTGCACATCATCCTCTCATGTATCTCGACTTGTTGAGCAGCCTCAACCACAACAGGTTCGTGACAGAGTTCCACAAACTACGCAACGCGACGTCTCCAGCAAGACAAGCAACTCACCAAGATGTAGATTCAACAAAGGTTTTTCCCTCTCCCCTGGGAACTCAATGCAATGGAGACCATTGCTTCCTAAGGAGGGAGGATTGATCCAGGTGGATATCGGTGGCCACCCACCTTTTCCAAATGGCTCAAATGGATTTTTGGCAATTTTGGCAATTTACTATTTTTAGCAGTTTTTTCAGGTCCTGAACTTCCAGGGCCATTTTGAGGCCCTAAACGATGTTTTTTTGGGTATGTTTCTCTCGCAAAATATCACCTACGATGTTATTTTGTCTCAATCATTGTAGGCCTCGAATAGATCTTTCCAACGAGCTATCGTGCACCCTAAACGAAGATCGTATGAAAAAGTTACGACCCCGAGAAGTTGATGTACTAACTTACCCAGACGGGGCCCACATGACTTTTGGCGCTTCATCTCCTAGGGTTAGGTTTTTGGATGTCTAGGACTTTTGGCATTCACGTTTATTGTAAAAATGCCTTCAGAGCCTCATTGTAACCATCTTCTTGCGAATGCGAGTAGTCGTCACATCTCTTCTCAGAGATAAGTTGCCACCATTCTAGTGAGTCTTTCACTACTCTGTATTTTTACAGTCTCTGTACATTTCTTTGATTAATAGAAATCGTGTATTACTGTATATCTGTGTTTATGGTTGCATCTATGATACATTTATGTTATATTATTGAATATCTACAATATCTGTGTACATTTATTTATTATATCTTCGCTCTCATTTCGTGCCGAAAATATTCCAGATCAGTGGTATCAGAGCAGGCTGCTCTTGATCATTTTTTCAGTGCATGTCCCCGACGAGGTCCGAGTATAGCAAGTTGGGTCTCGAGCTTGTCTCTCTTGAAGAAAATTGCTCTCACACACCCAAGAAACCCTCAATGGTGGAAGAGAACAAAAACGACGGAGCAGACGATCCTATCAATCTATTGCTTGAGCAAGCTCTCACGCGATAGAGGGACGAAATGATGGAGAATTTTGCCCACATCCTTCAACGCCTGTCGATAGCATCAGGGGCATCTTCATCAAGAGGCCACTTTGGAGGCACCTTTCCTTTCAAGGTACAAGTTAATTTTGATATTCCCGTATTTGAAGGACAGATAGATGCAGAAGCCCTAGAAAAATGGTTAACTCTGTTGGAAGGTTATTTCTCTGTTCACAATTTTTGAGACAAAGAAAATATCACCTTTACACTCCTTAAAGATCTCCCTCATGTCAAACATTGGTGGGAAACTTACTGGGAGCAAAGTTCCATAGAGGAGTCTGGAATATATGGGGCCGATCCCACTTGGGATTTTTTTGTGGATGCGGTAAAAGAAGAGTATTACCCTATTGGCAACTATGAGGACCAGTGCATGAGATGGACCACACTATGGAAAGAGAGGGGAAAAACAGTTCCAGAGTTCACCAATACCTTCCATACCTTGTGCACCAAGATGGGTATCAAAGACTCCGAGCGAAATTTGGTTCTGAAATACCGTGGGGCTCTACACAAATACATCCAAACTGAAATGGTTTTTCTGGACATCCAATCACTCGGTGTTTATCGATATGTTGTTAAAATTGAGAAGAAATTTAAGCACTAGAACAAACGGGAAATCAGGTCTGCAAATCCGCAACAACCAAAGTATGACAAAGACGGCCCTAACAAACAATCTCCTGAAAACCAGTCCAAGACACAGGAAAAGAAGGGTCACGGGAAGACAAAGAAGGACACCGGAAAATGGTGTGATTTCCACAAAATCCCTTGGCACAACACCGATGAATGTCTCTCAAAACAGTCATTGGTGGCCAAGATCAAAGACAAGGAGTCGAACCCTGATTCAGAATATGATTATGAAAATACTGGTAAAGGACAAATCATTGACACAGACCCCACTACTATTGTCGCGACCGCAACAATTCAACCAGAAGAACCAAGAGATCCTGAAGAGGGGGAGCGCCTTTTTCATTCACAGATGTGGGTGAAGGGGACCCTGCTACATTTTTTTGTTGATAGCGGAACCCAGAAGTACCTCATCTCAACAGAGGTCGTCAAACAGTTTGGATTGTCGACAACACCACACCCACAGCCATACAACATCGGGTGGCTTCAGCAAGGATGAGATCTCTGTGTCGACCAACAGTGTCGATTGTCATATGACATCCAACCCTTCAAGGATGAGGTATTATGTGATGTTGTCCCACTGGATGTCTGTGATGTTCTCTTGGGCCAACCATATATGTGGAAATGCCATGCTATCTATGAGTCTCGACACCGTAGTGTCATTATTACTCTGGGGAGTCATCTCTATAGGATACCAGAGGTAGTTCCAACTACTGCCCCACCTAAACAGTGTCGCAAGGTAGTATCTCATACTACAAAATTCATCTTCTCCACTATCTGTTCAAAAGGAGAACAAAAGGACACTGCAAAAACTACAACCTTGCCCCAAGCACCTTCTATCCAACAGAAGCAAGTCGACAAGGCTACAACAAAGTGCAAATATTCCTTCTTCACATCATCCTCTCATGTATCTCAACTTGTTGAACAGCCTCAACCACAACAGGTTCGTGACAGATTTCCACAAACTAAGCAGCGCGACGTCTCTAGCAAGACAAGTAGCTCACCAAGATGCATATTCAACAAAGGTTTTTCCCTCTCCCCTGGGAACTCAACGCAATGGAGACCATTTCTTCCTAAGGAGGGAGGATTGATCCAGGTGGATATCGGTGGCCACCCACCTTTTCCAAATGTCTCAAAACGGCTTTTTGGCAATTTTGGCAATTTACTATTTTTAGCAGTTTTTTCTGGTCCTGAACTTCCGGGGCCATTTTGAGGCCCTAAACGATGTTTTTTTGGGTATGTTTTTCTTGCAAGATATGATCTATGATGCTATTGTGTCTCGATCATTGTAGGCCTCAAATAGATCTTTCCAACGAGCTATCGTGCACCCTAAACAAAGATCGTATGAAACAGTTACGACCCCGGGAAGTTGATGCACTAACTTACCCAAACGGGGCCCATTTGACTTTTGGTGCTTCATATCCTAGGGTTAGGTTTTTGGATTTCTAGGACTTTTGGCATTCCCGTTTATTGTAAAAAGGCCTTCAGAGCCTCATTGTAACCATCTTCTTGCGAATGTGTAATGACCCTTTTTATTACTAGGAATAAATTCATAAATAAACCTAAACATTGGCTAATTATAATTAATATATATAAATTGATTATAAGTATTTAATTAATTATTGTGATTATACTTGGTTAAAGTATGATTTAACTCCTTGAGTAAGGGTTAAATGAATGAATGATTATTAAATAAGATATTAAATGATTAATTATTAAATTAAGGATTAGTGATTAATTGATCATTAATTAAATTAATTGATTAATTATGAATTAAAAGGGGAAAAATAAAATAAATAAATAAAAACATAAACAAGGTAAAGGAGTTACGTATCCCATGAGGGATAACRTAACCCACAAGTTAAAAGGTGACATTAATTAAAAGATAAGGTAATAAATATGGTTGATGAAGGGATAAGGTTTTAAATGTTTGGATAAGGTTTGGTGAGGGGGAAAGGTTCGAGAGGAGGAGGGAGGCATAAGGAAGGGGAGTATGGATTTTGAGGAGAGGCTCATTCATTCGGGGTTTTGACGAGAGGAGATTTTGGGGAGGAGCTTGGGGAAACTGATTTAGCAGTGAGGATTTACTGTGCACACCGTGGCTGAGAGGTTTGGGCACGGAGGGCTAGGACATCCGTAGATGTCCTAGGGCCAGGCGCACTGGTCGGCAGGGTGGCCGGTTTKGGGGTGTTGAAGMTGAAGGTTCAAGCTGCTGCAAGCGGAGGTTCAAGCTGAAGATTCGGAGGATAGCATCAGTGACAGGTATTTTATTTTCAAATTTGTGAAGTATATACTCAATTTTAATTTTAACTTGTATGAAAATTTAAATTGTTATGCATAGTGTGTTATTTATAAAATGTTATTTTATTTATTTTCTTCATAAAATTCTGGGAATGGATATGCTCGAATAAGCAAATTTTTAGATTTTTTTTTTAGTTCTGTTAAAATTCCACTCTGTTGAAATTTATGGTAGACAAAAATTAAATTAAGGTTGTTACAGAATGCGAGTAGCCGTCACATCTCTTCTCAGAGATAAGCTGCCACCATTCTAGCGAGTCTTTCACTCTGTATTTTTACAGTCTCTGTACATTTATTTGATTAATATAAATCATGTATTACTGTATATCTGTGTTTATGGTTGCATCTCTGATACATTTATGTTATATTATTGAATATCAGCAATATCTCTGTGAATTTCTTTATTATATCTCCGCTCTCATTTCGTGCCAAAAATATTCTAGATCAGTGGTATTAGAGCAGGCTGCTCTTGATCGTTTTTTCAGTGCATGTCCCCGACGAGGTCCGAGTATAGCAATTTGGGTCTTGAGATTGTCTCTCTCGAAGAGAATCACTCTCGCACACCCAAGAAACCCTCAATGGCAGAAGAAAAGAAAAACGACGGAGAAGACGATCCTATCAATCTGTTGCTTGAGCAAGCTCTCACGTGACAGAGGGACGAAATGATGGAGAATTTTGCCCACATCCTTCAATGCCTGCCAATAGCATCAGGCGCATCCTCATCAAGCAGCCACTTTGGAGGCACCTCGCCTTTCAAGGTACAAGTTAATTTTGATATTCTTGTATTTGAAGGACAAATAGATGCAGAAGCCCTAGAAAAATGGTTAACTCTGTTGGAAGGTTATTTCTCTGTTCACAATTTTTCCGACAAAGAAAGGATCACCTTTTCACTCCTTAAAGATCTCCCTCATGTCAAACATTGGTGGGAAACTTACTGGGAGAAAAGTTCCACAGAGGAGTCTGGAATATATGGGGCCGAGCCCACTTGGGATTTTTTTGTGGATGCAGTAAAATAACAGTATTACCCTATTGGAAACTATGAGGACCAGTACATGAGATGGACCACACTGTAGAAAGAGAGGGGCCAAATAGTTCTGGAGTTCACCAATACCATCCATACCTTGTGCACCAAGCTGGGTATCAAAGACTCCGAGCGACATTTGGTTCTGAAATACCGTGGGGCTCTACATAGATACATCCAAACTGAAATGGACTTTTTGGACATCTCATCACTCGGTGCTGCTTATCGATATGCTATTAAAATTGAGTAGAAATTTAAACACCAAAACAAATGGGAATTCGGGTCCGCAAATCCGCAACAACCAAAGTATGACAAAGACGGCCCTAACAAACAATCTCCTGAAAACCAGTCCAAGACACAGGAAAAGAAGGGTCACGGGAAGATAAAGAAGGACACTAGAAAATGGTGTGATTTCCACAAAATCCCTTGGCACAAAACCGATGAATGTCACTCAAAACAGTCATTGGTGGCCAAGATCAAAGACAAGGAGTCGAACCCTGATTCAAAATCTGATTCTGAAAATACTGGTAAAGGACAAATCATTGACGCAGACACCACTGCTATTGTCACGACCGCAGTAATTCAACTAGAAGAACCAACAGATCCTGAAGAGGGGGAGCGCCTTTTTCATTCACAAATGTGGGTGAAGGGGACCCTGCTGCATTTTATTGTTGATAGCGGAAGCCAGAAGCACCTCATCTCAGCAGAGGTCATCAAACAGTTGGGATTGTCGACAACACCACACCCGCAACCATACAACATTGGGTGGCTTCGGCAAGGAAGAGATCTCTGTGTCGACCAACAATGTCGATTGTTATACGGCATCCAACCCTTCAAGGATGAGGTATTATGTGATGTTGTCCCATTGGATGTCTGTGATGTTCTCTTGGGCCAACCATTTATGTGGAAACGCCATGCTATCTATGAGTCTCGACCCCGTAGTGTCATTATTACTCTGGGGAGTCATCTCTACAGGATACCGGAGGTAGTTCCAACTACTGCCCCACCTAAACAGTGCCGCAAGGTAGTATCTCATACTACAAAATTCATCTTCTCCACTATCTATTCAAAAGGAGAAAAAAAGGACACTGCAACCACTACAGCCTTGCCCCAAGCACCTTCTATCCAACAGAAGCAGGTCGACAAGGCTGTAACAAAGTGCAAAGATTCCTTCTGCACATCATCCTCTCATGTATCTCAACTTGTTGAGCAGCCTCAACCGCAACAGGTTCGTGACAGATTTCCACAAACTAAGTAGCGCGACTTCTCCAGCAAGACAAGCAACTCACCAAGATGCAGATTCAACAAAGGTTTTTCCCTCTCCCCTGGGAACTCAACGCAATGGCGACCATTGCTTCTTAAGGAGGGAGGATTGATCCAGGTGGATATTAGTGGCCACCCACCTTTTCCAAATGGCTCAAAACGGCTTTTTGGCAATTTTGGCAATTTACTATTTTTAGCAGTTTTTTCGGGTCCTGAACTTCCGGGGCCATTTTGAGGCCCTAAACGATGTTTTTTTGGTATGTTTCTCTCACAAAATAGCATCTATGATGCTATTTTGTCTTGATCATTGTAGGCCTCGAATAGATCTTTCCAACGAGCTATTGTGCACCCTAAACGGAGATCGTATGCAAAAGTTACGACCCCGGGAAGTTGATGTACTAACTTACCCAAACGGGGCCCACATGGCATTTGGCGCTTCATCTCCTAGGGTTAGGTTTTTGGATGTCTAGGACTTTTGGCATTCCCGTTTATTGTAAAAAGGCCTTCAAAGCCTCATTGTAACCATCTTCTTGCGAATACAAGTAGCCGTCACATCTCTTCTCAGAGATAAGCTGCCACCATTCTAGCGAGTCTTTCACTTTGTATTTTTACAGTCTCTGTACATTTCTTTGATTAATAGAAATCATGTATTAATGTATATCTGTGTTTATGGTTGCATCTCTGATACATTTCTGTTATATTATTGAATATCTGCAATATCTTTGTGCATTTCTTTATTATATATTCGCTCTCATTTCGTGCCAAAAATAATCTGGATCAGTGAGGCACCGACGAAGGATGCAATCTACACCTCAATGATAGAGAGTATCTTCAAGGATGAGATAGTTCTTGGCCTGATGACATATACAATGATGCTCATCACGAGAAGTAGAGGCAGGGCACTTCAAATTCTAGAGACAGACAAGTATATCTCTATACCAGGGGTCCGAAGATGCTATCAAAAACATGTCTCCTTGAATAGGCGATTCTTTGGGCATAACATCACCTGACTCAACCAGAAGTTCTGAGATGAGTTCCACAAAGACCAGTGACTTTTTGGATTTCGCCGAAACGAAATCTAAGTCAAATTCTTAGAGGACAACTATCCATCTACTGATCTTTTCACCGATTACCCGTCATGTCAACACGTATTGAAACATATTCACAACGGTAATGATGGTGGTATTGTGAAACAAAACATAATGACGGAACCATTGGATAGCATGGACTGCTGCCAACGCAAGTTTTTCGATATGAGAATAATTGAGTTCTGGTCCAACTAGGCCTCGGCTCAGGTAATAAATAACATATTTTGAGAGAAAATCATCCTCCTCAACTAATACCATGTCGATGGTTGACTCTGTTGCAGCCAAGTATAATAAGAAATCTTTGTTATAATTGGGTGGCCGAAGTAGAGGGGCAGTTGTGAGGGCATGTTTTAACACATCGAAGGAGCGTTGAATGTCATCATCCCAATGAAAAGGAATGTCTTTCTTCAGTAAGCACATAAAGCCCTTTGTGATCTCCTCATAGTTTGCGATGAAACGCCGAAAAAAGTTCTCTTTTCCCTATAGACTCTGAAGTTGAAGGATTGTATGTGGGGGAGGCAACTAAACTATTGACTCAAACTTGAGAGGATCAACCATGATCCATGTTGTTGAAACTATGAAACCTAGAAGATGGCCCGGTGTCACACAAAAACTACATTTGTTGGGATTCAAGCTAATTCGGAAGTAGCGACATCGCTCAAAGATAAGTCGGAGATGCATGGCATGATCAGTTCTCTTATGATATCGTTATGCTAAATAATCTAAGTAGGCCTCAACAATATGTTTGAGATCGTGGAAAGCAAAAGACATGGCCCGCTGAAAGGTAGCTCCAACATTTTTCAAACCAAAAGGCATCTTACGATACGTGAATGTACCCCATGGACAAATGAATGATGTTTTGTGTTGCTCTTCAGGTTTGATTTGTATCTGATTATATCCTGAAAAACCATCCATGAAAGAAAAGGCCTCGCAACCTACACATTCATCGACTATCTAGTCAATAAATGGTGTGGAGAAGTTATCTTTTGGACAAGCCTTGTTCAAATCACGGAAGTTTGTACATACGTGAATCATACCCTTTTTTTTGTTAATTGTCATAGGGTTTAACACCCATTGGGTCAAATGGATGGGGTAGATAAAACCTTCCTTGAGCAGTTTCTCTACTTCAACCTTAATAGCTGCTACTTTCTTAGGATTAACCGGACGAAGCTTCTGCCGAACCGGCTTAGCATCGGGATAAGTCGTGATTTCGTGTTCAACAATTTTTGGATCAATGCCTGGCATTTCCTCGTAAGACCAAGAAAAAACGTCGCGAAATTCATTAAATAAATCTGTGTAGATTCGAATCTTTTTGGGGGAGAAGTCAGCTTTGATGAAAACATTCTCCACAATGCTAAGGGTTCTGGAGATGTTTATAGGTATAGTTTTGGCAATGGTTTCCATATTACCCTCAGCATAAACAACATGTTTAGCCAAAGGATTGATAGGACAAGACCTATCTCCAGTCATAGTCGAGGTGAATTCCCCTGCTTCAATTCTGCTTAACTCTGGGAGGAAGTAAGATCTGTGATGGAAGGAACCTTGAGCCCAAATAGGCTCTAGAATTGGATCTAACTCTTGTGCGAGAGTTGGATCAGGGTCGGCGGAAGCTTGCTGGACTAAAGAGTACACCACTTCTACCGTGGACAAGGGCATGGACATACCATGGTGCCCCATCGCTTCCATCATGGTCGATGGGGAAGGAAGAATCCACAAATCGTTAAAGTAAGTCATGTGAAACGATGCAACTTGGAAAATATCAACCTTATGGTGGTCATATATGAACTTAACATCACCTTGAAGAGGTGGGTAATCAAAAGTACCCATCAAATATGGCACACACCAACCCCTATGTTGACAATGTCGGGTTGAGGGTTATCAATCATTGGGACTACAGATGCCCCCAATGAAGGGTTAGGATGGGAGAAGGACAACTGATCAATGGTAACGATCCATCCCTCGTGTGGAAACAACAAGAAATTGTAGTTGAGAGATGCGTCAACCACTTCAACCTCGACACACACGATTTTACCTCCTAACTGCACGGGAAAAGAGGGGATAATTCCATGTGGTCGAAATGAACGACCATCGAAAGTGGTAAGACGAGTAGGTGATGGAGACAAAATGGGTTTGCCAATGGCCTTCCAACACGCCAAAGACATTACGCATGTTGAGACGCCCTCATCAACCATTGTGTAGAAAATGTTCCGAGTAAAATTTTTCGTGGTGTAAGCCACGACTATTTGGAATGCTACGTGGTAAGGGAGACGAGGTTTCAAGTCAGTTTTATCAAGCATGATCGTACCCAGATTACAAGTCTCTATGGATCCTAAAGCGACTAACAGAGCCTTTCTCTGGGAAGGGCATCTTTGAAGGACTTCCAAGGCATACATTGCACAAGGGGTTTGAGACAAATCCTACACCACATAGTAGTTCTGGGCGACCCTTGTGTTTGGGTTGTGAGAAGATTTCTTAAACAAACCTTTTGGGATGCGTGTCATGGTTTCACCCAGTGTCTTCTCGATCTGAAGAGGAAGATATGGGGTTTCAACTTCTTTACCTTTCTCAGAGGTGCTTGGTTTGTTGTAATCATGTGATCTAGTCGATATATAGGCATCACCTTTCATCATATACACATTTGTGGATGCAGGATTGTTTGAAGACAGAGGGGGTCCTTGGATGCCCCCTTCCGCGCTTATAGAGGCTTGAATTAGATTTTGGCCATGTTGAAATGGGTTTATTAACACAACAGATTGCTGCTGTGATAATAAATTTTGGGCCTCTGCAAGCCGAGGGCATTAGTGAGTCAGGTGGTCTTCCGCGCATAGATTACATGGATACCTCGAATTCCTTTTTTCGGTGTTTCCCCCGCCAACATTATTAGTGGATTTATTATCCCCCTTACCCTTATTATGTTGTTTCTTATTTCCATCAAGTTGTTGGGTGGCCTTTGGATTTGTTGATTGCACACTGTGTACATCTGACGTTTGGGTAAGGGGAGCAGTTGGAACAGTAGTCTGGTTGGTCGTTGTATGCTGGATAGACAATTGTTGCTATTGTTTCATTAGTTGTTCAGTGGGCTTTCTTTGTGCTAAACCAACAATACCATTGGCATGTGGTCCAACTCTCTGTTTGTTTTTATCAAGTATTGATCGTGGCGCATCTGGCAATATATCGTACAGTAGACCAGACTGAGAATAGATTAGCTCAAGATGTTGAGCTCTCATGATTGCATCTTCTTCGGAAAACACTCCTGATGCCTTTGGATAACTGTGGGACCAAATACTTAAGGAACCACTCAAGAAGGAATGTTGGTGGGACTGGCACCTTAATCAAACTCTTCCAACATCTCCACTCTCAGATGTGATCAGAGATATGGTCTGTTTTTGTCTATTCGAAATTGGCCAGCAATTTTGTGCCAGCGTCGTATCTCATAGGTAATTGGAAATGGTTTAGGAAATCCATTGCCAATTCATCGAAGGAAGAGTATCTTGAGCGATCGAGCTCAATGTACCATTTCGCAACACTCCCAATGAGAGTACGTTGAAACAATCACAACTGTATGGAGTCGTCTTTCAACGAATTAGATAAGCACCAAAGGTGAAAAGTAGTCACATGATCTCTTGGATCTTTGTTAGGCTTGGCTTCAAACTTTTGTATGTCCGAAGGAAACTTCATCGGCATAGGGGGCCAATGCGGATTGTGCCAGATAAGGTTGTTCAACAACCTTGTTAAGTCTGACAAATGCAAGGTTGCTAGGATATGTAGTTTGGGTTGTTGGTGATAACCATGGAAAAAGGGGCCTGGAGTTCGGTTGGCACCAAGTTGCCAGGAAAAGTTGGGTTGCTAGCTCGGGTTCTGGTAAAAACCATGGCCATGACCAACATACGGATTTTGCGTTTGAGGAGACATCATTAGTTGATTCCCAAAATAGGACGTAGATGGTTGGGCGTGCATTACATTCGGAGGAATTTGGGAAGGGTTTCCCCATGCCGATCCCATGGGCATAGGCACTACACCTTGCCCGGGGTTCCATTGGTTGTGAAAATAATTTCCCTTGATTGACATTCCTGACGAGGGAACTGATCCCTGCCAAGAATTCCAAGGTCCTAATGCAGAAGAAGTTCCTGGGTTTTCCCCCTGTGCAGGAATAATACCCTTCATAGGATTAGGTTGTCCGTAACCGGGGTTGCCCCCAGTCGGGACAGTAACTGACGAGAAAGTGTTGTTACCAAACACACCAAACAAATAAAACGGTGTCGAACCTACCGACATATTATGAGAAGGTGGTCCTTGAATCCCTGCTCCAAATGAACTATGGTGTGCGTTTGGCCGGGCGGATTGCTGGTGGGCGCCGCCTAGAAAAGGGGACGAAGGAGGTATATGACCACCCCCGTAAGGGAAAGCGTTAAAGGGAGATGAAGTGTCCCCCATGGGTCCTTGCAGAGGAGCGTTAGAGATCCCTTCCCCCAGACCTAAAGTCTGTAAAGTGGAGTAGGAGAGTATAGGGCTTGTACCTGAGCTAGGAATCCCGTATGAGAATGGAGGGCATGTCACACTCTGTGTGAAAGGAGCAGTGGCCGCCGCCAAAGACGGGATCAGACCACTGCTCGAGGTAGAGGAATTCGAGACCATGGTGGCTCGGATTGGTGACAATGGGTTAGGAGGTGGAACACCCCCTATGGTGTGACACTGTTTGGCACTCGTAAGGATAAATCTGTACGATGATGGGTGCTGAAGGATCAATGGTTGGAGTTTTGGATGGACCAAGAGATTCCTCTCTAAGGTCTGAAATGGTTGGTTTCTCCAGATGTTGTTCGGGCACAATTTCCTATGACCCGGTCGCTTCAAAAGATCCTTGTTGGTCTAGCTTTCGCCTTAGCGGTGGCGGGGGTGGCTCCAGTGTAACCGATGGCAGGCCCAGAAGCCTTCATGACCGGCGGAGCTCTTGATTGTCCACTTTGTAGGAAGATCAAAGACACACTAAGGATTTCTATTCGTTCAAAAACAACACACACTAGAAAAAGTCCCTACAAGATAAAACAAACAAACACTAAACTAGTTGGAAGAACAATTACATCAACCAACACTAGAGAAACTTACCAGTGCAAGTGCAACTCGAAAATGGAAGAAACCTCCGGGTATAATCTACAAAGTGTGGCCTGACGTCTGTCCTATGTACCGTGGTATACCCCCGCAGTCACCTGTGTATGTCTCTAAAAAACATATGCAACTAGGTTTCCAACGCGCGAACAGACACCAGGTAGGTACAGTCGACAATCAGATAGACCACAATGAGAAGGGTATCAAGCTCGAAACCTATCAAGGGTATCGAAAGAAAGTGGTTCGGAAGACAACTGAGGACCTAGAACGGATTCGAGACCCACAAAGCTCCATGGAAAATGTAATTGACGGAATCCCAAGACAAGCCCTCTATATGTGTTCTCCACTATGATTGGTCCGACTTTGGAGGGGTTATCTTCGCTACCTTTCTGCACGTGACCTCATTTTTATCCCTTGTGTTAGAGGGGCTTCCCGGATAACTTTCATGATAATGGACTTTTAACACTCCCTAGCACAAACTCTTATGTATGTTTTGCAGCCTTGAAGAGTTTCCTCTCCAACCTAAATCAAGGCTCTAGCCTAAACTAGTTGATGGACCCTACAAACATAAAGTCTAGTTGATTTTAATTAATCGTTAATATTTTATGGCTTGTCTTAAGTAAAAGGTTATGAAAGTGAAACTAGTGATGTTTTGAGAGACGAAAGAAAAGATAAACAGAAAGATGGAAACAAAATAACTTCTTCTTGACACAATTCTTAATCAACTTTTCAAACTAAATTTTTTTCTCTAAGATCTTTGAACAACAAACTCAAAATAACATTTCGCTCGACTACGAGCTACTTATTGTCCTAAGTAAACAACCAAGAACTTATGAAAGAAAAACTTTTCATAGTTATTTATGAAAACCAACAACTACTTAACCAAATCAAAAAATAAAAAAGTATTTTTTTTTAATTTAATGCTCATAAATAAAAAAGGGAAAATGATGACAAGTAAAGACCAATAAAACTTTTGGCATAACTGCAGATCTCAAAGAGTTACTAACAATAACACACCAACTGATGAAAGAAGACTCTCACACTTGTCTAAAAACCCTATGAAAGAAAAATTTTGAGGAAAACTTTTTAACGAAAAAGAAAGCTATTGTTGTGATCAGACCTAAGTTGTCGACTGCTATGACAGAGACCAAGAACCCTGAGAGGTATAACTCTTAACAAGGAAAAGGATGACTGCCTCTCCTTAAACAAGAATTTTCTCAACATGCATGCTGCTGACAGTTCAACAGCCAGTGTGTGCCGATGCGCTATGTAAGGTTAGAGCACGTGTACACACATGTAGGCCTTATACAGGGCGCGTGTACCTATGCAACTCTTCCAAAATGAAAAAACAAGCAATCAAACACTAGCAGAGACTACTGGTATTGAGAACCAAAATTTCTTTAAGACTTAGAAACTTACTTTGACAGAAAAAAGAAAATAATTCAAGGAAACTTTCATAGAACAAAACCAATTTGAGGTGAAACCTAAGCTACAAACTGCAAAAACAAAGACTAGAATGAGTTCCAGAAAACCCCTTAGAAGGATCACTTCTGACAAGGGAGAGGATGATTGCCTCTCTAAAAGAATTTTTTTGAAATCATACACACGACAGACACTTCATCAGCTAGCGTGTGCACGCGGGTTGTGTGAAGGTAGGGTACGGGTACACGCATGCAGGCCTTGTGTAGGCCGCATGTACCTCTATGAATCCCATAAAAGAAAATGTAGCCAAGCAAAGAAAGTAGGAAGAACTAGTATGGAAGACCAGAATCCCTGCTGGCTCAGAGTTTTGCAGAAACTTTAAAAATAAGTAATGAAACAAATTTTTAAAAATACCCAAAAAGGACTCCTAGAAAACCCTAGAGATCCCCAGTATGGTCGTCAATTCTGTTGTGGGTGGGAATCCCTCCTACAGACTTAGCATTTAAAGTCTCTAATCATGCATGTAGAAAATGACCATTTTAAAGGCTTCTACTCTTTCCTATTCTCCCAACACAAAACCCCACATTCATGCAATACAAAGGTGTAAACAAGATTTGGTAACTCTACCTTGAGTCCTTTTTTTTTATGTCGATCCATTTTCTTTCACTCGCTCTTTGATTGCAAGCCTCCTCCCAAAGATGACATGCATTCACACATGAATAAACAAAAATCTGCGAACATGCATTTCATATACTAATTGTTGGGTTAGTTGTGACAATATCATAAAATAAATATTCAACTTGAACACATGATATGGCGGGACAGGAAAAGTATTCCTTTTTGTATTAATCTTCACAAGAGTAAACTTACAATATGTGGTCAGCACTGCTCCTCAAAACTGGTCTTGGGCTCCTCTTCAACTGTCCTCCAACTGCTTTGCTCTATACTTCTCTTTGCACAAAGATAGCTAAAGTTTGGGACAAGGGGAATGTTCAATTGGGTATAGTTTCTTTACTATGATTTCCCCTCCTTTCAAATGGGACCCTTACCCCTTTTTTTATAGGCTAGAAGGAGGTAGGTATTTGGTCGAATGACCGACCATGCATGGCCGAAAGATTTAGTTAACTTACCCAAAGTTGCGTGTTTCGTCAGCAAATTTCATTTTTTCGTGCTTTTGTAGGTACACGCAGGTTGTAGTGAGGCAGCTAGCGTGTACACGCATGCAGTAGTGGAGTAGGGCGCGTGGGCCTTTTTAAAAAAGGTATTTTTAAGAAGAGTTGTTCAGTAGTGTTTTGGAAAAGAAGGAATCTGAGATGGCTTGATGCCAGGTAAGCATGTATGGTGAAAATTAGGGTTATAACACCCCTGCATCGTTCAAAGATCCATTCTGTTATGAAGCACCATCAAACCACCCTGTCTGAAGATCTTTTAAGTAAGTAGGCTTGACTAATATCTTTATTTTTTTGTGTCCGGGTGCAGGTCTTTCCAGAGATGGAAAAATCCCAAAGCTTTAAAAGCTACAACACTAGTAGATGGGGTCTTGTTTTTAAATATTTTGTAGTTCTTGGAAAGCCAAATAAACAAATTTACCAAGGGTGGAAGTGTTTTGTAAAACAATTCTGATGTGGTCCAGTGATCCAATAAATCGAAGGTGGTAATTCCATTCCAGCCTGTTTTTAGATTGTTATCCTATGTGATTTTGTTCCAAACTTGGCGAGAGAACTGGCAGTGTGTAAAGATATGTCAATTGTCGCTTCGCCCTTGTTGCAGAGTTGGCACATATTTGGTCCAGTCCAACCTATTTTCTGAAGTAGATCCCAAGTGGGGATTCTATTATGCAAAGTAAGCCAGGTAAAAATTTTAATTTTCAGAGGGAATTTCCATTTCCAAAGTCAAAGCACCATCCAGTAATATTAATGGGCCAGTCTGTAGTTGAAATCACATTATATAATTTTTTTACAAAGATGATGCCAGTGTTGTCACCTCCATCCCACATCATTTGGTCATATGAATCTGTGAGTAAGATGTCCGCATGATTTGTCTCAATGCAAAAGTTGTCCCATTCCATTTCCAAAATCGGAGGGAGATCTAATCCGTAGCTAGATTTCCAAAGTGTGGACTGTGTCCCAGGAGCAATGTAATGTATTTGCGCTCATTTAAACTCCAAATGATCCATCGGATCTTTTAATGACTATGGTTGAGTTTTAATTTTGCATGCGTTAATTAACCATTTGAGAAACTTAATGAAAGAATGAGGAAAGAAGAGGAATTATGACATCCATATACACATATGCAGATCTAAAATGAAATAATATATAGCAAACCATAATACGCAGATTGATAACGGAGTTCGGCACAACTTTGCCTATGTCTCCGAGCCTTTGTCTCTGTGGGGGAGGCTTCTTTATTTCTGTTCAAAAGATCAAAAGTACATCGCTGCAATGCCAATTGGCTACAAGACTGATCTGGTCATGTTCTTCCAGATCTCTAGAACCCTGCAAAGAAAACATCACGCAAAACGGACATCCGGAGCTCCCAGAAATTACCCGACAACACCTGCTCCTCAATAGCTTCCCTGCATAAAAATGGCTTTGGCTTGGCTTCCCTTCAACATAACTTTGTTTTTTCTGTCCTTGACTATCCTCCATGGCCTCAAACAGGCCTAGTTTATATAGATCTGAAGTTGGTTATCCATCCCCAACTTCCTCCCAAAATTTGGGCTCCAAAAATGCCCACTATCTCCCAAAAATGGAGAAAATCAATTAAAATCAGGCTCAATAACAATAAAATTCCAAAAACTTAGCATAAAAGCCCATTTTATACAAATTTATGGGTGCAGCCCCCAATATGCGCACCCCCGGTCACTTGGGCTCCTCCATGTGGCCACGCGCCCATGCGTTGGCCCTCTCTCTGCTGGCTCCTGGTTCCCTGTGGCGCGTTGTCATAGGTCCATGGGTTAACAAATAACCTCCCCGCACCTTATTTGAGGGATAGACCCCTGGTCCCGTGGCGGTGGTTATGTGTTGGCATGGGTTCCAAGGGCTAGGCCCTATCCAAACCCCTGTTGCGTTACCTCCGCGCTCCTGGTCACGGTCGTGGTCGCATACATACGCATTGAACCTTGGGCTGGGGCTAAGCCCCGACCCTTTCCCCCGCCGACGAAACGTTATTTTGAATTCAAATATTTATTTTGTCGTATATATAATAAGAACCACCCATAGGTCGGGCAGTTAGCCCGGTCCTGCCAGTCCGTTTTCCGGAGGATAGGTCGCGGGTTCGACCCACGCTGAAACCATATAATTTTACATATAACCACAACAACCAACCACAGGGTGCCATGTGGCAGCCCATGACTGGGCCACGTGGCACATCAACAACCAACCGAAAGCTTCCAAATGTCGATCGATGATTCGTCCACGTCACCTGCCACATACCCTGTCCAGTCACTTCCATGTCAGCCGCTGACGTCATCCCGTGCCATGTGTCACCCTTACAGTGGTGACATGTGTCACCCCTAGATTGGTCCAGCTGTCTACCCGTACGCCATATCAGCCTGCCATGTGTCGCCTCCTGGAGTTTCCACATCAGTTGTACGACCGTATGACCTGTACAGTCAGCATGCCACGTGGCACTGTACGGATTGTATAGTCATCCCCTTTTTTTCCCTGTTTGCCTTTTCAGACAGAATGTGATATCTTGCGCATACGGAGCTCGTTTGACGAAGTAAATATATGGTCGGAATCAGGAAGACGAGACAGATGCAATGGCACTGGTTTTGTCGGATTCCGAGCACTTTCATTTTTGAGCATTTTTAAGCCCTGTCAGGCTTTTGGATCCGATTCTGGATCACCAAAAGTATTTACTTTCTCTATCAAGTGTAGAGTATTTTGTTATTCTCGATGCAATGAGATGTTTATATTAAAAATCATTTTTTATCATCGATACATTAGAATTATATATTGAACTCGTTGTTCATTATTGTTATGAGTGATGTGTTGGCAGTCGATCTATGCCACTATGTGATTGGTCCTTTATCTGATTTTTTTGTTTTCTTCAATGCCTTCACGTTGCGTTCATTTGCAAGAGCTTGGTGATTGTGCTAATGAAGCTAAATAGTTCACTCTCTTTTCTTCAAATAAGTGGTCTATGATGATAGGAGAAACTCAAAATGTGACAAGAAATATGTCTGTATTAATTTCACATTACTCTTTAAGAGAAATAGTAGCACCGCAGATAAATGTTTTTATTTTTTAACAAGAACGGGTATATTTGTATTAGAAAATTGTTGCATCCACACTGTTCATCATGATAATACATATAAGAGAGGATTGTCCAACAAAACATTTTAAGATCTGCCCAAAATTTGAAACTGATAGTCTATGAAAACTGATATTCGGACAAATACTCCTAATATCAAACAAACTTTAAAACACACTACACATTTTACTAAATAAAACCATGTTGGTTGTGCGCTTCCCCTTGACTCTCTTCATTGCTCATGGAGTTTTTCTCCACATTCAACATTTCCACATCTCTCTATTGCTATTGCACGATTTCCTCTTCTTTAACCTCCTCTACTACAGACCCAATACACTACCTAGCAATTGAATGAGTTGCAGAATTGTTTCTTGACAAACCCATGCCCACAACTAGGTGTTAGAGAGAAACACACTCAACTTGAAAGTCCTCTATCTGTCTCTTCTAACTATGCAGATTTTCTATTATGAAAGAAACTTCAGAATCACCAACCTCTTCCTGGGAAGGCATTCTACCAATTAATGAAAAGATTGAGTTTCTATTATCAGTGATGTAGTCCTCTTGTCTTCATAAGACTTTGTGAATTTTAGATGTTTCATATAGTGTGCATCTCCTAGAATGCCCTTGTTCCATTTTAGTTTTCCAACATAACCCCTCTCTGAGCCACTTTTCTCCACTCGCAACACTCAGACCAATAATCCTTTTAACATACTCCAACATTCCATCAAAAGCAAAGGAGGACATAATGCTAACCTTTAGCAAATTTGAGATGATAGCAAGGGGGCCTCTAGAGTAACGAGTACCTTTGGAGAAAAGAAATTTAAGACAACTCAGACAAACCAACTGGAAATCCATGAATGTGACCCGGACCCTACAAACCTAAGTTGTTGAGCCATCAAGATCCATAACCCCACAAATAAGAGTCATAGTCAAAGCCACCTAGTCCTCACAAATCAAGGTCAACATAACATTTATCCAACAAATAACTAGAGCAAAGATCCCATAGAGTTAAACAAAAAATGTTGATATCTAATACTAAACCTCAATTTGAACTAGCCTGAATTAAAATCATGAACCCTAGACTAGCAAAATATCACAAGTTCTCAAGCAACAAATCAGTGTTGAGAGTCATTATCCCACCTGCAAGAAGAATAAAAATATGGAATGTTGCTCCTTAGCCATCGACTTTGATAATCAACCACCCCTTGTGTGATATCGTATCAAATGTTTAACATGCAAGAGCACATCAGAATGTTGAATTAATACTTAGGGGATGGGGAAAAAGACATCCCCTCTTTTTAACCTTAATTTACCGCATTAAAAAAGAATAGTTTTGTTGACTAAACTATTGATTTGATGGTTGAGTAACCTAAAAACATGTTAAAACTCAACATTCTCGAATCGAACAATCCAAATCCCCACTCAAAGGTGTTTTCTATGTTTCCTTCAAGATAAAAAACCGACCCCAACCATTACCACCTCTAACGGGCACATCAATGTTATAGTTCGATGCATGGGAAGTTAACTCTTTACAATTGTTTCAATGAACATTTGTGAGGCGGATTCAAGATAAAATTGAGGGTACAAGAGAGGGCTTTAAAGAGATGGAAGGATAGTCTACATGTTGCAATCGCTAAATGGGCATTCTAACCATCAAATGAACTAAAGAATGAGTATAATGCCGTTGTTTCCAGAATACAAGATATTGTCGGATTAACTAATGACAAGATAGATAAATATATTTTAATATTTAAGAAAAATAAACAAATGGTTTAATTAATATAAAACTTTGGTAACGAGAGGAAATTTATAGTACATGACTAAAATAATAACCAATCAACACCGAATCGAATGAAAGGTACATGATTACAACTGTAATAAGAATTTTGTTTTATTTATCAAAAGAAAACACACATGCTACTTAGGAAAGCAAATTGTGTTCAATTGTTAGTACACTTATACGCATTTACGAGAGTTAAAAGGAATAAACTGTGCTCAATTGGCATGACATTTATACCTTGTTTATATCATGGCTTTTGGTTAGGAAAGTAAAATATTGTCCACTTTTAGTAATTTTATATCCTTTTATTTAAGAAAAAGTGGGGAGTTAATTTTTTTTTATATAAATGTAGAATATGTTTGGAAAAGTTATAAACATACATGTTTCTAAATTTATTTTTTTTAATTGGAATTAAATTTGTATTAATATATTAAATTATATTATGTTGAGGCAAACAACGAATTAATATATTAAATTATATTGTGTTGAGGCAAACACCGAGTACTTCTATTGTTTAGAGAGCATGTTTTTATATTCAGATCTATGGTAAAAAAAAAAGACATTAAACAAACATTTCAAGTGTTATTATATGATGTTTTTATATAAAATTGTTTCAAAATACATCGAACTTAAAAAAAAAAAGAAAAAACATCAATAATATACATTAAGCATACATGTTGCTTTGATTTTCGTGTTCTTTGTATGTATACTAGTAGCCTACTCTTATATTCATTGGCACTTGGTTTTGAAAAACAGTCTTTGCCTCAATATCCCCTCCATGAATAGAACTATGAGTTTCTTGATTGTTGGATGCCGATGAGAGATTCTTCATCTTCTGTGAAGCCACCAAAACTCTAAGCCTGCCACACTCTACTTCCAAAGTGTCAATTATGCATTTTTGTGAAAGAAGAAGGCTTGCAAGGTTGACATTATGCGATGCATAGGAGTGATCTAGCTCTGCAACTCTAGAGGTAAGGGATAAAATGGCATTGTTGTTGGCCTAGGGGAACCTCCTCATGCCTTCACAAAATATTCTTAATATCTCGAAGATCAACACTTTCCATTGTGAACCAATCGACCTTCCATTCAAGATTATCCAACTCTGTAGATAGAGGTCCCAAAACCAAGCAATCTAGGTTGAAATACGGTGCAAGGAAAATTCCTCGACTCCTATAACATCCATTTTCCAAAGGGGCAAATCAACCTACACAATAATGAAGTTCCATACAAGTTTGATGGTCAAATTACCAATAGTGCGACACCAAAACAAGTCCAAATTTCCAACCTCCCATGCCCATTGCTGAGTAAAGATGCTACCGATCCATATGCCCCCCTTCCCTTGTCCATCACCGAACAAAACCACTACCACACCTCGTTGTCATGTGCCCTTGCTCCACTTTGCTTCCTCTAGTGTGCTGAATTTTGCATCACCCTCATCCAAGATGACCCAAAATTGATTACCCCACCCCATAGCTCTACCTTGATAAACCAACTTCAATCCCAAATGAAATAAATGTGGATATGTGCTCATATGCTCTTGAGGATCCACCACCATATGCCTCACGTGTTCAGCCTCAAATAGCATTGAGCAGATTTGAATTGTATTGATGACCATCGATTGTGTGATTTGAGTTGTAACATTCTACATATACATTGATTAAATCTAGGGGATAGTGGCTTGGAAAAAAACTCATTTTCCATTAAAACTCTTAATTTGAATGTGGTGGCATGTTTTTCCAAGACATTTTCTTTTCTATTCAATTCTTTTCAAATGTTAAATAGATCAACCCTGTCAAACTAAGATAGAACTTGTCAAACTCGCTCAATGATGCCCTATGGATTGATCCCCCCATGATTAGAGTGGTTTAGTGTTGCCTTGATAATCATCGTTGAATCCCAAATATTGTTAGCTCTTTGATCTCGAGTTCCCTAGCTATAGTGAGCCCACATCATAACGAGTATGCTTCAACCAGATTATTTGACAATTCCCCTAACCCTAGTGTAATGCACCATCTGTTTTCCCCTTTGATCATGAAGACTCCCCGCACCTTCCACCCCTTTCCTACAATGTTAACCACCTATTAATTTATAGTTCAATGAAAACTATATCCACATTTACTCTAATTTTTAACCAACTCCAATCTTACGGATTAATTTTAATCAATTTCGCTTTATTTTATTGAAATGTTATTGCTTAAATCAATTTAAGCCTTATTACTGAGTCGATAGTAATGGTAGTGATTTTGCTACCTTGCATTTATTTCCATATTAATACTCTCATAAATAATATTAGTTTTATCTATGTGTGCATAGCCATTGTTGTAAGCTTTATAATTTCTTAATGTCACATTTTATCTTTATGATCCTTTAATATTCATTTTGGAAGACGAAAAAATAAAATGTGTTTGGGGTTGCACCTTATTTATCGGTCTCTAAAAATGAGGGAATAATGCCACTACAATGAGGTTGGAAAACATATTATTAGGAAAAGCACATATCTTCTAAGTGTGTTATATGAAACACGATCAATGCGAAGTGTTACTGGAAATTCCCACATTTATAAAGGGCTCATTTTCCTTTCCTTTGATTATTAAAGGTGCAGGTCAATTTGTAAGGTCCTTACCATCTAATCGTAATGTGCATTTAGGTTACTTTTTTCCAGTAGAAAATTTCTCAATATATTAAATATATGGTGTTCTCAAAAAGTACATAGCCGTGGTATTACATCCATGTCCAAAAGGTAATCACATACCACATGTGCATTTAGGTTACTTAGAGCATTTGCAAAAAAAAAATCACATTGTTATTTATTTTCCAATATGTAAGTCATGTTTTCATATGTCAACTCATTTAGTTTGTTGTTATTGTATTTCACATTGATACAATCAGATACTTGGAAATGGTGACAGGTAACACTTTAGGTAACCCATAAGATTCGTGGAGTGGGAAATTTATTTTACATGAGAATTGATATTCTTTTTCAAAATTTAATTATAAAAAATAAAATTAAAAAATATATATGTAATTTTCTTTTGTGCTTTAATTTCATATTAAATTTTCATAAAATAATTTTAAATTGCATAGTTTAAATATTCAATTTTTTGAATCTTTTTCGGCTACGTTTTCTTATCAGTTTTATCTAAAATTGTTGAATTAAATTAATAAAGTACCAAGGACAAGTGCTTTTAATCACTTAGGCGCCTAGGGGTGAGTAAGTGTCCAATGTGGTCCCTAGTACATTAATTTCATGTGAGATAAACTTAAAAGAGACTTTATGAAACTTAAGTGAAATGGGTGAGTAAAAAGACATTTCATCTCGGTCATCCATCTAATCTATCCTCCACCATTAGATTAAGTGTCTCTTCACCTTCCCTCATGAGGTCGAATTAGGGAAAGGGTGCTCCCATTCTCTTGGTATTATTCTTCATGTGGTTTGGAGAGAGCAAGAAAAGAGAGAGTCGAGCTGAGAAAGAGTTGCAACATGAGTTACAAAGAGTTGTAGTAGTATTACATCGAGTAGCAACAATGATATAGAGATTGCAATAGTGTTACAACGAGTAGCAGTAGAGTAACAATGAGTAGCAGCAAGGAGAGAGTAACAACACAAAATTTGAAGAGAAAGGTATAGTGAGTACTAGGATGTACCGTATAGATTCTGAGCAGGCTGTACTAATTGGCACATAAATCGAGGAGGTCGTACTGTAGATTTATGAGGCAGAGTTGGCACAAATTTCAAGACTATTGTACAACAATTTTGACATAGAAATCAAGACAACAGAGTTGGCACGGATTTTTGAGAAAACTATGTATAGTTCGTACAACAAGAAGGCACATAATTTGAGGGTCATACAATTATGTTTTCTGGGAACAAATTTCAAGACAACTAGGCATTGTTTTCAAGGAAGAATGTTGGACACACACTTGAGATAAGTTTGTGTGATTTGTTGATAATTTAACTGCTATAAAAGAAATTATTTCTCTCAGCTCAAAATAATATAAATCCCCTCTCTCACTGGTTTTTCCCTTGTGGGTTTTTCCAGGGTCGAAGTTAGACCAAAAATATCTGAGTATAAATTTTATGGGTGTGTTTATTTATGAGTTTTTGCTGTAGAAGACTTCATGTGTTTTCTATTCATGAGAATTTAATTTTCTGCGAACTAATTTGCAGCCTAAATTTGCAATGTGGTTTAGGAATTAAACTGTGTGTCTCATTGAGACTTGAAACCAGGTTGGGATCTGAAATTTCTACATGGTATCAAAGCTTATGGTGTGAAAGGAGCATAAATATATCAGCCACAGAGTGCAAGGATTTTGCTGAGAAGAGGAGGTAGTTCGCCAGGAAGAAATTTTGTGGGCTTGTGTTTCAGTTGAGAGGGTTAATGGCCACTGGTATGAGGGTTGAGGAAAGGATGGATGGAGCTACAAATTTCATCTCATGGAAGGAGAGAATTTTGTTTCTTTTGAAGGAGTGTGAGTTGTGGGATATTGTGGAGAACTCACAAACAAATCCTATGACGATGCCTACATATGCTACTCTTTTGACAACCTACACCAAAAATAACATAAAGGACAAAATAATTATCCTTGATTCCATTAAGTACCATGTGATTCCACATGTGACCGGGAAGACCAATGCCTATGATATGTGGGAATCATTAACCAAACTATACCGGAAATCCAATGAAAATCAGAAAATGGTATTGAGGGAGAAACTAAAGAGCATTAAAATGACTAAGACTGAAATGTTTCCACCTATCTTACCAAGATTACTCAGATGAGGGATGAACTTGGTGTTTTTGGGGAGGTTGTTGCTGACAATGAACTTGTGAGGACTACTTTGAATAGGGTAACCAAACAATGGTTTATATTTTTGGAGGGAATTGTGGCAAGGGAAAATCTTCCCATGTGGGACCATCTTTGGGATGAATTCATTCAAGAGTAAATTAAGAGAGGCTATGTGCATGGGAGTTCATATACAGGTAATGAAGAGTATAATTTGGCACTTATAGCTAAAGGAAAGAACAAGTCCAAGAAAGGTTCCAAGGGAGGGAACAAGCATAAAGGTGAAGGGAAGAAAGACATGAGCAAAGTCAAGTTCTTTGCATGTCACAAGTTTGGATAGTATGTTGGACAGTTTCTTGAAAAGAAGAAGAAGCAGGTTGCAACTTCAGCTGATGTGAAGGAGTTTACCCACATGTTCGAGAAGGAGTATTCATTGTTGGTGTGTCTTTCCTCTAGAGTAGGATCTACTAGTATTTGGTACATTGATAGTGGTGCCTCCTGCTATATGACAAGTGTTTGTGAGTACTTCATTGATCTTACAAAGAATGGAGATCTTGAGGTGGTGCTTGGAAATGATTCAGTGATCAAGGAATTTGGTAGTGGGACACTATCATTTCAGAGGGAATGTCTACCTCCCATGTTTTTGAGGGATGTCCTATATGTTCCGGGCTTGAAGAAGAACTTGGTGTCAGTTTCTATTATTGAGGATAGAGGATATGAGGTATTTTTCCATGATGGGCATGTTCTCTTGTATCCTAAAGGATCCAATATCACTTCAACCAAAGTGATTGGGATCCAACATGAAAAGTTGTACAAGATCATGTTTCAGCCTACTAGAGCATTGATGCATACTACCAACAATAGTGACCTTTGTGATTTATGGCATAGGAGGATGACCCATTTGCACCATGGGGATCTAAGCATATTGAGAGAGATTGTGACTAGAGCACCATAGTTCAGTATAGAGCACCAGGAGGTGTGCAAGGGGTGTGCTCTCGGGAAGTATGCCAAGACTGTTTTTTCAAGCAGTGACAACAAAGTAGTAGGTATTCTTGATCTGATTCATACTGATATATGTGGTCCTATATCGTCTACCTCTTTGACTAGATTTTTATATTATGTCAATTTGATTGATGACTTCTCTCGTAAGTCTTGGAATTTCTTCATGAATACCAAAGAGTAGGACTTTTAGTGATTCCAAGAGTTTAAATCTCTTATGGAGAACCAAACTGGGAAGAAGATCAAAGTGTTGAGATCTGAGAATGGAGGTGAGTATACCTCTAATGAGTTTAATGAATTTTGTTTTAGGGAGGGAATTAAGAGAGAGGTGACAGTTCCTTATAACTCATAGTAGAATGGGGTTGATGAGAGGAAGAAAATGCCTATTTTTGGGGTTGTTAGAGCCATGCAGGGGCTACCATTGTTTCTTTGGGTTGAGGCTTGCAACAATGTAGTTTATTTGCAGAATCAAAGCCCACACAGAGTCCTGGGGGATAAGAATCCTGAGGAGGATTTCTCTATGAAGAAGCCTAAGGTGGGGCACTTTAGGATCTTTGGGTGCCTTACTTATTCACATGTCCCTTCTTAGAAGAGGACAAAGATAGATCCCATGACAGAGAAGGGAATATTTGTTGGATATAGAGAGACCTCAAAGGCTTTCAGAATATACATCCCCTCTTTGAGGAAGACAATTGTGTGACGGGATGTGATAATTGAGGAGGATAGAGCCTTCCAGAGGTCATGCGATATGGAGCAAGGGGAGAAATCAGATCCTTAGAAACAAGTGAGTGCTTCATAGATCATAGTGACATGGATTTTAGGACCACCTATTTCAAGGACTACTAGTCCACAGGTGACAGGGTCATAGATTATTGTTTCTTAGGTTACAGATTCACAGGTTATTGTTTCTCAGTCTATTGTTTCACAAAATTCCTCAAGATAATATTTAGGTACACAGTATTTAGGTGGTGGGATTGAGGAGGAGGAGTCCCCTCCACATGGTGCTACTTCAGAGAAGAGGAAGCCCAAGTGGATTCATGACACTTTGAAGGAAGCACAATGTTAAGTGGGGAATATCATGTAAGTTGTGAGGGAGAGTAAACCTCCTGAGAGGTTTTGCATCTATCTTGAAATGGTGAGAAACATCACAGAGTCCGAGCCTTCCAATTTTGAGGAGAAAACATGTTAGTAGGTCTGGAAGGACACCATGATGGAAGAGTATAGTTCCATCATGTAGAATGATATTTGGGAGGTGGTTATGAGACCTAAGGGGAAGTCAACGGTGACTTCCAGATGGATCTACAAGATCAAGTATGTTACTGATGAAAGCATTGAGAAGTTCAAAGATCGATTTGTGGTTTAAGGGTTCTCATAGGTAGAGGTAGTTGACTATAATGAGACCTTCTCTCTATTTTCTATATGTACCTCGATCAAGGCAGTGTTCTCTATTGCAGCAGAGATGGGTTGGAATATCCATTAGATGGATGTGAAGATTGAATTTATGAATGGTCTCATAGAGGAGGAGGTGTACATTGAGAAAACGTAGGGATTTGAGGTGCATGGGAGAGATTATCATGTGTGCAGACTAAATAAGGAATTGTATGGGCTAAAGCAATCTCCTATAGCTTGGTATTCCAGGATAGATACATACTTGCAACAGATGGGTTTCGAGAAGAGTGAGGCAGATCCCAAATTATATTACACTGTGGTTGGAGAGGATCCTCTCATTATTGTGCTATATGTGGATGATCTCTTCATTACAAGGGATGAGAGACTTATAGTTTGTTGCAAGGAGAGCCTTGCTTCAAAGTTCGAGATGAAAGAAATTGGTCTGATGCACTACTTCTTTGGATTGAAGCATTTGAAAGATCTCAGACACATATTTTCGTGATAGGGAAGATCTGTTGTTGATATTATGAGGAGATTCCATATGGAGGACTGTAGGAGCATGTCCACTCCTATGATAACCAATTGGAAGAAGATTCATTATTCTAAGTGAGATTTGGTTGATCCCACGTTGTATAATCAGTTGATTGGTTTGTTGATGTATCTGGTCAACACTAGACCAGATCTTTGTTTTGTTTTCAACTCACTTAGTCAATTCATGGTGGAGCCTCAGAGAGTACATTGGGTGGTAAAAAAGAATGTTCTCAGGTACCTTATGGGTACGGTGGATTATGTACTGAACTATGAGAGAGGGTATGTATTTAGATTGATTGGATACACTGATTCATATTGGGTATGATGTTCCAGTGACATGAAGAGTACCTCAAGTTGTTGCTTTGGATTGTTCTCAATAGTGGTGTCTTGGTTCAGTCGGATGAAAAATTCAGTGGCTCTGAGTTATGCAGAGGTTGAGTATATGACATTCCATCATGCCAGTTGTGAGGCCATTCGACTTCACAAGTTGTTGGTTGGGATATTTGGTGTGTAGATGAGGCCCATGATGATCTACTGTGACAATCAGAGTTGCATCAAACTCTCTAAGAATCCGATTTTTCATGACAGGTTTAAACACATCGAGATTATATATCACTTCATATGGGATTATGTTCAAAGAGGATAAGTTGAGCTATATTATATCTCCACAGATGCGAATGTGGCGAACATCCTCACAAAATATTTGGAGAGAGGGAAGTTTGAGCCTTTCAGAGATAAGATTGGGATGGTGAGGAACACTTTCCTCGGTAAGAGGGAGTGTTGAATTAAATTAATAAAGTGGCAAGGACAAGTGTTTCTTATGACTTAGGAGATTAGGGGTGACAAAGTATCCAATGTGGTCCCTAGTGCATTAATTTAACATGAGATGAAATTAAAAGAGACTTTATGAAACTTAAGTGAAGTGGGTGAGTGAAAATACATTTCATATCAGCCATTGATCTAATCTATCCTCCACCGTTAGATTAAGTGTCTCTTCACCTTCCCTCATGAGTTTGAATTAGGGAAAGGGCACCCCCATTCTCTTGGTATTATTCTTCATGTGATTTGGAGAGAGCATTAAAAGAGAGAGTCGAGCTGAGAAAGAGTTGCAACAACAGTTACAGAGAGATGCAGAAGTATTACAACGAGTAGAAGTAGTGATATAGATAGTTTCATCAGTGTTACAATGAGTAACAAAAAAGTAACAACAAGTAGCAATAAGGAGAGAGTAACAACACATAATTTGAAGAGAAAGGTACAACAAGTATTGGGTCGTACCATATGGATTATGAGCAGGTCGTACTACAGGAAATTGGAAAATAAATCGAGGAGGCCGTACTGCATATTTATGAGGCAGAGTTGGAATGAATTTCAATACTTCTGTACAACATTTTTGACACAAAAATCAATACAACAGAGTTGGAATGAATTTTTGATAAAATTTAGTACAGTTCTGCTGACCAAAATTTGGTCACCTATATGATCCCTCTCCTGGAATAATAAAAAAAAACGATATTGGAAGACAAATATTTTTGAACTATTAAATTTTCATTGCATAGCCCTTGATATCAGCTTCGCCATGCATTTTCCGGAATCAAAATCAGAGTCTCCATGACCAAGATACACATACTTATGTCCAGAATTCCAATGGAGGTATTACAAGAAGAAATATTAAAAATGTTCTAAGTGACATGTTCTCTCCTCTCTTTTCCCTTCACCTCTATTCATTCTCTAATTTTATACTTAGTCAATTTTCTCATTGTCTCATTACTTTCATATTCCCCTTACCATTTTCCACACTTAGCCTATTTTCCTTATTCCATTCCACATTCACATTCATTTCCCTTTTCCTTTATTTTCCCATTTCTTTTTATTTTCCTTTCCATTTTCATTATCCCATTTTTCCATTTCTCTCCATTTCTCTTTTTTCTTTTCCCAAATTTCATGTAATCCCTTTTATTTCCCAAATATTTATTTTCATTTTTCATATTTTCATATTTCTTTTCATATTTCAAGTGATCCATTATAAACTTTCCAGACTTAGTCTTATTTACTATGGCTTACCGTGGGTTGGCGGGTTGGTGATACTTTTTAAGAGTATGTTTTATCTCCCATACCCTCACAATGCACACAAATCTTTTTACTACTCTTTACTATGTAACTTCTCCAACACTTAGTCAAATATATATGAGTTACTGTGGGTTCACAGATTGGTGAGGGTTGGTGATGTTTATTTCATATGTTATATGCAAGTTCGTATGACCGTTTCTCAAGACTTAGAATATTTTACAACTATTTACCTCTCCTCTCCACTTCACCTACACTTAGAAATTTTCACACTCATTCCTTACACTTGGCTAAAAATACACCATTGGTATTACTTGATTAGCACATACTTTGGTACATGATGTATTGGATGATATGATGAAACACTTGATTGATTGAGATACATGATTGTGGCACTCAGTTCATGGTGAAGACATATCATGAGTGATATGAAAGTTGTTTGAGGCACATGGTTGGCATATTGGTAGATGCACATGGTTGGCATGTTGGAATATGCACATGGTTGACATGTTGGTAGATGCACATGGTTGGCATTTTGGTAGAGGCATATGATTGGTACACCATTGGCACATGTTTGGTACATGGCTTGGATGCATATATTGATAAGAACCACTTGATAATGTTAGTACATGATGAAACATATCTTGCTAGAGGAATTTGTGTGTGATAGGGATATATGCTTAGCACATAGTTGGCACATATTCTTTGCATATGGTTGACACTCTTCATTGATGATATCTTATGGCACATTGTATGGTGTTGATGTACATGGTTGATGTACATGGGTGTTGTGCATGGTGGGCACACAATTTGGTACATTATGTACTTGGTTGATGTTTTATTCATGATTCTCTTGTTGAAATGTATTTTGTTCCATGGTATGGCACGATTATTGATGCATGGATAGGTCCAAGGATCATTATAGAAAGAGCGGTTGTTCTATGATCAAGTTGAGCAGTGGAATTTGTAGAAGAAGCATATGTCAGTGGTAGCATATTTTTCATATTGCAGAGAATATAGGGGGATACATACCCATATGGGGAGTCATTCTTCTTCCCATGATTCTAGGAGGAAATAGCCCTATATTTGGAGAAAGAGCACAGAGGCATAATTCCAGGGGGAGCGATGATCATATGGGGAGCATGAGTGATATATCTTCAGGATTACATCAGAGTGATATCCCTTGTTCAAAATGGGAGAGATTATTCAGAGGAAGATCAAAGGAATTCAGACATGGGGGGCAGCCCCAAGGAGAGTTCAAGAAGGGGGAGCAACCCCAAGGAGAGAATGACCCTTTGTCATTGATGTCAAATGGGGAGAGATAGTGACATTGATGTGATTGATGACTATTTATGTAGAGCAATGCCTTGTCTACATGTTGACATCAATGATTGGTGTTGACATCAATGTTGGTAGTGCCATCAATGACAGAGAGATAGTCACATTGATGTGATTGATGACTATTGATGTAGAGCAATTCCTTGTCTACATGTTGACATCAATGATTGGTGTTGACATAAATGTTGGTATTGCCATCAATTCCAAAGGGGGAGATTGTTGGATCATGTTGTCATTGATGCCAAAGGTTTAATTAATTGATGTAAAGTGATTGATTGATGTCAAGTAGGTGATTGATTCCAAAGGATGATTGATTGATTGATCTCAAAGGATTGATGTCAAGGCATTGATTGATGCCAAAGGAGGATTGAATGATGTCAAAGGTCAAAGGTTTGATGTCAAATGATTGATGTTGATTTATGTCAAATGAACAATGTCTTATCATAGTATATTTTTTCCTTGATGTGAATGGAATGATGTCAAGTGAAATCATAGTCATATGATGTCATTGATACATGATGCTTAGATGAAGATGGATCAATGTGGTTTCATTTGTATATGATGCATTTTTGGATTGATGTAAATATGAATCATTATTGTCTTATCATGGTTGATGAGGAGTACAAATGGATGAACTCCAAAGTGGTCCCCTTATGGTGAAATCCCTTATGGAAATACGCTTTTTGGTTGAGTTATCCTTGAAGTATGGTTAGAGAATCCATTCTTAAATGTGGAATAATGAGATGAAGATCAGTGAATTTGTTTGTGAAACTATCCTAGATGGATAGTGCTTGTCATGCCCTTTCCGGTGGTTTGTGGAATGTCACATAACTCCTCATGGTTTGAGAGTTATGGTCTTACGAAGATAAAGGACCCTCATATGTTGGCTTGAAGCCCCAAGAGGTCAAAGTGATTGAAAAGAAGAAATTATTATTTAAATGGTAAAGAAAAGTGACAAAGTCAAGGAGGAATATTTAAATGATAAAGTAATGAAAAAATTTCTAATTATGGAAAGTGGTTAACCTTAAAATGAGGAAAATAGGTTAAGTGACCTAGAAATGGGTTAAGTGACCTAGAAATAGGTCAAGTGACCTAGAAATGGGTTAAGTGACCTAGAAATAGGTTAAGTGACCTAGAAATGGGTTAAGTGACCTAGAAGATGCTTCTAAGGAAGCTACTTGGAGAGTATAAATAAGAGGAAAGGGTCTCTTGTGAAAATCATCTCTTATGCATATCTTGAGTATGTGTTGAAAATATATTCTAAGAGAGAGGAGATATTGAGGATCGCATGGACACATAAAAGTTTTGGCAAGTCTGAGATCATGAGGGAAAAAGTCTCAGAAGTTGAAAAACCCTAGTATCTGAGGTATACGTGGGTTGTAGTGAGACAGGGCATGTACATACGTGGGATGAATGAGGATAGGGCGCGTACAGTGGATGAATTCATGTAGACTTGTGTGTGAGATAGTGCCAGGCTCTTGAAGACTGAAGCAGGTTCTAGATCTGCATTCTATGGGCTCAGATATTTCATAGAAAATCTGGTATGGTTACATTGTTGTCTAGATGGATACTCTTAATTGTTGTGTAGTAAATGATTAAGGCATTCTTGGTATGACTGTTGTGATGTGGTTTGTAGAGTGAGAAACACTCTTATGATTTAGTATTGATATGATTTCCATAATATGTTGATTTCTTATACATGTTTGAGTAGCATTCATATTTAATGATTGAGGAGTATGAGTAAGTTTTTGGAGAGCTTGGATGTGTTATGATTAGTTATGGATCATATTGGACAATGAGAGATGGAAGAGAATGTGATCGAAGGTTGCAGAAGATCTGAGTGTGTGATGAAAAGAAAACCCTAGTTCCTCAGAAGTGATACGCAGGTTGTAGTATAGACTAGTCGCGTACATACGCAAGATGTACTATTGGTAGGGCATGTACATACACGTGTTGCACTATAGATAGGTCATGCACATGTTGACAGATTGATATTTGTTGAGGATTGTTGCCTCATCTCAGTTGGTGTTGAGGGTGTAAGTTGAGTCTTGCATTATAGAGTTGGTGCTCTTGTAGAGTTGTACTCTATTCAGTTGTTGTTGATAAACCTAAGGATTGTAGTCCGTAATAAAAATAAAATTGTACATACATATTATATTCCTTGTGTTCCTTGTTGTGATGTTTTTTTGATGATATATTGTTGATATATGTTCACATTTAACTGGTTACAAATGACAACAATATGTAATGAGTTAATGGTGATTTCTAACTAATGCATTTTGTGAAGGGGTAGTTTTTTGAAAATAATCCCTATACTATTCACCCCCCCCTCTCAGTGTGGTCAGTGTGTCCAACAATTGGTATCAGAGAATTCCTTCACTATAAGCCTTAAATAGCTTGGAGGGGATCTATGGACACACAAATGGATGATGAAGTTCCAATCCTTGATGAGGAAAACTATTCTACTTGAAGAATAGAAATGAGAGTGCATTTGAAGGAAATGGGAGTGGGTATTTGGAAGGCAGCCATTGGTGGATCAGTTTCCTTGAAGAACAATTCAAATTTTGTAGCTCAAAGGGAAGAAAATAAGAATGATGCATTGGCTCTCAAGACCATTCTTAGTGGAATCTCAAGCCTTATCAAAGAGAGCATGGGACAATGTGATTCCACCAAAGATCTATGGCTAAATCTAGAGGAGACATACCAAAGAAAGAAGGAAGATATTGAAGACAACTCCATCAAGACAAATGAAGGTAAAGAATCTCCAAAAACTCTTGATTGCAATAATTCAAAATGTGATGATGTTGAATTTTTCTCTACAAGTGAAGAATAAAATCTAGAAATAGTTTGTGTAGAGTTTGATGGTAGTTATCCTATGGAAAGAATAGAATAAGAACTATCATAACTTCAAAAGAAAGTTGAAGAGGGTCTCTATGAATACATCAATGACCATTATTATATAGACTATAGCTATCTTTCAGATAACACTAAAAAGTTTCTTAAGAAGAGTCAAAGGCACATCTTGAAGTTAAAGGAAATGCTCAAAGAACAAGAAGGGAGTAATAAGACTCAATTATAATAAAAGGAAGAAGGTATCACAAGACTAAAGAATGAAAAAGAAGATAATAAGGTAGATGACGAGATTATAAAAAGTATTGAAATTATGGTCCATCTCAAGACCCAAATTGAAGAAGCCAAAAGGGTAGAGGAACTATTGAAGTATCAAGTAAATGAAAAGGAAGAGTCATTTTGTAAGTTAGAAGCTAAAGTTGTTGATCTTAGAAAGAAAGTTGAGAAGTCAAACAAATTCTTTAATAGCTCACAAATCTTGAATGAGATCTTGGAAATTCAAAGATCACCAAATGATAAATCAAGTGTTGGTTACAAGAGAGAAGCTACACATGCTGAAGAAAGCACTTCAAACAAGCATGAGGTATATCCCTCACTCTCAAAGGATGAAGACAATGTTTCAAATCAACCATCTACACAAGGCAAAGAAAATTTCAAAAGAACAAAGCAAGGAAGACATTAAGAAGCCATCCTTACACCTCAAAGAAGATGGACACCAAAGCAAAGGTATGAAAGTGCTTTTCATGGTCACTGTTATTCATGTAATGAATATGGTCACAAAGCTTTGGAATGCAGATCTTATGCAAGGAGAAATAATGGAAGATTTCATAACACCATAAGGTGTTGGAGATGCGATCAAGTAGGACATATTATTGTTCATTTTCACAACATGAGATGCTACATCTGTAGTGGATTTGGAGACAAATACTAGGATTGCTGGAACACAAGAAGAAAGTCCATGATGAGGACTTCATATAGCATGAATAGAAGAAGGAATGAAGTAAGGAAGGGATACATCTTTGAAATGATGGAAGCTCAGAGCTCAAGTTCTGAGAAGCAGGGACACCTTCAGAAGTGGGTGAAGAAGACTGAACAACTAGAGAAGAATGGAATCCTCGGGGGAAGCTCAAGTGTGTCATCTACTAAAGCATACATGTGTGGCAGTGGTAACAATCGCATACATACACAGACTGACCTTGAATAGGTCACGCACATATGCGAGTTGTCTGTGCAGTAGGATGCGTATATGTGGTAAAGCCCAGGGAAAAAGGATATGCACAAGGGTTGTAGCTTGATGTGATGGTATAACTCTGTGTTGCAGGGTCTGGCATAGTTTTTTGCAGGTTCTGACATTGTTTGTTGTAAGTTTTCATGATTACATATTGGATTATGTAAAGTGATGATATAAAATGAAAGACTATATTGGATGCATGGCACTAACCCATGAGTATGGATTGAGGCATTTTCTGTTGAAGAACAATGCTGGTTATGACAGTGAAGTTATGGTGCATGCATTTGGCATATGGTTGGACTAGATATTGGGACATGTAGTTGGTGAGTTGATGAGGTGATCATGTTATACATCATTGATGCGTCATAGTTGATGCATGATTGGTACACTCCTAGTACATTTGTAGAGGAACCTACTAGCATGTTGATTGGCACATGTTTTTATGGTGGATTTGGCATACATGCATGAAGATTCATTTTTTTGTGGTGCATGGTTGATGTACTTACTTGGTACAAGTGGTGATACATGTTGATGTACATGTTTGGTACACTCATAGATGGTATATGTTTGGATGATAGTACTTGGATAAAAATACACCATTGGTATTATTTGATTAGCACATACTTTGGTACATGATGTATTGGATGATATGATGAGACACTTGATTGATTGAGATACATGATTGTGGCACTTGGTTCATGGTGAATACATATCATGAGTGATATCACAGTTTTTTTAGTCACATGGTTGGCATATTGGTAGATTCACATGGTTTGCATGTTGGTAGATGCACATGGTTGGCATATTGGTAGATGCACATGGTTGACATGTTTGTAGATGCACATGGTTGGAATGTTGGTAGAGGCATATGATTGGTACACCATTGACACATGTTTGGTACATGGATTGGATGCATATATTGATAAGATCCACTTGATAATGTTAGTACATGATGAGACATATCTTGCTAGAGGAATTTGTGTGTGATATGGATATATGATTAGCACACAGTTGGCACATGTTCTTAGCATATTGTTGACACTCTTCATTGATGATATCTTATGGCACATTGTATGGTGTTGATGTAAATGGTTGATGTACATGGGTGTTGTGCATGGTGGGCACACAATTTGGTACATGATGTACTTGGTTGATGTTTTATTCATCATTCTCTTGTTGACATATATTTTGTTCCATGGTATGGAACACATTGTGATGCGTGGACAGGTCCAAGGATCTCCATAGAAAGAGTGGTTGTTTTATGATCCAGTTGAGTAGTGGCATTTGCAGCAGAAGCATATGGAAGTGGTAGCATATTTTTCATATTGTAGAGAAGATAGGGGGAGACATACCCATAGGGGGAGTCATTCTTCTTCCCATGATTCTAGGAGGAAAGAGCCCTATATTTGGAGAAAGAGCACATAGGCATAATTCTAGGGGGAGTGATGATCACAGGGGGAGCATGAACGATATATCTTCAGAATTACATCAGAGTGATATCATTTGTTCAAAAGGGGAGAGATTATTCAGAGGAAGATCAAAGGAATTCAGACATGGGGAACAACCCCAAGGGGATAATGACCTTTTTCCATTGATTTCAAAGGGGCAGAGATAGTCACATTGATGTGATTGATGACTATTTATGTAGAGAAATGCCTTGTCTACATGTTGACATAAATGTTGGTATTTCCATCAATGACGGAGAGATAGTCACATTGATGTGATTAATGACTATTGATGTAGAGCAATGCCTTCTCTACATATTGACATCAATGATTGGTATTGACATCAATGTTGGTATTTCCATCAATGCCAAAGGGGGATATTGTTGGATCATGTTGGCATTGATGAAAAAGGTTTAATTAATCGATGTCAAGTGATTGACTGATGTCAAGTAAGTGATTGATGCCAAAGGATGATTGATTTATTGATGTCAAAGGATTGATGTCAAGGAATTGATTGATGCCAAAGGAGGATTGAATGATGTCAAAGGTCAAAGGTTTAATGTCAAATGATTGATGTTGATTGAATTCAAATGAACAATGTCTTATCATAGTATATTTTTTCCTTGATGTGAATGGACTGATGTCAAGTGAAATCATAGTCATATGATGTCATTGATACATGATTCTTAAATGAAGATGGATCGATGTCGTTTGATTGGTATATGATGCATTGTTGGATTGATGTAAAGATGAATCATTATTGTCTTATCATGGTTGATGAGGAGTACAAATGGATGAACTCCAAAGTGGTCCCCTTATGGTGAAATCCCTCACGGGAAGACTCTTTGGAGTTGAGTTATCCTTGAAGTATGGTTGGAGAACCCATGCTTAAATGTGGAATAATGAGATGAATATTAGTGAAGTTGTTAGTGAAACTATCCTAGATGGATAGTTCTTGTCATTCCATTTACGGTGGTATGTGGAATGTCACATAACTCCTAATGGTTTGAGAGTTATGGTCTTACGAAGATGAAGGACCCTCATATGTTGGCTTGAAGCCCCAAGAGTTCAAAGAAGTCAAAGTGATTGAAAAGAATAAATTATTATTTTAATGTGAAAGAAAAGTGACAAAGTCAAGGAGGAATATTTAAACGATAAATTAATGGAGAACTTCCTAATTATGGAAAGTGGTTAACCCTAAAATGAGAAAAATAGGTTAAGTGACCTAGAAATGGGTTAAGTGACCTAGGAATAGGTTAAGTGACCTATAAATGGGTTAAGTGACCTAGAATATGCTTCTAAGGAAGCTACTTGGAGAGTATAAATAAGAGGCAAGGGTCTCTTGTGAAAAACATCTCATATGCATCTCTTGAGCATGTGTTGAAGATCTATTATGAGAGAGAGGAGATCTATAGGATCTCATGGATGCATCAAAGTTTTAGCAAGTCTAAGATCATGATGACAAAAGTCTTGGAAGTTCAGAAACCCTAGTTTCTAAGGTATACGCGAGATGTAGTGAGACAGGGCACGTACATACACAGGCTATAGTGAGACAGGGCACGTACATACGTGGGCTGAATGAGGATAGGGCACGTACAATGGATGAAGTCATGTAGACTCGTGTGTGAGCTGGTGCCAGGATCTTGAAGACTGAAGCAGGTTCCAGATCTGCATTCTATGGGCTCAGATCTGCCATAGAAACTCTGGTATGGTTACATTGTTGTCTTGATGGATACTCTTACTTGTTGTGTAGTGAATGCTTAAGGCATTCTTGGTATGGATGTTGTGATGTGGTTTGTAGAGTGAGCAACACTCTTATGATTCCATATTGATATGATTCCCATAATATGTTGATTGCTTATACATGTTTGAGTAGCATTCATATTGTATGATTGAGTATGAGTAAGTTTGTGGAGAGCTTGGATGTGTTATGATTGGTTATGGATTAGATTGGACAGTGAGAGACAAAAGATAATGTGATTAAAGGTTGCATAATATCTGAGTGTGTGATGAAAAGAAAACCCTAGTTGCTCATAAGTGATACGCATGTTGTAGTACAAACTGGCCACATACATAAGCAAGATGTACTACTGGTAGGGCACTGACATACACGTCCTGCACTACAAACATGTAGCGTACTTGTTGACAGATTGATCTCTGTTGAGGATTGTTGCCTCATCTGAGTTAGTACTGAGGGTGTAATTTAAGTCTTTCATTATAGAGTTGATGCTCTTGTAGAGTTGTACTCTATTCAGTTGTTGTTGATAAACCCAAGGATTGTAGTCTGTAATGAAAAAAAAATTGTACATACATCTTGTGTTCCTTGTTGTGATGATTTGTTGATGATATATTTCTGATATATGTTCACATTTAACTAGTTATAAATGACAACAATATGTAATGAGTTAATGGTGATTTCTAACTAATGATTTTTTTAAAGGGGATTTTTTTTGAAAAATATCCCTACACTGTTCACCCCCCCCTCTCAGTGTAGTTGGTGTGTCCAACAGAATGGGCATGCAAAATTATTATTATATTTAACAAGCTTCCAAGGGTCAAATCCTCAAAGCTTCATAATATCATCTCTTCTTTATTTCTTGTCAAGTGTATGTTACACTTAAAATTATATACCGCTAAGACTCTTTTATTCTCGTACATGTGGGATAATAATAATGAAGAAAAGTCGAAATCAACAAAGGAGGTCGAAATTAAATCCAGGGTCCACATTTACCAATCAAACTTGATCGACGGTGGATGAGCCACGATCTTGTAAAGGCTATATCTTGAGCTATCGACCTCTGTTTGCAGAAAATGTCATACCGTTGGAAAGGTATTTTGACCTAGAATATGGTGGTATAGGTTTTAAGTGCTGAAAGGTGACAATTTTTTCTCAAAAATTAAAATATCAGTCAGGTGCATTTTTTAATGGGCTTGCGTGACAACTCAACTTCATGAGCTCATATCTTGAGATCCAGACGATGGATTTGGACAAATTTTATATCATTGGAAATATAGTACGATGAATATCACATCTTAAATTATTTAAATGGATAAAAAGTCTATTATTATTCCCATATAGTTAAAACACATACATCCTCTTTTAAAGGGAAATTAATTAAATTTCAAAAAATAAAAGTTCAATTAAATTTTTTATTAAAAAAAGGAGAGGGACCCACTTTCAATATACTTGTATTAATGATGTGAATTCATTAATGAGGAATTAATGAGACATTAATTAAAGGAAATGTTTCAAGAAGAAACTTGTACGGGAATTTATAGAAGGGCAAGAACCAGTTGAGACGGTTCATGTAACCGTCGATGAAGACAATAAAAGGACAAGAGCAAGCAAATGAATATAGGAGAGACCATCATAGTAAGTTTATGCTGATCACATTTTTCTTTCTTTATCAGTTCCTTCATCCAATTACTCTGCTTCTTTGAATATGAAGGTTTAATTGAAGTCTGATAACCTCTCTTTTCATCTTTCCAGATCTTGTTGTTCTTTTACCGCCCATCATCTTCCTTCTACAAGCTTAATTCTTGTGTATATTTTTCTTTATGGTCCACGGGAGCCCCAATACCATTCCTTAGGACAAACACATTTTAAAGTTCGAAGAATATGTAACAAACTATATATTTTTTAGAAATTTCAAGAGAGCTATTTTGGGATCAATTTCGACTATGCTTTATAACTCTGAGTTTTGAGTATAAAGTATTTGAGATTGATCTATAATTATATTTATTTGAGTTACCTATGTTCACTATGTGAAAGTTCTCTTATGTATGCAGATCATCTTCTTTTTATTTTCATGTGATCATAAATATTTAGTTTAACTATGATGGATGTGAATAAATGTTTCTTATTTGCTTTAAATGTATGAAGTGTGTGGTTTCTGGTCATTTCTCAGGAAATTTCTCTAAATAGAAAACAAAACATTTTCCTTTTATTTTTCTTGCAATCTTTATATTTCTTTGATTACCACGATGGACTTCTGCAAAGTCCCATATTCTGAAAATTTACAATCCTAAGAAAATCTTAAAGAGGAGTACCACCTTTATAAAAACGCAGGGGGATTTACATCCTTGTGGGGTTGTTGTTTTATTCCTAATGGATTCAAGCATCAACAATTTCGTACAACAAGAAGGAACACAATTTGAGGGTTGTACATTTATGTTTTCTGGGCAAGAATTTCAAGATAGTTTGGCATTGTTTTCAAGGAAGATTGTTGGACACATACTTGCGATAAGTTTTTGTTATTTGCTGATAATTTCACTGTTGCAAAAGACATTATTTCTCTCAGCTCAAAATAATAAAAATCCCCTCTCTCACTGGTTTTCCCCTTGTGGTTTTTCCAGGGTCTAAGTTAGACCGAAAATATCTTAGTATAATTTTTCTGGGTGTGTTTATTTATGAGTTTTTGCAGTAGCAAACTTCATGTGTTTTTTGTTCATGAACATTTAATTTTCTGCTAACTAATTTGCAATGTGGGTTGGGCAGTAAACTATGTGTCTCATTGAGACTTGAAATCGAGTTGGGGTCTGAAATTTATACAAAAATCTGGTTAGGAATTTAGAAGAATTTGTTAGTTTTTGGTAGCTCGGGGGTACTTTTGCATTGGTGGTGCTTAACATGCAGAAGTGGCCGATAAAGTTCTCTCTCTAATGTCTTGAGTTTATAAAGTGATTTTATAAAGTTAAGTGGGATGTTTTTATTATTTAATGAATAAAAGTGACTTTTATTATGTTTGCAGTCTTAAGTGATTTAAGTGATCTCAACAAGAGATTAAGTCATGATCATTAGATCATGAGAGGCAAGATCTAATATTGGCAATTGAGATCTAGGGTTAGGGATTTTATTCATTAATGAGTATATAAAAGGAGGATTAAAAAGTGAAGAGGCACACATAATGAGACATTTTGAGGGGAGAGATTGTAGAAGAAGAGAGAAAATTGTTTGCAACAATGAGAGCACACTTTCCAAGACAAGAAGGTGAAATGGATCCCAAGGTAAATTTCAACATTAATTACAGTATGTATTATTATCACGCAGTCTGTACTTTCCCAAATCCAAAGGCAAGTGAATAATATTTGTGTAACACTATGTTTTCCTATAATTGTCACCTCAATAGGAGATCCCCATGTTTTAGGAGTAGAAGGAGATCTACCCCAAGGGAGGCATCCTTGGTGACCTAAAGGGATGGGTAAGCTAAGGATAGGATAAAAATACCCCCCTCTCACTAGTCACTCAAATTATAATGTGTCACAAGTTATATCCAATAGGGATGAAGCAAATCAAGATATTGAAATGTACCTACCTGATACAAAACAACAGAGAAAATATATGGCAGTTTCAAGTACAAAAATGATAGTAAATATTCAGAGGATAGTAAACCAAGTAAATTTATGCTAGATGATATAAAATTGCAGCAAAATGAAAGTGTACAACAACAATAGATATTTTGTAACAACTACAAGAAAAATTCCTAAAAGGTGCTTGAAAATACAATGAAAATATAGCATTTATTACTTAGAATGATATTGATTTGTCACAAGCAATTTTTGAGGTGATTAGCTAGCAAATAATATGAATTATGCAGAGAATTTGTTTCTTTTATATGGTTGTAGAAAACTTTTATAATAAAAACAAGTAAGTTAGTGTCTTATGTTGAGTTAGTTTCAGTATTTGTTAGTAAAATTTTGAGGGATTGAAGTTTGAGTGTTTGTTTCATTAACCATTCACTAAGCAAGCGGACTAGTGCCTTTTTAGGGATTATGGAGTCAATGATAGAAACAATATCACTTGGGAAATAAAGCAATGATAATACTTTTCCAAGGAAAGAGGTATATGCAAGAGGTGTTGGAACTTCAAGGCCTAAAGCATCTAAGTCTTCATAATGGGTTTTGCTAGAGAGTATGCACTTCTAGGCCCTAGCGCACCTTCCTTCCTTAGGATTTTGAAATATATTTAGTAATTAGAGTTCAATTTAGTAGAGAGATAGCACTTTAGGGCTCTAGTAATCACTTCTAAACAATGTATAATTGACAATTTAAGATAGTAGAAAAGTTATAGGGAGAAATAAGAACTTATGTTTCTCACCTCGGGTTTAGAAAATCAATTTCTTAATATTCAACATCAAATAAGTAAAATTTACCACAAACATTCATTACATTATTAAAAATGCAGATTTTATACTTACTTCACCAAGAATAATCAATTCAAACCCTAGTTGAAGACCATTCGACCATGAAAAATGCCAAGATACATCACCATAAAGCTTCCCCAAAAGATGTTCCTTAGTAATTTCAGCCAATAGGCCTTTAAGAGGGAGAAAAGTTCAGTCCACAAGTGTTCTGTGATGAGTTATGATCAAAAAATGAAATAAGCCAACCACATTTATATGGGAAATCCTGGCCTATTTACCTAAAAGTTGTGTATTTTCACAAAATAGAGCCTACATGTCAATTTTCTCTTAAAATTCAAATTAAATGGATTTTCAAAAATTTAACCCTAAAGAGTGTGACATCATCCTTCCTAGGGTGACATTAGGCCTCCTCCATGAGACATTAAGGTCATCTAGCAAAATGCCCAGCCTCCAAAGGCCCTCCTCCATGCCACACGTGTAAAACCTGATGCCCAACATCTCTCAATGTCAAACCCTAGCCCTGGGTGACGTCATGGGGCTACTAGGGTGATGTCTAAGGTCTCCAAAGCCAACGTCTAGGTGGGGAATGGTGTCCCCTTGTCATCTAGGCCTATTAGGGTACCTCCAAAGGAAACAACCTCTTCCTTTACTATGCAAATTGGTCATCACGGTCTTTCCCCAAGCATGGGGTATCTACATCCATCCTTGGGATTTAAGCCCTCATGAAGGTTTGAATTGTTCATCTCCTCAAGAATACGTTTCCACCGGGAAAGGTCCTGCAAATAAAAATAGGTACGCCCTTCAGGGTTTCATGAGTCACAAATATCATAACAAGTAAGACACATATAATAATCAAACCACCTAAACATGTGCATCAAACCCCCCTTTTCAAACCAAACAAACGCTCAAGGGAGTTATACAATTTATCAAATTTAGGTGTGGTAGGGGTCTCAAGGTGCCCTATTGGGTCAATCAATCCTTTGGTCCATGGATTTTCCTAAGTGGAACCTATCCTAGTCATGTGTGCATGTGGGATGGTGTGGGGTGAACTTATGGGCATGGGTTCATCACATACAAGGGTTTGTATTGTCTTATCTATGAGTTCCTTTGTAAAGGGTGAGATTCCCTTCGTCCACGATGCAACATTTTTCCAAACCCATTTATTTTCCATTATTTCTTCTTAGATATTTATTTATATTTATTTCATGCTTCAAGGAACAAGTTGCAGGCCACTATCCTAGCTTGGTGTCCATATATCGATAGTGTCATTCAAAAATACCTCACATAAATGAGAAGGTTGGCTCATGATGAGACCCCCTTTTCCCCAATCATGTAACTAAAAACCACTAACTTGGTTTGGTGACCAGATGATGGTAATTTCATACCGATGAATACCCATGATCATGATAGGTCGGCTTGTGATGAGATATCTCATCCTCCAACTAACCCCTTAAGTATCCACTATCATTTGGTTTGTAGGTTACCAATTTCTTATAGAGATGTGTTTCATTATTTTCTCAGGGAATCCTGGGAAAAGCATATCTAAGTTTTAATAATTGGATTTTATATTTTTCCAAATAATTTTACCCTCTGGGCCTTTAGCCCCTTCTTACCATGAAATAAGGTACAAATCCCTTCTTGTTTCAGTTTACCCAAAAATCCCAAAAGGTTGGGAGATGGAGGGATTGAAGTATGGAAAGTGACAAGTATGATCGGGAATGGCTAATGACTCTTCAAGGAACATCCCAGTAGAAACCTATTCCTAAGGGTAACCAACTTACTAGGATACAATGACACCCACCAAGTCTAAATAAGGAAAACAACATAAATTACAAGTAAATGTCCCGAAATAAAGAAAGATGGTTTCCAACATATTCAAATGATTCAAATATCAGAGTGATACTTAACATGATACTTGAACTCATTACCTCATGGAGAAATATGAAGGATCAGATCCTGTCACTAAGAGGGGGGGGGGTGAATCAATGACACAACAATTATATCAATTTTTCATTTATTAATGCAAACATAATTTTAACACAGTATTTTATTGTGGAACCCAAATGGGAAAACCACAAACTCTTTTCTATTAACTGCAAAATTTGTTTTACATGTTACATAGAAGGAAGATGAACTCCCTCTTTGATCATCACCAACTGATCGGGATGCACCCACACCCTGGTTTACCAGCACCAATTGGTAGGAGGCTACAACCCCCTGTTTAGTCAACTACATCTGACAAGGAAGCACCAACTCCCTCTGCAGGCACCAACCTACCCTTGCACCACCCAACCAAGATTAATACATAGTTATTTATCTTTTCTTTCTGTGATCTACTTCAGCTTATGATCTTCTTTTCTGGGCTGTAGAGACCACTTCTTCACTACATCTTTCTTTTCTTCTCTGAGTAATATTTCTTTCTAATTCAGACTCCAGAGACACATTAATTCTCGTACTGATCCATGGTTATATAACCTTCAAGCGGTGTGAGTGTGACACCTCTGTGTCCCTTCGTTTAAACCATCACACCTCTTCACTTAATTAACCTTAATTACAATTTCTTTATTCATTATTAGCGTGAAGACTCTTTCATAAATTGATCACATTCATGGATCAATTTACTCCCTTATACTTGATCCAGAATCTTTGTTTATTTCACAGAGACCAGATTTTATGGAGGCACTTCCTTCAAGCCATTACATATGACCATGCCATAAGACCACGGGATTTACTAACTATAGCGATGTATAGTAAAATTCTTATAGCATATGACCAATGGCGTAGAACCACGGGCTTATCAAACGTTAGTGACATATCACAATCTTCCATTTAAATCGCTTACCATATGATCATCGGCGGTGACCTCACGCTTTAAGAAATTTATACCAAACTCACTCTTTGAGAACTTTATTATAATCAATGGTCATGATTCAATCACCCACTGAGATGGAAGGCTATCAGGATTTCACCCATGGAGTGATAGACTGTGAGTCACTTCATTTTTCCCGACTTGAGATCTCTGAAAAGGATCTTAACTCGGCTAGCTCCTTCCTCTATTATCATGACCATTGGTGGTGACTAGGGGCCAATCCAGAGGAGTGAGTCACTATTTCTCATATCGTGAAATCCTGATATGAGTTGCCTTGATCGAAACTCGTGAGACTCTGAAATGCTTCATGACAGATCAACAGTCCTTGGCCTTGGTGATCCGACGACTGATGAAGTTTTGACACTTTGAAATTACAACCTCTTTACCTTACTTATCCTATCCTTTCACTGTATTAGATCGACGGTTGAGAATTCTCCTGATGTGATCTTCATATCGGATGACTCATGTCCAATTTGGAAATTTGTCCTTCGGGACTTCAACCCTTCGGCATTTTGGCCTTCGTGAATTCGGCCTTTCGGCCCTTCAGCATTTTGGACTTTGCGACTTCAACATTTCATCTTTTAGCAAATTTGGCCATTCAACCTTTAGTCATTCTGGCCCTTTGGTCCTTCAACATTTGAACATTCAGGACTTCTATATATTAGAGTATTTTCTTGCTATGCAGAACTCCCGAAGTAGAAACTTCATATGTGACGTAAACCAACTGACGTCACATGATGACTTGGCATGTGTTGATAACTACCACGTGTCAATCATATTTGTGGTTTACACATACCAGAAATGTTGATTTAGCCTGACATCTATCCTTTTTTGACCATTCCACGTGTCATATATGATGTTCTCTGCTGACGTGGTCTGTCAACGTGTCTTTCTTCCTTGATTTCAGAGGTTCAACTTTCGGGGTTTTGAAACAACTCTCGTTGCTGTTGTTGTGGTCAATCTCCGATCTCTGAAATTCAATCTAAGGGTGTTGAATCCTCTTCCAAGGCTCGTTTTACATGTGACCTAAAGTTATGACCAAAGGATCACCTCCTTGGCAACAGACGGTTTTGATTATTTCGGAACTTGTCTCATGCATATTCCTCTAGATCCAATGGTTTGACAGGAACATGAGTTTGACCTAACGACTGACAGGTATTCAAACATTCCGAGCTCACACCCCTTTACCTCTCTTATCATTTCCTTCCATTTTAACATGATCTGACGGCCTAGATCTTATCGCAATTTTATGTATCGGGGATTTGGAAGAGTTCTCTCTTTCAAACATTCAATTCTCAATTTCTGATACTTTGGATCAACGATCCATGATATTCTTTAATCCAACGGTCTAGATCTTATCAGGAGTTCACCTATCACGAGTTCAAAGGTTAGAGCACCTTATTTCTTTGACTTTTCAGTCAGTGAAATGATGACACTTCTCCAAGTGTCCTTCCACTTGAACACGATCCTATAGCTGACGGGTATCAGATTTAATCAGACGGTTGATGGGTTTTTAGGTTTTCTCCTTTCAGGACTTCATGACTCTTGACACTTAGAAATTCCCAATTTAGATTTCTCTAAAGTAGATCGGATGATTCGCGCATGATCTTTGCCAATACAATCGAACAATTATCGGGATTTCGACGTTCACTACTTCAAAGGTTAAAGAACTTCTTTCCTTTGACCTTTGATTTCTTGGTATCTGATGTTTCATTCTCGTTGGATCGACGACCCACATCGCTCCTCCTTTTTATCTTTGGATCTAACGGTCAATGTCGCTCCTCTTTGATCCAACGGTTAACATTGTTTACTGATATTCTTGTTGACATCAAAGACTGTTTCCATCAATGATAATCTGTCCAACAATCTCCCCCTTTGTCATTGAGGGAAACATACCAAAAATTCATACACAATCTCCCCCTATGGTGATGCTTATATCCTTTGATGTTACTCTCCCCCTTTGGCATCAATGACAAAGGTTTTTTTTTTATCTTCTTATGATCTGTGTGTCTAAATTTTTATTTTGATACCTAGTATTTTCTCTTGCAATCACACTTTGTCTGTCATTGTTACAGGTGAATCCCCCTACGACAAGTGGATTCCCTCATGGTCTCTAGAATCCTAAGGCCAAGACAAAAAGGTTCTTAAAATGGACACTGACATCCTTTTAGGTCTAATCAAGCTAATATGTGAAGGAGAAGAAGAAAGATATGTACCTTATCAACGATGTTTGTCCCTGCAAAGTCTAGGCTGAGCTTCGATCCTGAGCTCTCGAATAGATCCTGTAGAACAAATGAAGATACAATGGACTTCCTAATCTACTGATATTAGCTCAAATATAGATCCATCTACAACAAACAAACTTATATGGAACAAACATAAGTTTGAAAGAAACATGCCAAGCATTGATATATTGATGAGAACAAGTAAAAGTACTTACAATCCTTTGATGAAGGTGCAACAAATTCTTCTAGTTCTCCTTGTCCAACCCCTTTTCTCAAGTAATCTACACTGATTTCTTTAATGACATACCACTTATAGGATCATAAGTTTGGTATCAATCTCTAGTCTCCACTGTTTTCTGTATGTTTCCTATGATGTCATAGGTTTCATACTTCCAATCTTTTTCATGTATCTTTCACCATGATAAGGCCTCCTTATATAACCTTGGAGGGGCCCAACCACTTGAGATATCTTTGGGATAATTTGAGGATTCCTCTCCTTCAGTTGAGGATCCTCCCTAAGATCATGCCTTGATCCAATATTCGAACTCAACTACCTTTAGATATTGAGGGGATTGTCCCCTGATTTCCTCCAACAAACCAAAAATTCACCGAGAAAGGGTAGCGCTCCCCTAAAAGGGTGCATAGAGCACTCAAACACTCCCCCAAAGAGGCCCAAGGAATGCTAGCACTCCCTGACAGTGGGTAGGGGAGTGATCCTCTCCAAAATCCATTTTTTAGTGGTTCTTTCAGTGGAAAAAGGCTTGTACTCTTTGTCAACTATTTTCTCTTCTTCAAAACTATTCTTTGAGGTGTCTTAAGTGTCCTTATGATGTCGTTAGAGGCATGACATAGGAAAGATGGTAGTATGATGTTTGTGACACTTGCAACACTGGTGGTCAAGATACGGAACTTACAACACTTGTAATGACAACACTTGCGACCCTATTGAAGTGAGTAATTTTGAGGTGTAACAGTCACAATTGAGTAACTCTTTATAATGTTGATTTCTATATCCCCCTGGATAGGTTCCCACTTATACATTATATTCTTGAGAGATTTTAAGTAAGAAGAAGAATTACTCCCAGTTTTTGCCTGAGATATTCAAATACATCTTTGTTTAAGGGTTTTGTAAAAATATATGCCACTTGCTCTTGTGTTGGAACATATTCCAATTTAATGTTCTTGTTTTCAGCCTGGTCTCTCAGATAATGTGATTTTATGGGGATGTGTTTCAATTTTGAGTGTTGAACAAGGTTCTTGGAAAGACTTCTCGCGCTTGTATTATCATAGTGGATAATGGTGGGTTCTTCAAATACTGTTTTGATATCTTGTAGAGTTCGTTTCATCCATTCCACTTGTGTGCAACATTCTGCTGCTGCAATATACTCAGCTTTAGTGCTTGACAAAGAAATTGAAGACTGTTTATTTATTATGCAAGAAACCAGTGATTCTCCCAAAAAGAATGCTCCACCACTCGTAATTTTTTTTTCATCTATGCTTCCTACCAAATCAACATATGAATATGCTTTTAATGTGAATGAGTCCTTACTAGGGTACCACAAACCCTGATCTATGGTTCCTTTTAAATATTTGAAGATTATTTTTACAACTTGAACATGACTCTCCTTTGGTTCTACTTGGAATCTAGCCACCATTCCAACAACTTGCTTGACATTAGGTCTGGAAGCTGTTACGTAGAGAAAACTACCAATCATTGATCTGTAGTGTTTAGGATCTACAATTTTAGATTCATCATCCTTGCTTAATTTGCATCCAACTGTGATCGGTGTACTGACAGGTTTGCAATCCTCTAATTGAAATATTTTAAGCATGTCTTTAATATACTTGGACTAATGAATAAAGACTCCACTTTTGGACTGTATTATCTGTAATCCAAGGAAGAAGTTCAGTTCCCCAAGCAGAGACATTTCAAATTCCTGTTGCATCATCCTAGAAAAATCCTTACTCATTCTTTCATCATCACTACCAAATATTATATCATCAACATACACTTCCAAAATGATCATGTTATTTCCATCAAGTTAAAATAAAGGTTGTTGTCTGTTGATCCCCTTTTTAGGCGTTTTTGTAAGAAAGAATCTAACCTTGCATACCATGCTCTAAGTGCTTGTTTTAGCCCATAGAGTGCCTTCTTTAATTTACAAACATAATCTATTTTATTGGTTATTTGGAACCCTTCTGGTTGCTCAATGTAAACTTCCTCTTCTAAATTTCCATTGAGAAATGCTGATTTGACATCCATTTGGTACACTTTAAATTTTTTGTAGCTAGAGAAAGCTAAGAACATCCTGATTGCCTCTAATCTGGCCATAGGTGTAAATGTTTCTTCATAGTCTACTCCTTCAAATTGAGCATACCCCTTACATACTAATATGACCTTGTTTATGATTACTTGCCCATCTTCATTCATTTTATTTTTATATACCCATTTAGTTCCAATAACATTTTTATCTTTTGGTCTAGGAACTAGTTCCCGTGTTTGATTTCTTTCAATTTGATCCAATTCTTCATTCATAGCTTTAACCCAGTTCTCTTATTTACATTCCTCCTTGATTGAACTTGGCTCAATATGTGACATACGTGCAATTTATGTTTGATACATAAGTTGTCTTCTTGTTTGCACTCCATCATTCATATCTCTAATAATTAGTTCTTCAGGATGATTCCTTTGAGTAATCCTTGAAGGTGTCTTTGTATCTCTTCTTGGGAATTCTTCTCTTATCTCTCCATATTCACTATATTCTTCACTTTAACTAGTATCCATATCATCTTCTTCCCTTTCTTTTTCATTCTCTTCTACGTATTTTAGTTGCGTGTTGAATGTCTCATCATCATCTTCATCTCTATTTGTAGATATGGTCTCTTGATTTTTGATACTTATTGTTTTTATATCATCTACCTTGAAATCTTCACTTTGAACAATCTTATGTGATCTAATATTGTAGCATATGTATGCCTTTTTGTTTGAAGCATATCCAAGAAAAATACCTTCATCAGATCTGGCATAAAATTTTCCAAGACTCTCATCTAGTCTTTTGATGTAGCATTTACTTCCAAAGACTTTGAAGTATTTCACCGATGGAGCTCTTCCAAACCATAGTTGATAAGGATTTTTTTCACTATTACCCAGAGTTGACCTCTATTCAATATGTATACCATTGTGCTTATAGCTTCCCTCCAATACCATCTGAAAATTTTGCTTCATTGAGCATAGTCCTTGCAACCTCCTGAACTGTTATGTTCTTTCTTTCAGCAATCCTATTTTGCTGAGGTGTTCTAGCAGTAGTTAATTGTCTTTTTATTCCATGAGTCTCATAGAATACATCAAACTCTTTTGAGATGAATTCACCACCATTTTCTGATCTAAGACATTTGATTTTTGTCTCCCTTTAATTTTCAACAAGGGTTTTAAAGGCTTTGAATTTGTTGAGAGCTTCTGATTTTTCTTTGAGAAAACAAATCCAACTCATTCTAGTAAAGTCATCAATGAAAAACATAAAGTAAGACTCTCCTTGCAAACTCCTAGTTCTCGCAGGTCCACATAAGTCAGTGTGAACAAGCTCTAAAGGTTTAGAGGTTGTGTATTCTTTTGATTTGAACCTTATTCTAGTTTGCTTCCCTAGCTGACAATGTCTACACATAGCATTTGAGGGTTTTATGATTTTTGGAAGGTTTCTTACTGCACCAAGGTTGTTGACTTTCACAATATTGTCAAAGTTAATATGCCCCAGCCTCCTATGCCATAGCCAACTTTCATCTACTGAGTTGATATGACATTCATCTTTTAATTTAGCATTTAGTATATATACATTTTCAGGAGTTCTAGGAACAATACCAACTAATTTTCTTGTGTCTTCTCTCCTAATATCACACTTTTGAGAATCAAATATGCATAAATACCCCTGATCACAGGTTTGAGTGACACTTAACAAACTAGGTTTCAACTTATCGACAAGTAGTACATTTCTGGATTTGTCTTTTCCTAGACTTACAGTTCCTTTTCCAAGTATGTTACTTGAAGCATTATCACCAAATGAACTTTAACTTTTTGTTTCTTAAAGTCTAAAATTTTTTCCTTGTTACCTGTCATATGTTTTGAGCACCCACTGTCAACATACCAGAGGTCCCTTTTATCTTGATCCTTTAGGGCTATAAGACATTCCTTTTTAGGTGTTTTTTCTTTCCAGAGTTTCTTTTGTTCTCTAAAGAAATTTGGTTGTTCTGAGACTTCCATTAGCATACAATTTATGGCCTTATGTCCATGGTTATGACATCTAAAGCATTGTAATTCCCCTTCTTGTAAGGGTGCAAAGGGATTATAGTTTCTGTCCCTAACTGGTTTTGCTACTTGTTTATCTTTACGGATGTAGTTCTTAAGCTTCAGATTTTTCTTTCTATATGATGTTCAATTTATAACTTTGTGTCCAAAATTAGAACATGCAAAACAATAACCAGGAAAAATGTAAGGATACCTGTTTTGATAAATATTCTTTGGTATCGTTTTGTCTTCCTTCTTGATGGATGGAAGTAATCTTATGGAGCTCTGATCATTACTTATATTTTCTTCATTTTTCTTCTTGAATGAGATGAGGAGCGAATCTGCATAAGATTTTGAGTTACCATGACTTTCATTTTGAGGGTAACCTATTCCCTTTTTATTATTTGAATCTCTTTGCGAGGTAATAATCTTATCTAGTATTTTGGAGCTATTTTCAGATTTTGTTTGAATGACTTTTGTATTTAGTTCTCTTTTTAGATGAGTTATTTCTCCTTCCATTTTCTCACAAGTTATCTGTTTTTCCTTAAGATATTTTTCTAGACTTTCTTCGATCTTATTTTCTTCTAAGATTTGTTTTCTCATGTTGCTCATGCGTTTCTCCATTTCTTTTTCTTTTTTTCATATTTTTCTTTTTGTTCAACTAAAAGATCTTTCATGTGTCTATATCTGGTTTTGTATTTTCTTAATTCATCCAAAGCACTGAGAAGTTCTTCCTCCATATTAACTACTGCTTCATCCTCTAACTCTTTCTCATGTTTGATTTTTTCTGTCTTATTAGATTCTTCAATACCTAAGAAAAGGACTTCATCATCATCAAATTCATTGTTATCACTGCCCTCGGACGAACTGTTGTTTTCTTCTTTTAAATAAAAGTTATTTTCCCTCTGTAAAACTTTTTCTTGTAGTTGGGTTTTTCCTTTTTCTTATATTGAATGCTTTTGTTTTCTTCCTCTTCAGGGTCCTCCTTGGGATAGGGACACTTGGATGCAAAATGACCAATTTTTCCACAATTAAAAAATTTGAAAGGAAGCTTGCCTTTGTACTTCCCTGATCCTTTATGAAGTTTTCTAATGAAGTTGGCTTCTTCCAAATTAGATTCTTCGTGATGATTAGATTGAGATTTTTTCTTCTGATTTGTCTTTGTCCTGGATGATTTGAAGGTTGTTTCAACTTTTGTTGATTTATCATGCCCTGTTCTCATTTCATATACTATGAAGATTCCATGGAGCTGATCAACTGTGAGTGTGTCTAGATCAGATCTATATTCTATTGAAGAAATCTTTGCATCATATCTCATAGGTAAATATCTTAGTATATTTTCACAATAGGTTTATCTATGACTTGTTCTCTTGTCACTTTAATTGAGTTGACCACTTCATCTACCTTATGAAAGTACTCAGCGATATTTTCTTCTTCTTTCATTTTTAGATTTTCAAATTGAGTTCTGTAGTTCTATAGTTTGGATTCTTTGACTTTGTCATCTCCTTCATATACAACCTTCAATTTGTCGCATATTTCTTTGGTCGATTTGCAATGCATAACTTTCACACATATAGAATCAGTCAACCCAGCTAGAATTCCATTAACTGCTCTTGAGTTATCATCACAGATTTTCTTTCCTCCAGAGTCTTTAGGTGGAGTAGTCGATGCAATCTAACCATCTACAACAGATTGCCAGATATCAAAACCAATCGCCAACAAGAAGTTTCTCATTCTTATTTTCCACAGAGCATAGCCTTCTCCATTGAACAATGGTGCTTTGTTGTTAGACATTCCTTCTTGTTGGCCCATCTTCAATATATATCTTCAAGTTTGTTATACTGTTGCTAAAGGAACCCCCTCTGATACCAATTGAAGGATCAGATCCTGTCACTGAGAGGGGGGGTGAATCAGTGACCCAACATTTATATCAATTTTTCATTTATTAATGCAAACTAAATTTTAACAAAGTATTTTATTATGGAACCCAAATGGGAAAACCACAAACTCTTTTATATTAACTGCAAAATTTGTTTTACATGTTACATAGAAGGAAGATGAACTCCCTCTTTGATCAACACCAACTGATTAGGATGCACCCACACCCTGGTTTACCAGCACCAACTGGTAGGAGGCTACAACCCCCTGTTTAGTCAGCTACAACTGACAAGGAAGCACCAACTCCCTCTACAAGAACCAACCTACCCTTGCACCACCCAACCACCCTTAATACATAGTTATTTAGCTTTTATTTCTAGAATCTGCTTCAGCTTATGATGTTCTTTTCTGGGCTGCAGAGACCACTGCTTCACTACATCTTTCTCTGCTTCTCTGAATAATATTTATTTCTAATTCAGACTCCAGAGACACATTAATTCTCGTACTGATCCATGGTTATATAACCTTCAAGCGGTGTGAGTGTGACACCTCTGTGTCCCTTCGTTTCAACCATCATGCCTCTTCACTTAATTAACCTTAATTACAGTTTATTTATTCATTATTAGCATGGATACTCTTTCATAAATTGATCACAGTCATGGATCAATTTACTCCCTTATACTCGATCCAGAATCTCTGTTTATTTCACAGAGACCAGATTCTATGGCGGCGCTTCCTTCAAGCAATTACATATGACCATGCCATAAGACCATGGGATTTACCAACTATAACGATGTATAGTAAAATGCTTATAGCATATGAACAATGGCGTAGAACCATAGGCTTATCAAACTTTAGTGACATATCACAATCTGCCATTTAAATCGCTTACCATATGACCATTGGCGGTGACCTCACGCTTTAAGAAGTTTATACCAAGCTCATGCTTTGAGCGCTTTATTAGAATCAACGGTCGTGATTCAATCACCCACTAAGATGGACGACTATCGAAATTTCACCTATGGAGTGATCGACTGTGATTCACTTCATTTTTCCCGACTTGTGATCTCTAAAAAGGAGCTTAACTCAGCTAGCTCCTTCATCTATTCTCATTACCATCGGTGGTGACCACGGGCCAAGACAGAGGAGTGCATAACGATTTTTCATATTGTGAACTCCTGATATGATTTCCCTTTCTCTAAACTCATGAAACTCTGAAATTCTTCATGAAAGATCAACGGTCCTTGGCCTCGATGATCCGACGACTGACGGAGTTTCGACACTTTGAACTTACAGCCTCTTTAACTTACTTATCCTATCCTTCCACTGTGTTAGATAGATGGTTTTGAATGCTCCCGATGTGATCTTCAGATCGGACGACTCATGTCCAGTTTATAAATTCATCCTTCGAGACTTTGGCCCTTAGGCCCTTCGACATTTCAACCTTTGCGACATTGACCTTTTGGCCCTTCGGAATTTCTGATTTTACGACTTCGGCATTTCAAATTTTCGTGACTTCGACCATTCAACCTTTCATCATTTCGGCCCTTTGGTCCTTCACCATTTCATCATTTAGGACTTCTAGATATTAGAGTATTTTCTTGCTATGTAGAAATCCCGAAGTAGAAACTCCTGACGTGATGTAAACCAATAGACGTCACATGATGACTTCGCATGTGCTTATAGCTACCACGTGTCAATCATATTTGTAGTTTACACATACTAGAAATGATGATTCAGCCTAACATGTGTCCTTCTTTGATCGTTCCACGTGTCGTATATGCCATGCTCTGCTGACGTGGTCTGTCAATGTGTCTTGCTTCCTTGATTTCATAGGTTCGGCTTTCGGGGTTTTGAAACAACTCTTGTCGTTGCTATTGTGGTCAATATCCGATCTTCGAAATTCAAGCTAAGGGTGTTGACTCCTCTTCCAAGGCTCATTTCACATGTGACCTCAAGTTATGACTAAAGGCTCACCTCCTTGATAACAAACGGTTCTGATTATTTTGGAACTTGACTCGTGCATATTCCTCCGGATCCAACGGTTTGACAGGAACACGAGTTTGATCCGATGGCTGACGGGTATTCAAGCATCCCGAGCTCACACCCCTTTACCTCTCTTATAGTTTCCTTCCATTTTAACATGATCTGATGGCCTATATCTTATGGCAATTTTGCGTATCGGGGATTTGGAAGAGTTCTCTCTTTCGAACTTTCGATTCTCGATTTTTGATACTCTGGATCAATGGTCCACAATCTTCTTTAATCCAACGGTCTAGATATTATTGGGAGTTCACCTATCATGATTTCAAATGTTAGAGCACCTTATTTCTTTGACTTTTCAGTCAGCAAAATGCTGACACTTCGCCAACTGTCCTTCCACTCGAACACGATCCTATGGCTAACGGGTATCAGATTTAATCAGACGACTGACAGGTTTTTGAGTTTTCTCCTTTCGGGACTTTGTGACTCTTGACACTTAGAAATTCTCGATTTAGATTTATCCAAAGTAGATTGAAAAATTCGCGCATGATCTTTGCCAATACAATCAGACGGTTGTCGGGATTTCGGCGTTCGCTACTTCAAAGGTTGAAGCACCTCTTTCCTTTGACCTTTGATTTCCTAGTATCTAATGTTTCATTCTCGTCAGATCAATGACCCATGTTGCTCCTCCTTTTTAGCTTTGGATATAACGGTCCATGTCACTCCTCTTTGATCCAATGGTTAACGTTGCTAACTGATATTCTTGTTGACATCAAAGACTGTTTCCATCAATGACAATCTTTCCAACAAAACACCCATTGCATTTTGGGACCAGGCCAGTGTGGTGGACTTTGTTGTTGGTGATGTGTAGAATGCATCAATGAAAATAAGGGCCCCTTGGGGATATGTTTTTCCCATCCAGCTCTTGGCACTCAATGTCTGCTACCTGTGGGACTCGAGACCTGATATCCTTAGTTACCCCTAGTTTTGGGGTAACATATGGCTCCTACTTGGGGACATGTTCTCACTGTAGAGAACATGAGAATCTCAACATCTCTTGTATGACCCATGCCTGCTAAAACTCAAACAAAAATAGTAGCGTATCTAGGGTGGTGATACCACCCTTTGTCCATATATTATAAAATCAAAATGAAAAGAAAGTATCTCTAATATAAAATATAATAGCATATAATATATACAAATGGAATGAAAATGCGGCTAAATCTATACTAACATGATATGCATGGTATATACAATGGATGTTAGTTGAAGGCTAGGTATAATCATATAACTAGTGGAACCATCCTAGCCATATATCATAATGCATGCCTCTATGATTCATCATAAACAAAAACAATAACAAGTTAAGCAAAAAAATATCATGGTTTAGAACATGCATCATATCATAAGTAATTGTAAGATCTAACTCATGGAGGCAGGAGGGAAGGACAAAATCATGCCAAGTCATAATCTTAGAAAATTGCTTGATCCTTCTCTGAAAAGAGGCATGAAAGGTATAAGGCTCAAGAGGTTGAATCAAAGAGTATGGAGATTGACTACCTTGGACCTCATCACTCTCTGATATCTGAGAAGGGACTAACAAGAATCTAGAGGATGACTTCCAAATTCTTAGGGGAAAGTGGAAAGACTGAGATAATAAACTTCTTCTTGAGGCATTCAACCTTCCCTTAAATTCTAAGAAGAGGCTTTGTCCTAAAGAAAACTTGATATAATAAGCATGTCTCCCAAATGCATCCTTAGTGACATAGTGAGATGAAGGAATAAATGAGGGAGGCTGGAAAACCTCATCACAAGCATCTTGTGTTAGGAAAACCATGTACTTACCCTTGTCAAAGACCGAGCACAGTGGTGGTTGAAACTATTCTTCATAGATTATATCCGAGTGCTTGAAAGAATATTCATCAAACTCCTCAAGGCATGACCATAATTCATTGTGATAAAAATGCATCAAGTCATCCTTGGGTGTTTGGAATTTGTATGTAATCATGTCATTTCTTTGTTGCCAAATGTCAGAATCAATAGAAATATCGCATGATAGTTGTGAAGGAAATGATTGGAAATGACCCTCAATGTCGTAAATGAGATCCCCATCATGATCAATCACATCCCATCTATGTCTCTCGATATATATATAAAATCATCAATCATATCATGAACCTCATTACAACATGAAGGGTTTAGCTCACCCAAGGATTCCTTTACTTCTTCACTTTCTGAGTCATAGAATAGGGCATCATCAAAAACCTAAAAAGGAAAATTATTAAGATCATTAGCATATTCTTGTGTAGGGGTAATAATATCTTGTATAGCTTCATCGGAAGGAGGGGAACACATCAACACTTCATCCTCATAATTGAAATCTTCAGACTCTCATTCTTCAACCAGGTCTTCATTATATTTAGTAAAATCATGAGTAAATTCTTTCTCCTCCTTGTGGGATTGGAAGTCCTCATCACAAAGCTCTCCTTCAAATTTTTTTCATCAATGAATTCTTCATCTTCAACATTTTGTTGTAGTTTTTACAGGGCACTACCAATATCCTGGGTAACCTCACCATCGTCAATCCTGACTTCTGGAGTAGAGAATGGTTCTTCCTTGGATGAGGAGATATTGGCCTTAATTTCTATAGCCATGTCATGGTATTTTTGGATTGTCCTCGGACCCATTTTATCGAGGAGGAATCCTAATTGCCCCAAAAATGCCCTGGTATAGAGGAAGAGGAGAAATTCCTTTCCAGGGCGAGAGTTTCTAGGGATTTGTTGTAATAACCTCTAGAACTTGGAATGGACGTCCCCAATGGTATTGTTCTCAATATTTTCTATTCCATAGAGTCTATCTAGAAACAAGTGAATATGCTCTTTGACACTCCATATTTCAATAAATATTTCTTCTAATTAATCCATAGATGTGATGCTGGCTTCAGGGAGACAATTGTACCATCTTCTAGAATTGTCATGAAGAGTGGAAGACACAAATTTCATTTCCATATCTTTAGCATCATCACTGATAGGGTGGCATTGAAATAAGGCCCAAAATTCACTCATATGATCTTCAGCGACATCCACTTCATTACCAGTGAACATGGTGTTGAAAGATTAATTAATTATCGCAAGGATAATTAATTATTGCATATTAATTATCATAATTAATTATTGCAGTGATAATCAATTATTGAGATTGGTTTCCATTGATGTCAACCCTTGAGAAAAGTTTCATGTCGAAGTAAAGTGGTAGTAAAAAAAGATAATTAATTATTGCAGGGATAATTAATTATTGCAGGTATAATTAATTATTAGAGAGATAATTAATTATTACAGGGAAAAACAAAATGGAGTGAACAAAATATAACAGGTTGCATGTGAGTTTCATTCTATCATGAGTTTCATGTCATTAAGTAATTTCTCCTATATAACACAGAGAAGATTCCATTGCAAATCACTTATGTGTATTCACCTTTGAGCATACAAGTTGGAGATCAGAGGTAGTGGGTCCAAGATAAAGAAGTCAAGTGAAGTAAGGAGTTTGTAGGAGTCAAGAGTAAGGAGAAGGGGTTTAACACAAGAATTCCTTAAGTACACCTATGAGTTTCAAGAGGAAAACTGTGGACATCCATGACCTGCAGTGAGGGAAAGTGTGGATACCCGCAGGAATATAGTATACACAGTCGTCATCCTATGAGGAAAAGTTGTGGAATATCAGGGATATGAAAGCACAGGTCAGATACAGTCTGAAGGTATGTTTTTTTGAGTGTATTAAGGAGTTATGTTGAATAAATCAGGAATATTTATATCTCAGTAATTCATAAGCCGTTGATTTGGAGAATTATCTTGTGGATTTTGGCATGAGGAATAAGTGGTTGAAGTCTTGATGAGATATTGATATCAGTAGTAGCAACAAAATAGGTAGCAGAAGTAACAACTACAATAGGTTATTAGTTACAACAACAAAAGTAGTGACAAAGTTTTCTACAATTATATTTCATGGAGGTTGGATGGGGCAAGGAAAGAAGGTTGTATCCTCCTTTTGGTTGGAGCCAGAAAACAAGGGAGTTGGAGATTCCTTCAGGTTGCAACCTGTAAATAGGGGGTTGGAACCTCCTTCCAGTTGTAGCTCAAGAATAAGGAAGTTGGCACTTCCAATGAATGTAATATTTGACAAATAACAAAAGCATTCCCTGGTTTTTTCCCGCATTGGGTTTCCACATAAAACTTCGGTGTATTGTGTTTATGTGTTGTATATTCATTTATTTATTTATTGATGTTATATTGAATGTTAATTGAAGATTTACATTGTGGTTAAGGAAATAAATGTACTAATATTGATTAAACCCCCCTCTCAGTGTTACAACAATTGGTATCAGAGTAGGTCCTTCAAGAAGCAGTCTAATCACTGGAAGGAGATCATAGAATATGCTAAGATTGGAGCACCAAGGTTTGATGGGAATAACTATACTTTATTAAATAAAAGGATGAAAATATTTTTACAGGAACAAATATTTGATGTTTGGAAAGAAGTAGTAGATGGGTATACAACACTAGTCACTCTCCCAACCAATCGATATGGAAAGAAACTCAGTGAAAACAACTCAAAGTATAAAGGTAGGATTTTGAGAAATTTTGTTGATTCACTTTTTGTCAAAGTTATGCATTGTTATAGTGAAAAGGATATTTGGTATAAAATCCAAAAGATTTATGAAGGAGATGCCAAGGTAAAGGGAGAAAAGATTCAAATTTTCAGAGCTAATTTTGAATAGTTGAAGATGAAGGAAGATGAAGACATTGCAACCTACCTTCTACGAGTTGATGAAATAGTCAACACTATTAAAGGATTGAGAGTAGAAGTTGATGAATCAATGGTTTTTCAAAAGGTATTGAGGTCTCTTCATATGAGATTTGATTCTAAAATATCAACCCTAGAAGAAAGAGAAAATCTCGGTACATTGAAAATACATGAGCTACATGGAATATTTACAGCCTATAAGATGAGAATAGAACAAGAGAACCCAGTTATAAAGGAAGAAACTTTCAAGGAATCCAAGAATACAAAGAAGAAGCATGAGAAAAATTCAAAACCAAGTTATCGTTGCAGAGCTGATTCATACAAATATGAATAGATGGGTAACTTCGTAAGAAAATTACATAAAGGTACTGGAAAGCATAAAGGTATGCTTCCATTGAAATGTTTTAATTGTGGTGGTATTGGTCATTTTATTCTAAATTTCCTCACAGGAATAAAGACAATGATGAAGAAGAATTTTCTAAAAGGGAAAAGAAATTTCAAAAGGGAAACAAGAGAAGAAACAATAAGAAATACTTCAAGAAAAGTTTATACTCAAAGGAGGATAGTTCCTCATCAGACGAGGAGGATAAATACAGTGATAGTGATTTTGAAAGAGTACTCTTCATGGAAGTAGAATATGATTATGAAGAAGAAGGTGAAGTTGATATCAGAGTATAGCCAATCAGTGCATTAGAAGAACTTGGGAAGGACAGAAATAAAAACAAGTCACTCAAGGCATAGTTAAAAATGAAAGAGGGGTCTTAGAATTCCAAATTTGAAGAACTAGAGTAGATGATAGCATGTCTAAAATTTCAAATAGAAGAAGACAAGAGAATTAGGGAAATTCTTATAATTCATTTAGAAGAAAAGGGGAAGATGATCGGAATATTGGACGAAGAACTAGTTCCTTTAAGGAAAGATATTCAAAAGAAAGATATGGAGAAGAAGAGTACCAAAATATTGGATCAGATCATAAATAATCAAAGGTCATATGATGATATATCCATCCTAGGATACAATCAAGTATAAAATGAGAAAGGGTTGAGGTCCAAGAAAACATAACACGAAGCAGAAAAAATAAGCTATGCAAAAGTTGTCAAAGATTTTGTCAAGAAGGAAGAATGCATTCCCCCAAAGAATAACATTCTAGAAGTAAAGAAGAATCAAGAAGACAAATTCATAAGGAGTTCATCATAAAGAATATCATCTATTCCCAAGTATCGAAGATTATTTTATGGTCATTATTTTAATTGTGCTAATTTTTGACATAAAGTTGTAGCTTCAGAGCCTATCCCAAGAACATAAGTAAAAATGCAGGGTATCCCAAAATATCTTATGAAGCATACAAAAGGAACTAAAATAGTTTTGGTTCATTGAGAAATGAAGTAGAATGCTACAAATGAAACAATTTTGGTCACATAGCGAAGAATTGTAGATTGACTATTCCACCTAGGGAATCATAGAAAAACATTAGCAGTCAGATATTAGAACCACAAGGTATATGGAAAAAGAAGTATAATCGATTCTCACTTTATATACAATCCCAACACAAGAAAAGTGATTGGTATGTTGATAGTGTTTGTTCAAAACATATGACAGGTGACAGAAACAAGTTTCTAACTCTGAAGAAGGAAAAATATGGATCAGTTTCATTTAGCAATAACCATTCAACTAAAATCATAGGTAGAGGCACAATTAAGCTTGAAATAAAATATGAAATGGTAGAAAATGTTCTACTGGTTGAAAATATGAATCACAGTCTGTTGAGTGTAAGTCAAATGTGTGATCAAGGACACACATTTCAGCTCAACTTAGAGAAATGCAAAATAAGGAAAGAAGGATCAGGCAGGTTAGTGGCAACAAGTATAAGGACTCTGAACAACATATATGTTTTGAGTGAAATTGGAAAGGAAAGTTGTTTTTTAGGAAAGGAGAATGAAATTTGGCTCTGGAACAGAAGAATGGGTCACATGCACTTTGACAATCTTGTCAAAATCAATAGAAAGGAAGCAATAAGAGAAATGCCTGAAATCTCAAAGCCAATGAATACTCTATGTAAGGATTGTCTATAGGGAAAACAAACTAGGACCAAGTTCAAATCAAAGGAGTACTCAATAACAAAACCATTGGATATTGTACACACTAATCTTTGTGGACCAATATGACAAAGGGATTAAATGGTGAACAATACTTCATGCTACTGATTGATGACTACACAAGAATTATTGCAATTTTCTTTCTTAAGAAGAAGTCAGAGGCATTTGAGAACTTCAAGATCTACAAAGATATGGTTTAAATAGAGACAGACTTGAAAATCAAATGTCTGACATCAGAAAATGGAGGAGAATTCACATCAAAGGAATTCATGGACTTCTATAGTGAACATGGGATAAAGAGACAATTCTCAGTAGCAATGACACCTCAGTAGAATGGAGTCACTGAAATAAAGAACATGATAGTACAAGAGATGGCCATAACCATGTTGAAATATTCCAAGTTGGGTGACATCTTTTGGGCACAGGAAGTACATACAACAATTCATATTTTGAAAAGAGGAATGCTCATAAGTAATAGTGATACAAATCCCTACAAGCTATCAAAAGGAAGACCAACAAATGTGAAGCATTTCAGAGTGTTTGGAAGCAAGTGATACATCAAAAGAGAATATGGCAGGATTGGGAAGTTTGAATCCTGAGTTGAAAAAGGCATATTTTTTGGTTACTCAAGAAAAAGAAAGGCATACAAGTGTTTCAATCTGAGACTCAACAGAATAGTGGAAATCATCAATGTACATATTGATGAGGTTAGTGTATGAAAGTCTAAAGACTCAACACAATAGGAAGAAGAAGAGGAATTGAAGGAAGAAGTAGAAGAAGAAGAAGAGAAACTAGAAGTAGAGAAAAAGGAAGATAACCAACAACAACTTTAGTTCTCTCCCAAAACACCTAGTTGGAGAGTTCAAAAAAATCATCCATTAGAATAGATCATTGGGAATAAATATGCAGGAGTTGAAACTTGAAGAAAATTACACTCACCAGAACAAAGACATCTAGCACTGCTATCCACAATTGAACCCAACAATTGGGAAGAAGCCAACACAGATGAACATTGGATCAAATCCATGAAAGAAGCATTGAATCATATAGAGAAGAATGAAACATGAGAAATTGTTCCAAGGCCTAAATACAAGAACGTGATTGGTACAAAATGGGTAGTAAGAAACAAGTTGAATGAGGATGGATGAGTAACCATGAATAAATCAAGGTTAGTATGCAAGGGATATGCTCAGGTTGAAGGAGTAGATTTTGAAGAAACTTTTTCCCCAGTTGCTAGAATGGAAGCAGTCAGATTGATATTGGCTTATGCATGTTCAAATACAATCAAAGTATATGATATGGATGTAAAATCATCCTTTCTAAATGGAGAACTAGAAGAAGAAATCTACATCGAACAACCAGAAGGATTTATACCATCAAAAAAGGAAGGTTATGTTTTCATATTGAAGAAGGAACTATATGGACTCAAACAAGACCCCAGAGCATGGTATTCAATATTGAACAGGTATCTACAACATCAAGGGTTTAGGAAAGACAATGCAGACAACAATATCTACATAAAGTTTCATCAAAATAATTTGTTGATAATTGAATTTTATGTTGATGACATTATTTTTGGCAGTGATGATGATAGGATGAGTCAGAAATTCGCTAAATACATTAAGAATGAATTTGAAATTTCATTACTTGGTGAGTTGTCTTTATTTTTGGGACTCCACATATGTCATATAGATATAGGTATTTTCATTTCCCATACCAATTATATCAAAGAAATGTTGAAGAAGTTTGGAATGACAGATTACAAGCTTGTAAGTACTCCCATGAAGACCATTTGCACACTGAGAAAATAATATATATCCAAAGATGCAGATAAGAGACTCTATATATCGATGATTGTTAATTTACTCTATGTGACAACTTCCAGACCAGATGTGATGTAGGTAGTTGGACAAGTGGCATAGTTTCAAGCGGCACCAATGGAATCACATGTTATGGAAGTGAAGAGGATATTGTTGGATTAGTGAGAGGGGGGGTGAATCAGTAATAAAGAAATTTAATCCTTTTTCACCATAAAATGCCAGTGCTATATCAATGTAGCATTATCATCCAATAGTTGCAGAGTAAATAAACAATGAACAAATGAGTAATCACACATATACAAAGGACCATTTTTTTATGTGGAAACCCAAAGTGAGAGAAAACCACAAAATGGTTTTTCTTATATGTATTTAAGAATTACATTCATTGGAAGCACCAACTTCCTTTGTTTTCCAGCTGCAACTGGAAGGAGGCTCCAACCCCCTAGTTTCTTAGGCTACAACATGAAGGAATATCCAACTCCCCAATTCTCTGGCTACAACCCCCTATGTTCCCTGACTACAACTGGAAGGTGCCTACAACCATCTGTCCTTGCCCCATCCAACCACCCTGAAATAGAAGTAGAATGATGGAACCACTATCACACTATCAATGTGAGATATACTGCTATAAACTTGTACCAATCAACCTACACCAAACAACCTCTACAAACAACTTGAACTATGCATCAATCTGTACCATAAACAAGTGCATCAACCATGCATCAACCTATACCAAACAACCTGTACCATAAATAAATGTATCAACCATGCATCAACCTATACCTCAACATGTACCATGAACAAGTGGATCAATCATGCACCAAAACTGTACCTCAACCTATACCATGAGCAAGTGCATTAACCATGCACCAAACCTATACAAATAACATGTCCAAACAACCTATCACAACAAACTGTCTCATCAATATTATCAACCAAATCATATCTACTCACCAAGATCAATCACCAAGACAACTTTCAAATATGTGCATCAACCGAGCATAACACAACAACTCATAAGCATCACCAAGATCAATATGTGCTTCTAATAATATACCAATACAGGTATGCTACATCATCCATAAACCATGTGTCAATAATAATACTAACAAGTTCCTCCAACCATGTACCAAGTATGTACCAATCATGTATCAACTACTCATCAACTATGACTCATCAAGATGTACCAACATCATCAACTATACACTTCATGTATGTGTCGACTCATCAACTACTTGTCTCAACCATGTACCAACATGTACCTCAACTAGAATACCTCATCAATTTCATAATCCAAATATGATTTGTAACTCTGTAATAGACCTAGTTTATATGATCACATGCCTGCAAACCTTCTTTAACTTTAACAACAAGAGACTAGCATTTTCATCAAACTTTTCTTTAGTCTCACATGACTAGTTTTGGATTAGTCAACAACCCTAACTTGAGGTAATCATAACTATGTACCTGTAATGAATAAAGATATGAAAATAGTACACAATGTTCTTTAGTGTGTTTTATGCAATTCCTCCAGGTTTCACTACTTGGAACTTCTCAGAAAAAGAGTTATATAAAAAATGGCATACATTGTTGAATTATGGCTTATTATAGAGAGCGAACTTGTAGAGCGTGCCCCGCAGAGAATATTTTTTGTATGGATATGGAAATTTTACATAGAATACTACATAATGTACTCTAAGCAACACAGTTTTTCTTACTTAATTTGGATCTATTATGAATAAGTTATGACGTTTTTACCCGAAACACATGTTTTAGAATAGTTTCAGAACTAGACACAAACCCTATTTTCCACGGAGTGTAACTCCAAAACTACAATGACCCAAAAGATGAATTTCATACCACCCTACTTAGATATGTTTTCTCAATTTCCTATAAAGTTCATGGTCTGAATCATTCTAGAAAAAAGGTTATTGCAAAAATGGTGAGATGACTTGTAAATAACATACCTTAGAAAGCATCATCAAAAGAATTTATCCTCCCTTGAATTTTGGCCTTCTTTACTTCACCTTCTCTATGAAATTAGGATTATATATCCTATGGTTACCTCATACACATATAGATATCCAACATGCTCAAGTATGATTCAAAATGAGAGAGCCTTGCCTCTTATTTATACTTTCATGTAGCTTCCTCAAGGGGTTACCTTTTAACCATCTTAACCCACTTTCCTTATTTTAGGGTTAACCAACTTCTAACCACTTGTCCAATTAGTAATTTATCCATTAACTTTATTATTTAAATAATTTATTTTGTATCCACTTTGACTTATAGTACACTCGTCACTTCACTTTACCTCAAGGGGTTACCTTCTAACCATCTTAAGCCACTTTCCTTATTTTAGGGCTAACCCACTTCTAACCACTTGTCAACTTAGTAATTTCTCCATTAACTTTAGTATTTAAATAATTTCTTTTGTATTCACTTTGAATTATAGTACACTCATCACTTCACTTTTTTATATACCTTCTAAAAATTTCTTAAACCACTTTAACTACTTTGACCTTTTGGGGCTTCTAGATGACTCATGAGGGTTCTCCAACTTCACATGGACATAACTCTCTAACCGTGAGGAATTATGTGACGTTCCACATACCACTAAAAATGGCATGGCATGTGATATCCATCTAGAATATTATTTCCTTAAAATATATCAAAAATCATACCATTATCCATCAAACAATCTTGGGTCCATTACCCAAACCTGGGTTCTCCAACATATCATGGCCATAACTCTCTAATCATGAGATGTTATATGACATTCCACATACCACTAGAAATGGAATGACATGTAATATCCATATATAATAGTATTACCTTAAAATATATTAAAACTCATACCATTATACATGAAACAACCTTGGGTCCATTACCCAATCATTTGTGCTACTAGAATTCACTACCGGACTTTCTCCAAGGGTTGAAATCAATCACTAAGGGTTGAAATCAATCTACAATATCACTCTCCAATAGTTGACATCAATGACAACCAACAATCCATAACAATTATCCATCAACCTAAGCCAACTGTCTGACAGATATTCATATATCTAAAAGTTATAGAAGACTTTGAATTGTGGTATCCAAAAGGGAATGATCTGTCTCTTACATCCTACACAAATGCAGATTAGGTAGGTAGCATTGATGATAGAATAAGTACAAGTGGAGATGCTTTCTACTTGGGTGATTTTTTGGTATCTTGGTTGAGCAAGAAATAGTCTCTGGTGTTAACACCTACTATGTTCTACATGGTTTTATCCCTCATTCATTCCTAATTTGTATTTAAAATTTTATATAATTTATTAAAATATTTAGCGTTTTGTTAAAGGTTTAATAGCTTACCTTAAGGGGTTTTAAAATAATGCTAAGATGAATGAATGAGATGGAATTTATGTTGTGAGAGGGGGACATAGGGAATTAGACACATGTTCAAATGATTACTTGATGACATCAAATGGTTTCAAGTCTTTTCATTTGAACCATTAGTCATGTCATACTTAGGCATCATGATTATTTAACTTCATGAGTTGCAGATTCAAAGCCTAATCCCCTCAAGAGTGAAAAAGACAAATTGGTTTGGGCACTACATAAACTTCCACATGTCTAGATTCATGATAATTTTTAGCACTTTGGTGAGTCATGGAAGATGTTGATCATACTACAAATCTCATGAGTAAGAAAAAGATATTAGCAAATTACTCGTCATCATCCATAGCATGTGAAGTGGGATGTGTCATGATTTGTAACTGTCACTTGTCTAGGAAGTTATTGTCACACAATTGGCTTAGGTTGATGGATAGTTGGTCTAGATTTTTGGTTTTCACTGATGTCAACCATTGGAGAGTGATATTTTATATTGATTTCAACCCTTATTGATTGATGTCAACCCTTGGAGAAAGTCTGGTAGCGAATTCTGGTAGCACAAAGGTTTGGGTAATGGACCCAAGGTTGTTTCATTTATAATGGTATCATTTTTAATATATTTTAAGGTAAGACTATTCTATATGGACAGTACATGTCATTCCATTTCTGGTGGTATGTGGAACATCACATAACTCCTCACAGTTAGAGAGTTATGGCCATGAGAAGTTGGAGAACCCAGGTTTGGGTAATGGACCCAAGTTTGTTTGATGGATAATGGTATGAGTTTTGATATATTTGCAGGTAAGACTATTCTATATGGAAATTACATGTCATTCCATTTCTGGTGGCATGTGGAATGTCACATAAATCCTCACGGTTTGAGAGTTATGGCCTTATGAAGTTGGAGGACACTCATATATTGGCTTGAAGCCCCAAAAGGTCAAAGAAGTCAAAGAGCTTGCAAAGAAGAAATTATTATTTAAATGATAAAGTAAACTGACAAAGTTAATAAGGATTATTTAAATAATAAAGTGAAGTGACAAAATCAAAGAATATTATTTAAATGATAAAGTGAGGTGACAAAGTCAAGGAGGAATATTTAAATGATAAAGTAATGGAGAACTTTCTATTTATGGAAAGTGGTTAACCCTAAAAATGAGGAAAATAGGTTAAGTGACCTATAAATGGATTAATTAACCTAGAAATAGGTTAAGTGACCTATAAATGTGTTAAGTGACTTAGAAATGGGTTAAGTGACCTAGAAGAGGGTTAAGTGACCTAGAAGATGGGGAGTATAAATAAGAGGCAAGGCTCTCTCATTTTAAATCACACTTGAGAATGTTGAATATCTATAGGTGAATGAGGTAAAAAAGGGATATCTAAACCGAATTTCAGAGGGAAGGTGAAGAAAAGAAGGCCGGAATTCAAGGGGGGATAAATTCTTTTGATGATGCTTTCTAAGGTATGTTATTTATAGGTCATCTCACCATTTTCGCAATAAATGTTTTTCTAGAATGATTCAGACCGTGAAATCGATATTCCATTGAGGAAACATATCCAAGTATATGTGGTAAAACATTCATCTTGTGGGTCTTTGTATTTTTGGAGTTACACTCCGTGGAAAATAGGGTTTGTGGCTAGTCCTGAAACTAGTCTAAAACAGGTGTTTCAAGTAAAAACGTCATAACTTCTTCCTAAAACATACAAATTAAGTACAACAATTGTTTTTTATTAGAGTACATTATTTATTATGTTGTGTAACATTTTAAGATCAATTCAAAAAATATTCCGTGCGGGGCTCGCTCTATAAGGTCGCTCTTTAGAATAAGCTAGAATTCAGCAAGGTATGCCATTTTTTCTATAACTCAGTTTATTAGAGGTTCCAAGTAGTGACACTTAGAGGAATTTCATAAAACAAACTGAAGAAAATTGTATATCATTTTCAGATCTTTATTCATTACAGGTACAGATTTATGAGTATTTCAAGTTAGGGTTGTTGATTAATCCAAAACTAGTCATGTGAGACTAAAGAAAAGTTTGATGAAAATGATAGTCTCTTGTTGTTAAAGTGAAGGAAGGTTTGCAGGTATGTGATCATATACACCATGTCTATTAAAAAGTTAAAAATCATATTTTGATGATGAAATTGATGAGGGATTTTGGTTTAGGTACATGTTGGGTACATGGTTGAGACAAGTAGATGATGAGTTGGCACATACATGAGGTGTATAGTTGATGATGTTGGTACATCTTGATGAGTCAGTTGATGAGTATTTGATACATGATTGGTACAAACTTGGTACATGGTTGGAGGTACATGTTATTAGTATTGTTGACACATGGTTTATGGATGATGTAGCATACTTGTATTGGTATATTATTAGAAGAACATATTGATCTTGGTGATGATTATGAGTTGTTGTGTTATGCTTGGTTGATGCACATCTTTGAGAGTTTTCTTGGTGATTGATCTTGGTTAGTAGATCTAATTTGGTTGATAATATTGATGAGACAGGTTATTGTGATAGGTTGTTTGGACAGGTTGTTGTGACATGTTATTTATACAGGTTTGGTGCATGGTTGATGCACTGTTCATGGTACAGGTTGAGGTACAGGTTGGTGCATGGTTGATGCACTTTCTTATGGTACAGGTTGGTGCATGGTAGATGCAATTATTTATGGTACAGGTTGATTATAGGTTGAAGTAGAGTTTGATGCATGGTTGATGCATGGTTCAGGTTATTGGTACAGGTTGTTTGGTATAGGTTTACAACAATATATCTCACAGTGATAGTGTGAAAGTGGTTCCATCATTCTACTTATATGTCAGGACGATTGGACGGGGCAAGAACAGGTGGTTGTAGCCACCTTTCGATTGTAGCTGGAGAACATAGGGGGTTGTAGACTCCTTCTGGTTATAGCCAGAGAATTGGGGAGTTGGAGCTTCCCTCAGGTTGTAGCCTGAGAAACTAGGGGGTTGGAGCCTCCTTCCAGTTGCAGCTAGAAAACAAAGGAAGTTGGTGCTTCCAATGAATGTAATTCTTCAATACATATAAGAAAAATCATTATGTGGTTTTCTCCCTCTTTGGGTTTGCACGTAAAATACTAGTGTACTATGTATGTGTATGATTGTTCATTTTTTCATTGCTTATTTACTCTGCAGTTATTGGATGATAATGCTACATTGATATAACACTTGGATTATATGGTTAAAAAGGATTAAATTGTTGTTGATTCACCCCCCCTCTCACTAATCCATCAATTGGTATCAGAGCAAGGTTCCTTCAAGAAACAGTTTAACCACTGGAAGGAGATCATGGATTATTCTGAGAATGGAGTACGAATGTTTAATGGTCAGAATGGTTTTAAGTATGATATGTGGAGAAAAAGGATGAAAGTATTTTTACAGGCACAAGGACATTATATTTGGATATCATTTGTTATAGGATATGATAGTTCAAGAAGGGAAAAGACCGCAGCAAAGAACGAATTGAAGAAGAATAAAAAAATATCAATGGATTTCATCTAGGAAGGATTACCTAATCCGGTAAGAGAAAAGGTTGGTAAATGTTCATCATCCAAAGAACTTTGGGATAAGTTACATGACATATATTCTTCACCCATCGCAGATTTAGAAAATCCCAAATAAGATGCATATATAGAACAAGAAGAAATATGCTCATCATGTCAGACAGATTCAGAAGAGGAAGAGTATGAAGAAGCATAAGTTTATTACAAAGAAAAATTGATTAGTGCAATTAAATATCTAAGGGAAGAAAGAGAAGAAAACAATTCATCCAAGAAATAATTGATGAATCAAAAGGAAAGTGTTCAAGGTTCCGAAAAAGATCAGCATGTCATCAAGAATTTAAGAGATCAACTAGAAGAGGCCAGAAGAATTGAAGAAACTCTATAATATCAAAAGAAATGTTTAGAATCCAACATATCAACACAAAAGGAAGAAGCAGAAAAGAGAGAAAAGGTATTGATGGATCATCTCAAGGAAAGAACCAATTACTTAAACAAACTTGAGGAAGAGTTTGGTCAAGAAGAGAGAAGATAGAAACAAGAAAAAATTACATTGAAAATCCAAGTTGAAGAAGAAAAGAGAACATAAGAGGTCATGAATTATCAGATAATGAAGAAAGAAGAAGAGTTTGAGAATCTTGAAGAAGAAGTTGTCACACTAAGAGTCAAAATCATCAATCTCAACAAGAATGTTGAAGAGACAAAAACATCCACGTCATTTGTAGAGAATGAAGAGAAGCACTCTACGTTGCTAGAAAAGAAGAATGAAGAAAACATAAAGAGTTATGTAGAAGTACTCAAAGGAAGGAATCATGGTCAACCAGAATCTAAGAAAACTATTGAAGATACATCTTTAAGAATACCATCCATGTTCAAGACACAAGGAAGCTTCAATCATGATCACGATCAGTCAAGGAAACAATTCAGAAGGACTACGCCACAAAGAAGATCATTCACTCCTAGGTATACAAATCCATTTTATGGTCATTGTTTTTATTGTACTAACTTTGGACATAAGGTTGCAGATTGCAGGGATTATAAAAGAAATGTTCAAGAAAGAAGTGCCTATGTGGTCGCACATAACATTGAGTGTTACAAATGTCATAACTATGGACACATAGCCAGTGATTGTAGAAGCATGATTGATACTTCCATGAAAGAGAATAATGATATAAAATATAATAAAGTATGGATAAGAAAACAAGAAGAACATGTGAACAAAGGCCAGGTACCAAAGATAACAAGATTGGAAATAAAACGAGATGAACAAAATTATACAGAGAAAAAGAAAGATGTCAGATAAAAAAAGGTTTGGAAAATAACTGAAAGGAAGGAAGGATATGCAAATAAGGAATAGGTCCAAGAGATTGTACTTTAAGGCATTGTAGTGAAAGATGAATCCATAGACAGAAAGAAAGAAGTTAGAGCTCATAGAGATAATGAATCTACCAATGGAGATGATGATAAATCTACCAATGAAGATGATGATGAATACACATCAGAGCAGGAATTGTTCTGAGCCATCCAACTTAGAGACTCCCAGGTAATATGAATATTAGACAGGGGGATTCTATGCGATAGCTGTGAAATAACAAAGAACCATCCTTCGAGTATCTTTCATAGTTTGAGAAGACAGATCCAAAGCAGTCAATTAGCAGAATTACAATTTGATGGATTAATCAAGACTTCATGATAGTATAGTGATAAATGTGTCAGCATTATGAACAAATACACAAGTAGATTCTTGGAAAGTATGGACGAGAGCATGGATTCATAGATTGGTTCAAAGAGTGTTTTAGAGACAAAGGAACATTATCACAATGGATGATAATTACATAGGAAATGGCTCAAACAATTCTAATGGATTCCAAATTGACATATATTGTTTTGGACACATGAAGTGCATACAATAGTTCACATTCAAAACAGAGTAATTCTCAGAAACAACAATGACAAAACTCCCTACGAACTATGGAAAAGAAGAACAAACAACAACCTCTACATCAAGCCATAAATTTGCAAAGGATATGCAAAATGAATTTGAAATGTCATTACTTGGAGAACTATTGTTGTTTCTGGGTCTTCAGATACATCAAAGAAACCAAGGAATTTTTATTTCTCAAACCAAGTATATCAGAGAAATGCTAAAGAGGTTTAGAATGGAAGATTGCAAACCAGTTATCACTCCTAAGAAAACTAATTGCAAGTTGAGAAATGATGATGATTCAAAGTCTACAGATCAGAGGCAATACAGGTCAATGATTGGTAGCCTACTATATGTGAAAAAATCTAGACCATATGTAATGCAGGCAGTTGGACAGGTGGCATGATTTCAAGAAGCATCAAGGAATCACATGTATTAGCAGTGAAGAGGATTTTTAGATATCACAAAGGAACAAAAGAGTTTGTATTATGGTATCCAAAAGGAAAGGATCTATCACTTATTGCCTACAGAGATGTAGATTGGGCAGGTTTCATTGATGACCAATGAAGCACCAGTGGAGCAACATTCTACTTGGGTGAGTGTTTAGTATCTTGTCTAAGCAAGAAAAAATCATCAATATCCTTATCTACAGTCGAGGCAGAGTATATTGCAACAACAACATGTTGTACACAGGTTGTATGGATGAAACAAACTTTGATAGATATACAGTTTGAGTATGATGATCCCATTCCAATATATTGATAATACAAGCACCATCAGTATATCGAAAAAACCCGATGATGCACTCCAAGACGAGGCACATTCCAATCAAGTATCACTTTCTATGGTAATAGGTTGCAGATAAGAACATAGGAGTTGAATATGTGGGAACAAAAGAACAAGTGGCATACATATTTACAAAACTGATTCCACGAGAATCCCTTGAGTATCTTCACTAGAGACTAGGAGTAATTTCTACTCCAAAATGAATTATTTTGAATGCTTATCTTATATGTCTTATATGTGCATGAGGAAGAACCATAAATAGGAAAAAGAGGGAGAGATTTATCAGATGCAAAGGTAAATGATTGGAGAGAGAGCATAGAGGCATGTTTCCAAGGAGAGTGATTGTAAAAACAGAAGAATGAACGATATAACTTCAGAGTGATACCCTTTGTCAAAGGGGGAGATATTATTCATATGAAGGGAGAGAGAGTAATTAGAGGCTTCTAAAAACAAAGAAAAATCAAAGGCACATGGATAGGGGGAGAATCCCCAAGGAGAGTTCAGTCAGGGGGAGAATCCCCAAAGGGAGATACCCTTTGTCATTGATGTCGAAGGGGGAGAGATAGAAACATTGGTGAAGAGTATAAGCATGGATTTTATCATGACTAAGTGTTGCCATCAATGTTAGTGTTGCCATCAATGCCAAAGGGGGATATTGTTAGACAGTTGGTTTAGGTTGATGGATATTTGGTATGGATTTTTGGTTGTCATTGATGTCAACAATTGTATGGTGATATTGTATATTGATGTCAACCCTTGGAGAAAGTCCGGTAGTGAATTCTGGTAGAAAAAGGTTTGGGTAATGGACCCAAGGTTGTTTCATTTATAATGGTATGGTTTTTAATATATTTGAAGGTAAGACTATTCTAGATGGATAGTACATGTCATTCCATTTCCGGTGGTATGTGGAACGTCACATAACTCCTCATGGTTAGAGAGTTATGGCCATGAAAAGTTGGAGAACCCAGGTTTGAGTAATGGAACCAAGTTTTTTTTATGGATAATGGTATGAGTTTTGATATATTTGCAGGTAATACTATTCTATATGTATAGTACATGTCATGCCATTTCTAGTGGTGTGTGTAACGTCACATAACTCCTCACGGTTTGAGAGTAATGGCCTTACGAAGTTGGAGGACCATCATATGTTGGCTTGAAGCCCCAAAAGGTCAAAGAAGTCAAATATCTTGCAAAGAAGAAATTATTATTTAAATGATAAAGTAAATTGACAAATTCAAGAAGGATTATTTAAATAATAAAGTGAAGTGACAAAATCACAGAATATTATTTAAATGATAAAGTGAGGTGACAAAGTCAAGGAGGAATATTTAAATGATAAAGTAATGGAGAAATTTCTATTTATGGAAAGTGGTTAACCCTAAAAATGATGAAAATAGATTAAGTGGCCTATAAATGGGTTAATTAACCGAGAAATAGGTTAAGTGACCTATTAATGGGTTAAGTGACCTAGAAATGGGTTAAGTGACCTAGAAGATGGAGAGTATAAATAAGAGGCAAGGCACTCTCATTTTAAATCACACTTGAGCATATTGAATAGCTATAGGTGACTGAGGTAACCAAGGGATATCTAAGCCTAATTTTAGAGGGAAGGTGAAGAAAATAAGGCCGTAATTCAAGGGAGGATAAATTCTTTGATGATGCTTTCTAAGGTATGTTATTTACAGGTCATCTCACCATTTTCACAATAAATGTTTTTCTAGAATGATTCGGACCATGAAATTGATACTCCATTGAGGAAACATATCCAAGTATCTATGGTAAAACATTCAACTTATGGGTCATTATGGTTTTGGAGTTACACTCTGTGGAAAATAGGGTTTGTGGCTAGTCGTGAAACTAGTCTAAAACAAGTGTTTCAGGTAAAAACGTCATAAATTATTCATATCAGATCCAAATTAAGTAAGACCAAGTGTGTTGATTAGAGTACATTATTTAGAATTATGTGTAACATTTTCAGATTTATTCAACAAACATTTTGTGTGGGGCATTCTCTAGAAGGTCACTCTCTAGAATAAGCCAAAATTCAGCAAGGTATGCCATTTTTGCTATAACACATTTTCTGAGAGGTTCCAAGTAGTGACACCTGGAGGAATTGCATAAAAAACAATGAAGAACATTATGTATAATTTTCAGATATTTATTCATTACAACTACATATTTATGATTATTTCAAGTTAGGGTTGTTGACTAATCCAAAACTAGTCATGTGAGACTAAAGAAAAGTTTGATGAAAAAGCTAGTCTCTTGTTGTTAAAGTGAAGGAAGGTTTACAGGTATGTGATCATATACACCAGGTCTATTACAAAGTTACAAATCATATTTGGATGATGAAATTGATGAGGGATTTTGGTTGAGGTACATGTCGGGTACATGGTTGAGACAAGTAGTTGATGAGTTGGCACATACATGAGGTGTATAGTTGATGATGTTGGTACATCTTGATGAGTCATAGTTGATACATTATTGGTACATACTTGGTACATGGTTGGAGTTACTTGTTATTAGTATTGTCGACACATGGTTCATGGATGATGTAGCATGTTGGAGTTACTTCACACACACCTAGGATTTATTTTTCCTAAGGTTATTCCTTGTTTATTAGTCATAATTTGTCATTATCTAGTCTCCTATATTTTCGGGGAGAATATTCTGCCTGGAGAATATTCTCTTTCAGTTGACACTTCAGTTTGACTAGTTGAGTTGAGTTTAGATGTTTCATTGGTTTTGTCACCATGCAACATTGGGATCATCACCAACTAACTACTCTTTGTTCAGTCAATTAACTGAAGACTAGTTGACTAGTTAACTCAGCTAGGTGGCAATTCACTCCCGCAACTTATTGAGAGACTAGACTAGGTGGCAGTTTACTATTGTAGCTATTGGTGTGTGTCCAGATCAATCTAGACCACCACTATGGCTCATTAGTTACTCATTTATACTATATATATTGTAAATTATTTACTCTTTATGTGTGGAATATGGTTAATGAGAATTCTTCCATTCTTTCTATCTACCTTCTTCTTTCTTAATTTCTCTCTGTAAATGTGTGTAGTATTTTCTAGCTAGATCTATTCTGTACAGGTTAAACACATTTACATGGTATCAAAGTTGATGGACTGCTAAGAAAAATCTACACCAAATCATTTTTTCCAGGTACAAAAGATTGAAGACATCAAAAGATGGATTATTCGCTAGAAATAATTCTCGCGCCTCATAACTATTTGGAATGGAAGCCAAAAAAATTTATTCTACTAAGATGCAAAGGATTATACCAAATAACCATGGAAATGGAAGTAGAGCCTGATTCTATCAATGAGAAAAATGACTTTCTCAATAGACAAGATATGGCCATAGGAAGTATTGGCATGCCTGTTTCTCCCGAACGTTTCCATCAAGTATATGAAGAATCACAAGGATTAACTCCAAATGAATTATGGACTAGATTGGAGGTTCTATTTGGGAATAAATAAGATTGTGAATATTTCATGCAGGAGGTCGAACAGATAGTGCCAGAAGAGAAGCCATCAGAAGATCAAGCCTCTTATTATGAAGAGTCTTCTACAAATGTTTTTTCAGAAATTGTATTACATTAATTGAAGATGATGTCTACTCCATTTCAGATTTATTTTCTGAAATTCATATGGAAGATATATGGCATGCATCTCAGGAGTCACATGCAGACATTTTTGCATGCACCATGCATGCATGTCAGGAGACAAAAAGAGATCCAAGCACATCAGATGCCATTCTGATATTTTATGAGCACAATTTGGAGAAACAATTTGGATATTTTAATTCTTCTCAGGAAAATATCCAATTTCAAAAAACAAATCATCTGAAACGGAGTCTGTAAAGTGAAGTTATGATCATTTCAAAATCAACAAAATTTCAGCATTTTTCCGGAAACGGCCGCACGGTTTTCAAAGTTTTATTCAAAATTTATTTGGATATTGTTCATTACAAGAAGAGAAAGTGGATGTGTGTGGAAATATCAATGATTCATCTACTTCATCGGATCCATGTAGACATCTACATCTTCAACAAAATCTTCAACGAGCACAAACTTGCACATTTGCGAGGTCTTCTTGGAGTGAAGGACAAGGTTGCTTAGCAACTGTTTTTTCTTCCTTCTCATTTTATTTTTTTA
>ML792232.1:512076-591276 GCA_009831015.1 Picea engelmannii | reverse complement strand
ATGAACGGATCCCTGATCCGAGAATCGACTAAAAACGTATATCACAACTTCGTGACACGTAGTGTCACGAAGTGTGTAGGATGAAGAACAATCGATCCAAGCTGATCATCATACTCTCGAGCACTCTGTGGTAATGGCTCCAGCTAGCCTGTGAACCTTCCTGCTCTTCATTCAAACCATAACGCACATCATGATGCATCGATTTTGAACTGCTCCACTGGTACCTCCACGGTGCGAGTTGGTACCTGGTACCGGCGTCCTGTTCCAAGAATAGCAATGGTACCTAACCCAAGTGTTATTAGTCCAATTATCAATTTAAAGTATTAAAATGCATAATAATAACTGAATTTCAAAGATACCTTAGGTGACCCCTTTGGATGGTAAAGGGATGTTGATTATATCAAAAGGAGGTCAAAAAGGGTGGTACTGGCATATAGTTGGAGGTCAATGGTATGTAGTATAGGCAAAGAACATGGTCAAAACCGGGGACCAACAAAGGTCACTCAACAATATTTTCAATTTTAGGGAGTCTGAAAAGAGCTTAACTATGGACTCCGTGGGGGTTCCTTTTTCGTAAATTTAGTCCCTCGGGCCCAAAAAAGGGGTAAAATGATACCTCAGAGTACTCTTCTAGAGAACTGAAGTTCCATAGAGTATAAATTTGTTTGTACAATTGACCGTCCGGACCAAAAAATGGGTAAACTACTGCCAAATAGATGTGACTTCAAATTTCAGTTTAACAAGTGTGAAAGGCCACAAGATTGCTTGGCAATATTTTGATGTTTAGAGGGTCTGAAAAGGGCTTACAAGAAGACCCATAGAGGTTACTTTTCTCAGTTAATCTGGATGATATCGAAAAGCATAAATGTAGTCTCTTCGGATGTTTCTTTCAGTTCTCAAAGCGAGCTTGAAAAAAAACAAAGTTAGCTCATGATTGACACTTTGTGGGTCGATGCTGGGTATCTCCTCGGGGGAGCAGTATGCTCCGAAAAAAACATTGTCTACAACGCCAAGGGTTCTAGAGAGATTTATAGGTACCCTTTCAATGATACTTGTCATATTACCCTTGGCATAAACATCATGAATAGCCAAAGGATTGATAGGACAAGACCTATATCCCATCATAGTCAAGGTGAATTCTCCAGCTTCGATTCTGCTTAACACTGGGAGGAAGTATGATCAGTGATGAAGATCTTCCTAGGGTTTGTCTAGGCTAGTCATTGCCTCAATTATAGCTTCATCAGTGGGCAAGACTAAGTCTAATGAATCAATGTGAGTGAGAGAACCCTGAGCCCAAATAGGCTCTAGAGGTGGATCGAACTCTTGTGTGGGAGTTGGATGAGTGTTGGTTGAAGCTTGTTGGACTAAAGAGTATGCTACTTTAGCTGCGGACAAGGGAATGAACATGCCCGGGTGACCTGTCCCATCCATCGTGGCCGATGGGGAAGGAAGTATCCATGGATCCTCGAAGTAAGTCATGCGAAATGATGAAACTTGAAAAATATCAACCTTATGGTGATTGGATATAAACTTGATATCGCCTTGAGGGGGCGGGTAATCGAAGGTACCCATCAAATATGGGCACAAGCCAACCCCTACGTTGACTACATCTGGTTGAGGATTATCGATCATCGGGACCGTGGATGCCCCCATGAAGAGTCGGGTCTGGAGAAAGACAATTGATCACTGGTCATTATCCGACCCTCGTGTGGAAACAAAAAGACCCAAAAAACTATAGAAAAAATAGCTTGCATGGCATAAGTCCAAATCCTTCCTAACAAGAGGTTATAGTCAAGGGGTGCATAGACTACCTCTACCTCGACACACACGGTTTTCCCTCCTAACTGCACGGGGAAAGAAGGAATGATGCCATGTGGTTGGAACGAACGACCGTCAAAAGCAGTGAGGAGAGTAGGTGACGGAGACAAAATGGGTTGGCCAACGACCTTCCAACATGACAACGACATAACGCATGTCGAGGATTCCTCATCGACCACCGTGCGGAAGATATTCCGAGTAAAAATTTTTGTGGGGTAAGCCGCTACTATCTGAAATGCTATGTGGTAAGGCAGACGAGGTTTTAGGTTGGTTGTATCCAGCATGATTGTACCCGGATTACAAGTCTCAGTAGATCCTAAAGTGGTTAACAAGGCTTTCCTCTGGGAAGGGAAGCTTTGAAGGACCTCCAAAGCAGACATCGCACAAGGGGTTTGTGATAAATCTTCCACCACAGAGTAGTTTTGGGCGGCCCTTGCGTTTGGGTTATGAGAATATTTTTTGAAAGCACCTTTGGGAATGCGTGTCATTGTTTCACCCAACGTATTCTCAATCTATAGAGGAAAAGATGGGAGTTCAGCTTCTTTACCCTTCTCAGAAGTGCCTAGTTTACTATAGTCATGTGCTCTAGTTGATATAAAAGCATCACTCTTCACCATATATACATTCATGGATGCGGGGTTGTTCGATGGTGGAGAGGGTCCTTGGTTGACCCCTTCCATGCTTGCAGAGGCCTGTGTTAAATTTTGCCCATGTTGGAATGGATTGGTTAACACAACAGGTTGTTGTTGTGTCACAAATTTTTGGGCCTCTGGAAGCTAGGGACAAAGGTGGGTCGGGTGGTCTTCCGCGCACAGGTTGCATGGATACCTCGCCTTTCGTTTCCTAGTATTTCCCCCACCAGCATTATCGGTGGGTTTATTATCCCCCTTACCCTTCTATTGTTGTTTTTTCTTTCCTTCAGGCTGTTGGGTGGCCTTTGGATTAGTTGATTTCACTGTGTGTACATCCGACATTTTGGTAGGGGGAACAGCCAAAGCAGTAGTTTGGCTGGCCACTGTGTGTTGTATAGACAATTGTTGCAACTGAGTTGTTAGTTGCTCAACGAGATTTGTTTGTGCTGAACTGAAAATACCATTGGCATGTGGTTCAACTCTCTATCTGGTTTTATCAAGTATTAAGCGTGGTGCATCTGGCAAGATCTCGTATAATAAACCATACTGAGAATAGATTAGCTCAAGTTGTTGAGCTCTCATGATGGCGTCTTCTTCGGAAAATACTCCCGACGTCGCGACGTCTTTGGACAACTATGGGACCAAGGACTTAAGAAACCACTCAAGAAGGAATGTTGGTGGGACTGGTACCTTAATTAAACGCTTTCGGCGTCTCCATTCTCGGATGTGATCAAAGATATGGTCTTCTTTTGTCTGTGAAAAATTGGCCAGCAATTATGTGATAGCGTCATATCGCACAGGTAAATGGAAATGTTTTAGGAAATACATGGCCAATTCATCGAAGGAAGAGTATCTTGAGCGATCAAGCTCGATGTACCATTTTGCGGCACTACTAATGAGAGTACGTTGAAACAATCACAACTATACGGAGTCATCTTTCAACGAGTTAGATGAGCACCAAAGATGGAAGGTAGTCACATGATCTCCTGGATCTTTGTTAGGCTTGGATTCGAACTTTGGGATGTCCGAAGGTAACTTCGTCGGCATAAGAGGCCAACGTGGATCGTGAGAGATAAGGTCATTCAACAGCCTTGTCAAGTCTAGAAAATGCAAGGTTTCCAGGAAAGGAAGTTTGGGTTGTTGGTGATAACCGGGGAAAAAGGGACCTAGAGTTTGACTGGCACCAGGTTGCCAGGAAAAGTTCAGTTGTTGGCCTAGATTCTGGTAAAAACCATGGACATGGCCAGCGTATGGATTTTTCATATGTGGAGACATCATCGACTGATTTCCAAAATAGGACACAGATGGTTGGGCATGCATTACATTTGAAGGAATTTGGGAAGGGTTGCCCCATGTTGGTCCTGTGGGGATAGACATAGTACTTTGTCCAGGGTTCCATTGATTGTGGAAAGAATTACCCCAGATTGGCATTTCAGACGAGGGAACAGATCCCTGCCAAGAATTCCAAGGCTCTGATGCGGAAGAAGTTCCTGGGTGTGCCCCCTATGCAGGAATAGTACCCTGCATAGGAATAAATTGTCCAAAACCAGGGTTTCCCCTAGTTGGGAAAGTAGCTAACGAGAAGGAATTGTTACCAAATGCACCGAACAAAGAAAACGGTGTCAAACGTACTGGAATATTATGTGAAGGTGGTCCTTGACTCCCCGCTCCAAATAAACTATGGTGTGTAGGTTGCCCGGTGGATTGCTGATGTGAGCTACGGAGTGAAGGGGACGAAGGAGGTATATGACCTCCCACGTAAGGGAAAACATTAAAAGGAGCAAGAGTTCCCCCCATGTGACCTTGCAGAGGAGCGTTAGAGATCCCTGCCCCCAGACCTGAAGTCTGTGAAGTGGAGTAGGAAAGTACAGGACTTGTACTTGAACTAGGCATCTCGTATAAGAACGAAGGGCCGATTGCACTTGGTGTGAAAGGGGTTGTGGCCGCCACCAGAGAGGGGATCAGACCACCATGCGATGTAGAGGCGATCGAGACCATGGTGGCCTGGATCGGTAATGGTGGGTTAGGAGGTGGAAACTCTCCTCTGGTGACAACCATAGTGGGAATTGAAGAATTCCCAGAAGGAGTAACAACATTTGTTTCCATTGCTGCTTGCGACACTGTCTTGCACTCGTAAGGATGAATCGGTACGATGGTGGGTGCCGAAAGATTGGTGGTGGAGGTTTCAACTAGACCAAAATCTTTCACTCCAAGGTCTAAAATTGTCAATTCCTTTGGATGTTGGTCGGGCACAATTTCTTGTGACCCGGTCACTTCAAAAGACCCTTGTTGGTCTAGCTTTCTCCTTATTGGTGGCGGGGGTGGCTCCAGTGTAACCGACGGTAGGCCAAGAAGCCTTCATGATCGGTGGAGCTCATGATCCTCCACTATGTGAGAAGATCAAAGACACACTAGGGTAGTCTAACCATTCAAAAGTAACACACACTAAAAAAGTCCCTATAAGATAAGACATGCAAACACTAAATTAATTTGAAGAACAGTTACAACAACCAACACTAGAGAAACTTATCGGTGCAAATGCAACTCGAAAACGGAAGCACCCTCCAGGTATACTCTGCAAAGTGTGGCCTAATTTCTGTCCTAGGTACCGTGGTATACCCCCACAGTCACCTGTGTATGTCCCTAAAAGAGATAGGCAAATAGGTTTCCAGTGCGTGAACAATCACTAGGCGAGTACAGTCGAAATTCGGGTAGACCACAATGAGCAGGGTATCGAGCCCGAAACCTATCAAGGGTATCGAAATAAAGTGTTCTAGAAGGAAACTAAGGACCTTGAACAGATTTGAGACCCACGAAGTCTCGTGGCAAATGAAATCAATGGAATCCCAAAACAAGCCCTCTATATGTGTTCTCCACTACGATTGGTCCAGCTTTGGAGGGGTTATCTCTGCTACCTTTCCGCAAGTGACCTCATGTTTATCCCCTGTGTTAGAGGGGGGCCCCGGATAAATTTCACAATACTGGACTTGGACACTCCCTAACTTAGACTCCAATGTTTGATTTTAATGGCCTTGAAGAGTTTCCTCTCCAACCTAATCCAAGGCCCTAATCGTGAACTAGTTGGTTGACCCTACAAACATAAAACTCTAATAAATTTTAGATTTAGAATTAATTTTATGTCTTGTCTTGTTTCAAGGGGTATGAAATTGAAACTAATGATGTTTGAAAGATGAAATTAAAAAATGAACAGAAAGCTGGAAACAAAAATTTTCACTTAACGCAAATTTTCAAGAACTTTTCAAATTTTTTATTTTTTTATTTTTCTAAGATCTTTTGAATCAACAAACTTAAAGAAGGATTTCACTCGACTACGAGCTACTTATGATCTAATTAAACTATCTAGAACTTACGAAAACAAAGATTTTTCCTTGGCTACTAATGCAAAATCACACTTTTCAACCAAACAAGAAAATGAAAGAGATTTTTATTTTATTTAAATGTTAATAAAGCAAAAAGGAAAAATACCAACAAGTCAAAAACCAAGAAAAAATTGTTGGCATAATCACAGATCACAAATAATCACTTCAAGAAATCAAACACTAGCAACTTAAAAAAGGACTCTCACACTTGTCTAAAAACCCTAATTTTTTTTTTTTTTTATGACAACTTTTAAATGAAAAAAAGCAAGCTAAGGCTAAGATCAATCCTAAGATACTGACTGCTAGGATAGAGATTCAAAAACCTGAGAGGTATAATTCTCTTCAAGGGAAAGGATGACTGCCTTACCCTCAACAAAAATTATCCTGCACAAGCACACTACTGACAATCCAACAACAAGCGTGTGCACGTGAGATGTGTAGAGCCAGAGGGTGTGTACATGCGTGTTGGCCTTATATAGGCCATGTGTATCTCCAAACTATGACACAAAATAAAAAATAGACAATCCAAACCAGGAAGAGACCATTGATATTGAGAACTAGGATCTCTTGAAGGCTTAGACACTCTCTTTAATAGACAAAAGGGAAACAATGTAAGGAAAAAATTCGCAAAACAAACCAATCTGAGATAAGACTGCAAACAACCAAGACTAGATAGAGTTCGAGAAAACCCCTGAGAATGACTGATTATGATAGGGAAGAGGATGACTGCCTCCAAATTTTTTTGGAATCTACATGCTATTGTTACTTCCGCAGCTAGCATTTACACGGGGGCCGCAAGAAAGTAGGGCACCGGTACACGTGTTCAAACCTTATGCAGGCTACATGTACCTTTGTGGGTCTCGAAAAAACACAGTCAAGCAAATAACAGAGATAGATGGTATGGAAGACCAGACTCTCTGCTAGCTCAGACTTTGTAGAAACTTCAAAAAACAGGAAAGAAACCAGTCTTTTAAAACTACCCAAAAATATTCCCAGGAACCCTAGAGACTTCCCCAGTATGGTCGTCATTTCTATTGTGGTGGGAAATCCCCCTACAAACTAGCAAATAGGGTTATATTATGCATGCAGATATGACCAAAAGAAACCTACTTTCTACCTTCGTCCTAGACTTAATCCCCATTTCTTTTCAACAAATACATGATTAGACCAACATACCTTGTTTCAGATGTTCGATGTCGATCCTTCTTCACACTTGATCACTTGTTAGTGGCTCTCCTCCCAAGGCTAACCTGCATACAAAACAAACAACAAACTACACATTCATTTTACCTACAGACTAATGGGTTAGAGATTCAAACATATATCTACTAAACTATGAAGAACTCATATAGTGGGACAGGAAAAGCATTCCTTTATTATTAATTTTAATGAATCAACTTACAATGTCAAGACCGGCCACTGCTCCGTGAATCCTGATCTTGGGCTCCTCTTCAAATGTCCTCCAACTTCTTTTCTTTGTATCTCTTCTTTCACAAGGATGGCTAAAGGGTTGGGACAATGGGAATGTGAAATTCGGCAGAGTTTCTTAAATCTTATTCTCCTCTTCCAAATGGGACCCCTAACCCTTCTTTTATAGGATAGAAGAAGCTAGGTATTTGGATGAACCCTCCTCCATGCATGGCCAGGAGTTCAGTTAACTTACCCAAAGCTGTGTGTTCTGTCGGAAAATTTTCTTTTTTTGTTCTTTTGTCGGTCCACACAGGTTGTTTTAGGTCAGCTAGCATGTACACGCGTGCAGTAATGGAGTAGGGTGCATGGACCCTTATAAAATAGGTTTTTTAAAGAGTTGTTCAGTAGTGCTTTGGAAAAGAAGGGATCTGAGATGGCCTGATGCCAGGTAAGCATGTATGGTTCAAATTAGGGTTATAACAACTATGAAGATATCATCCCTGGAATCAAACAAGTTAGTCTCTCCTTTTATCTTAGTACATGAGATCAGTAAGATCAAAATCTCTATTCCTATGACTGAATTGGTTAAAACTAATTCTTATAGGAATCAGATTTTGAAGTGGTTGCAACCGTCTTATGCTACAAACCCTTCTACTGATGTGATTAATCTCCAGGATGAAAAACCTACTATTGTTTTAGGTCCTATTGTATAAGAAAGGGATGATTCCACTCCTCCTTTTTATGTCTCATTAAATGTTCATGACAAAAGCCTTCACAACTTCTTGTTAGATTCTGGAGCCTCTCATTATCTTATGCCAAAGTTTGTCATGGAAGATTTGGGGTTAGAAATTACTAAGGCATACCATGATATCTTTTCTTTTGATTCCAAAAAAGTCAAATTCCCGGGGGTTATCAAAGAGATTTTTATTTCATTATCTCAAATCCTAGCCAAGAGTTTAGTCATGGATATAGTTGTGGCTGATATCCCTCCTAGGTTTGGTATTCTATTGTCCATATCTTGGTGTAAGAAGCTTGGGGGATATTTTCAAATGTATCTTTATTATTCCACTATACCTTTTTTTGGAGGAGAATTTAGGAGACTTTATCGTGAAACACAGTTGGCATACATTATCAGCTATAGTGATCATTCTATCAATCATCCCATTTATGCAGTTGATGTGGAATTGGGATCTTCTATTTTTCATATTGACAATGTTGTCCAATAGTATTTTCCTTTGAAAAAATCAACCAATGTCCCACAGTCTGCTGAAAATAAAAATCTACTTTGGAAATTGTACTTTGATGGAGCCTCATCCAAAGAAGATGCAGGGGCAGGCATAGTGTTGATTTCTCCTACAAATGAAATCACTAAATTATTCAACAAGATAGAATTTTAGGTTACAAATAATATTGCAGAGTACGAAGCATTTTTGTTGGGTCTCAGGGAAACCAAAGAACTAAAAATTCAACATTTAAAGGTTCATGGAGACTCAGAACTCATTTTACAATATGTTAGAAATGTATATCAGACGAAGAATATCCGGTTGAAAGACTACATAAATGAGGTATGGGATGTTGTTGAATCCTTTTTTCCGTCTTTTAATATTTTACATATCCTTAGAAATTATAATGAGCAGGTTGACTCTTTGGCTGTGACAACAAGCCCCTTCAAACCTTCTTTACCTGCAAAACTGAAATATGAAATAGAGGTCAGATACATACCTTCTATTCTAGACAATGTCAAATATTGGAGAATGTTTGAAAGGGATTATGAAATTAAGAGATTCATTGAAGTTGTTGATGATTTATCTTCCATTCATATTGATCAAGATGAATATGTGGAGGAGGAAAAACAAAATTTGAAATTTCACAACATGATTGTTGGACATAAAATTTTCCAATTACCAACAAATCATATCCCAAAGGTTCTAGTGCCTCTTGAAAGGATATTTGATTAGAATGATGTCCCTATGAAGCCCCATGATCCAGAAAAAGAAGCAGATGTAATTGATTGCAATCTTGGGACTACTGTAAATCCTAAACATGTTAAATTATCAATTTTTTTGTCAGAAAAATACAGAGCTAAATATGAGAAATTGTTGAAGGCGTTTACTGATATTTTTGCATAGCATTATGAAGATCTTAGGAATTTTGATGAAGTTATTTTGCAGCATAAGATACCTTTGCAAGAAAATGTGAATCGATTCAAGCATAAATTAAGACAGATTAATCCTCTTGTGTTACCTATCATGGAGAAAGAAGTCAAAACGATTCTAGATGCTAAGATCATTGTACCTTTAAGGTACTCTGATTGGGTATAAAATATGGTACCAGTGAGGAAAACGAATGGTGAAATCATAATTTGTTTTGATTTTAGGAATCTAAACAGATTCTCTCATAAAGACAACTCACCACTACCCAAAATGGAACACATCTTGCAGAGGGTAGTAGGATCTAGTAGGATGTCTATGATTGATGGTTTTTTCGGGTACAACCAAGTAGTTTTTCATCCGGATGATATGGAGAATACTTCGTTCACGACACCATGGGGAACTTTCATGTACACTCAGATGCATTTTGGTGTGATAAACACAGGGGATACGTTTCAGAGAGCCATGGATATAGCCCTAGTGGGAGAAAAGAACAAGTTTGTAGTCATCTATCTAGATGACATTAGTGTGTTTTCTAAATATGATGACGAGCATATTAAACATATGAGACATGTATTTCTTAAATGTAGAAGGTATGGTGTTTCCATTAATCCAAAAAAGTCTCATTTTTCTTTAGAACAAGGGAAATTACTTGGTCACATTGTTTATGCTAGTGGAGTTAAGATTGATCCTGCTAGAGTGATAGCTATTCAAAGGCTTTCCATTCCTAGAACTAAGAAAGAGATTCAGTCTTTTATTAGGAAGATAAAATTTCTTAGAAGGTTTATTCCTAACTTTGTTGAATTGGTCAAACACATAACTGGCATGTTGAAAAAGGGTAATGAGATCAAGTGTAAGACAGAGGCTAAATAATCTTTTTAGATTATTAAACAAGCTCTTTCTGAAGCTCATGTTCTCATCAGTCCAGATTTTGAAAAAGATTTTTTGATTTTTTCTTTTGCATATCATGACACTTTAGCAATTGCTTTATTACAAAACAATTCTAAAGGTTTCGAACAAACTAATTATTTATTTAGCAAGGCACTTCGGAATGCTGAGTTAAAATACGACATCAAGGAAAAATAGGTTTTTTCCTTGGTTAAAGCACTAAAACATTTCAGAATTTATGTGTTACACTCCAAAGTTATTTCATATGTACTATCCAACGCCATTAAATATATATTGACTCAGCTATAAATCGATGGAAAGAGGAGAAAATGGATAGCTAAGTTGCTTGAGTATGATTTGGATATCAAGCCCACTAAGCTAATCAAAGGTCGGGGATTGGATAAGCTATTAGTTGACTCTAATTGAAAAATTTTGGGAGTTGATTACATATGTAATAATTCAGGAAACTCACATACACAAGACAATAACCCTTAGGTAGATGAAAATATTGTTTAAACCGAATGGTACAAATATATCCTCTATTTTTTGCAGAATTTCCAAGCTCCTCCGGGAATGGATAAATCCAAAGTAAGATCCTTAAAACTCAAAGCTGTCAAGTATTGTGTAAATAATTAGATTTTATTTTGGAGGGACCCTGTTGGATTGTTATTGAGATGCCTTGATAAAGAAGAATATGAAAATGTCATGACCCAGTTTCATGAAGGAGTGTGTGGAGGACATCACTTCTGGAAGAGCATTGCATACAAAAAACTCAGGGTTGGGTATTATTGGCCTAGTCTATTTGATGATGTTAGTGTCAAAGTAAGGACATGTGAAAAATGTCAAATGTTTGAAGGAAAGAAAAAGATCAAGTCCTTACCTCTCAAGCCTGTAAAGGTGGTTTCACCTTTTCAACATGGGATTTAGATTTCATTGGTGAAATCCATCCTCCATCCAGTGGCCAACATAGATGGATTCTGACAGCAATAGAATAATTTAAAAAATGGATAGAGGCCATACCCACAATGAGGGAAACTGATAACGTGATCATGGATTTTATGGAAGAAAATATTTTATCGAGGTTTGGTTTTCCTAATACGATCATCACAGATAATGTTTCAGCCTTTAAGTTTGCTAACTTGATTAAATTTTATGAAAACTATGGTATCAAGCTCAGACATTCCACTGCCTATTATCCACAAGGTAATGGTTTGGTGGAATATTCCAATAAAAGTATGTTTAGGATTATTAAGAAACTTTTGGAGGACAAAAAGAGGGCTTGGGATGCAAAGTTAAAATATGCCTTGTGGGATGACCAAGTAAGCACCAAAAGAGCAATTGGAACTTCACCGTTTCAATTAGTATATGGAATGGAAGCTTTTTTTCCCATACAAATTTCTTTGCCAGTTGTGAAGTATCTGCAAGAAATTGAGGCTGAGCCAAATGATGTTATCAGAAGGATTTTTCAGATTGTGGAACTACATAAAGCAAGGGAGAAACTTCTGGAGAAGGCACACCAACATCAACAGTTGATTAAGGAGACTTTTGACAGAAAATAAAAAACAGAACAGATTGTATGTGGTGATTTGTTTTGAAATGGGATTCTCTCACGGAATATCATCATGGGAAGTTTGATATCCTATGGACAGGTCCATTCAGGGTTGAATTTTTTTTGGATAACAACACTTTCCTATTGCAGAATTTGGAAGGTGAAGAGGTTTTTGGTGGCCCAGTAAATGGGCATTTTCTAAAGAAATTATTTTACTAATGTCATTGGTGGCCTGATTCTCATTTTATATATCGGTGTGGTGTGGTAGTTAGGAAATAAAGACTCCATAGCCCAATGGAGCATACTGCTTTATTTTTTTTTCAGTTTTCAGAAATGGTCTTTACTTTTGCATTCTGATATATTTTTTAATAGAGTTTGTTCAGAGATTAGAAGTTGAAACAACATAGTTTGAAAACAAGCATGGTATGAAGCTCAAAGGATTAGAAGGAATATGTCTACTCAAAGTTCTTATAGTTTAATAGGAAAAACTCCATCCCCCATGGAGCCATTGTTAACACCTACTATGTTCTACCTGGTTTTATCCCTCATTCATTCCTAATTTGTATTTAAAATTTTATATAAGTTATTAAAATATTTAGCATTTTGTTAAAGGTTTAATATATTACCTCAAGGAGTTTTAAAATAATGCTAGGGTGAATGAATGAGATGGACTTTATGTTGTGAGAGGGGGACATAGGGAATTAGACACATGTTTGAATGATTACTTGATGACATCAAATGGTTTCAAGTCTTTCCATTTGAACCATTAGTCATGTCATACTTATGCATCATGATTATTTAACTTCATGAGTTGCAGATTCAAAGTCTAATACACTCAAGAGTGAAAAGGAAAAATCAGTCTGGGCGCTACAGGAACTTACACATGTCCAGATTCATGATAATTTTTATCACTTTGGTGAGTCATAGAAGATGTGGATCGTACTTGATCCAGAATATATTTGTAGAACGAAATGAATACATATTATTATCAAAATATTCTTAACACAAAATAAAAGATATACAATAAATCGCTTCTATTCAATAAGGAAATAAGTTGAAACTATAAAATGAAACGGAAACAAGCTTACTAGAATGGTGGCAGCTTATCTCTGAGAAGAGATGTGATGGTTGCGCTCATTCACAAGAAGATCATTGCAATGAGGTTCTTAAGGCCTTCTTACAGTAAAAAATAATGTCAAAAACCCTAGACATCCAAAAAACCTAACCCTATGAGATGAATCAACAAAAGTCATGTGGACCCCGTTTGGGTAAGTTAGTACATCAATTTCCCGAGGTCGCAACTTTTGCATACGATATTTATTCTAGGTGCACGATATCCTGTTGGAAAGGTCTATACAAGGAATACATATTTTTATGCTATCTAATATGGGTTATTTTGACTGTGGTGAGCCCTAAAAAATGTTTTTTAGGGCCTCAAAATGACCCCACAAGTCACAAACCCGAAAACTAGGGAAAAAACTGCCAAACTAGAAAACTGCCAAAATGAGCCAGTTGGAATAGGTGGGAGGCCACCAAAATACATATGGATCAATCCTCCCCCATTAGGATGCAATGGTCTCCATTACGTTGGGTTCCCCCATCAAATGAGGAAATTTCTATTGAATTTGGCCACAGGTGAGCCACTTGCCTTGGTGCAGGAGGTGCCCTACTTTGACAACTCAATAAAGATGGATCCTTTGTTGATGAGTGCCCTTGATATGTTTTTCCACAATATGATCATTGGATTCTTTTTGTATGCAGTCAAGTTTGAGATATTTTTGTGTCAGTTGTTCTTCTATCTCTGAGGTGTCTAATAATGGTGGGAAATACAGTCGAAGGATATCCACGTTGAACACTGGGTGCAAGCCAAGGAAAGGAGGAATGTTGAGCTCTAAATCATTATCACCCATACCCTTGGTGATGGTGTACGATCCATAAAAGAGTGGGAGAAGCTTCCTATGGGTTATTGTAAGGTTCTCTTTCTGCAAGTGCAACCAAACTTTTTCGCCCACCAGAAACTTATGTGGCACCCGATGTTGCTTGTACTTCTCATTGGACTTCTGCAGGATATCCTGAACCTGTTGGCGGAAGTGTTGGATATTCTCAATGAACCGGGTGGATTTTTCAACTTCAGTTGGAGTAGAAGATGAGTCAGCTGAGGTGACCGCAAGGGGTAGCGCAACATCTATGCAAATCAATGGTTGGAATCCCAAGCCCACCTGAAAGGGGCTGTGGCCAGTTGAGCTATGCAGGGCTCGGTTGTAGCTATGTTGAACATAGGGGAGACTCTCATCCCATCTGTGAGGGTGCTTGTATTTATACATGTGCTTGATATGCACGATCATTTGATTTAAGACCTTGGTTTGGCCATATGTATGGGGGTGGAATTTCATGGATTTGGTGAGCTTGGTGTCCAGTAGTGACCATAGGCTTGAGAAGAATGTGCTAAGAAATCGATGTCCCAATCTGAGACAATGGTTTGTGGTTTTCCAAAATGTACCCAGACTCATTCAAAGAAGAGATTGGAAGTGGCATATGTTTTGATTCTCTTCTTACAGGTGTCCATAATCGCCATCTTAGAAAAGTGATCCAAAACCAAAAAAACACAGTCATTTCCCCGCTTAGTGGATGAGAGGCCCAACATGTAGTCCACTGAGATGGATTCTCATGGCCTGTCAGGAGTAGGAAGAGGGGTGTACAGGCCCTATTTCTTATTGACCAGTTTTTCAATCACGCAGGCAGTGCAGGACCTGATATACTTGTTGACCTCCTGTTGAATTTTCAATCAATAGAAATGTTTATACATCATTTACATCGTCTTTTCGACACCGAAGTGTCCTACTACACGACTGTAGTGGGATTCCTAGATCATCCTCGCTTGCTCATTTGATGGAACACAAATATGAACCAAATGGCACAACAACCCATCCTGAAGATGGAAATTAGCAACAACTGTGTTTGTACCGAACATTTGGTAGGTGGTGGCGAAGTTTGGGTCAGTCTCATAAACTTGGGGCCATCGGGAGGTCTCATGGTCGCAAGAGTCTAGCAACATGGTGAGTGCCGCGAATGGTGGTCTGCTAAGGCAATCATCGATGCAGTTGGTGCTTCCCACTTTATATTTGATGTTGAGGTGGAATTGTTGTAAGTACATGGAACACTTCTTATGGCCCTCATTCTACAATATTCCTTGTGTATGCATGAACTGCAGTGGCTTATGAATAGTGTGGATGATTGTCTCCTTCCCAAGAATGTAATGTCTCCACTAGCGGCAAGATTTCACAATGGAGTACATTTATTTGTCGTAAGTATGGTACTTACAGACAACATATGATAGTGTCTCACTATGATAGGCCATGAGGTGGTTGTGTTGAGTGAGAATGATGCCCACAACATAGTCTGAAGCCTCTATATCGATCTCAAAGGGCCACTGCAGGTCCGATAGTGAAATTGTTGGGGTTGAGCACAAGTGTTGCTTCAAATCAACAAATGCTTGTTGTTGGGACTAGACCCATAAAAATGTTTCCTTACCACCACCCCTGGTTACTTGGCTGAGGGCCCATGCAATATGGGAGAATCCAAAAATGAACCTGCGGTAGAAATTGGAAAGTTCTGAAGCTCAGTGAGTGTGGTTGGGGTTGGCCAGTCACAAATGACTTGGATTTTGGCTGGATCCACTTGTATGCCATGCTGGTCAACAATGTATACCAGGTAATGAACCTTTTCCATGATGAAGGAGCATGTTTCCAAGTTGGCATAGAGCTGGTGCTGCTGTAGGGTGTGCAAAACGGATGCAGACCCCCTACCTCAGCAGGGTCCACTGACCTCATGATCTCTAGATCGATATTCTTCTAAGTCAAAATGGCCCTCTGGTTCTCTACTGGAACCCTTTGAATGAATCCATAGGTCCCTTATTTAAACCCGCCTATGCATCTTAGCACTAAGCGCAATCTTCACCCCCACGGTATCACCGATTGTGACCACAGACCTTGTCCAAAAGGCGCTCATCGCATTTCTCGAGTTGGGACTCCCTATCTCACGATTCCTTCACTCTTGAACTCCCAGTTGCCGAAATGTCGAAAAGGGATTAAATCCACAGCTAGCTCCTCCCTTAACGCTCGACCATGAGAACACTACCCATGGCCATGATCCACTTTTCAGAATTTTGTAATTCGCAATTTTGCGATTCTGGCTGCAAACAATTCTAGGTCCTTTGAACTCCCAGGTTCTGAAATGCAAAAAAGGGCTTAATGGGATTTGGCTCCTCCTTTAGCCTCCATCCCCATGACCACCTCTCTGTGTCCACACGCTTAACACCAAAGCGCTATCGACTTTCGTGATTCGGGGAATCATGATGCAAGCATTCCCCTGTTCTCTGTCTTTCGAAATGTCGAAACCCTAAAAGGGATTAACAGATCCTTGGCTCCTACCTTAAACCTTCTCCATGCGACCCACTCCTATGACCTAGTGTTATTCCTTTGAACACTTTCAGGGTTTCATGATTTAGGGAATCGTGATGCAAGCGTCCCAGTCCTTTGTCTTTTGAATCCCCGGTCCACAAAATGCCAAAATCTCTCCCTCTGAGAGATCAACGACCTAGTCCCTTAGGGAACCAACGGCTACAATCCCACTAGATCGATGGCTCGAAATCTTTTGGGCATTTCCCCAAAACCTTGACTGCTTTCCATGTGTCCTCCTTAATTGAGGGTCCTGGTCCTTTCGACAATTTATACAAAATGCCAACCAGTTGCCACGTGTCCTCTTTGATGGACGGTCCTAGTCCTTTCGCGAATTCTCCTTTTGTGATTTTTGAAGACTCTTCACTCTCGGTTTCCTGATGTTTGAATCCCCAAAATGTGGGTCTCTTGAAACACATCCTCTGAGATGGATGGTCCCAAATGATTTCGGGAGTTTGATATCTCCTCTCTCTCCTCTGATCTTATGAGGGTTAAACCTCAGGCATTTTTTTGGATCTGACGGCTCACAACAAATAGACACTTATCCCTCAAAGTTTCTACCGTCTATTCTATTCTTTTGTGCGGATTCCTAGGGATTAAAACCCGCACACCTTCTTTTGGATCCAATGGCTATCGATCCTCTACGCTAGATCTGACGGTCTAGATCTAATCTTTTGCGCATCTCCCAAGGACTAAACCCCGTGCACGTATCCTTGATCTAGTGGATGTCATTCCACTACACTCCCGATCCAATGACTAACGTGTTTTCATAGTTTCATGTCTCTGGGAGTCAAAAGACTCTCCCTCTTATGTTTCCTGGTACACGAAATTCCGAAAAACTTAAACCATGCACATCTTACTTCGAGATCAATGGATGTTGATCCATGAATCTAGATCTGACGACTCAGATTTGAACATCTCCTATGTGCACTCCTCCTGTCTGAACACTGATCTAATGGTCCAGATCTCATCTTCCCAGCTAATCTAACGTCAGTTGTTGCTCCTCCTTCCTGAGCTTCCCTTGCTCTCCAACTTAGGATAATTTCTAAGTATCAAAGGTTTCAACCTTCAATTCTTCCTCTTGCGAGCCTAGTTCCTTTGGGTCTCATCTACGTTATAAAAACGCTCCCCCTCCTGAGCTTTTTCAACTCAGAAACCTCGAAATGTTTTCTCTGTGTGGGTTCTTCTCGCGCTTTCTCTTCTGAGCTTATGGGCTTAGGACAAGTCCACTCTCACACACTCCTGGTGCTACTGAGTATTTTGCTAAACTCATATCTGAGAAGTTTTCTTGGAAAGAAAACTCCCTATGCCCACCTGGCGTTCTTCTGATTGATGCACACCTTGCAGAGCCTACAGAGTATTCAACAACTTTGTGAGTGTCTTCTCTTCGACACTTTCCTTTACTCAGAACTTGAGATAGAGTTCTCTGGTGCACTCTATGCACTCACTCAATTCCCTCTTAGCAAAGCTCTACAGAACCTTCAGTAGTTCTGTCTTCCCTAAACTCAAAACAAAGTTCCTTCCTGTGCACTCCTTGCACCTCTGCTGATGAAGGTTCAATGCTATCCCTCTTGAGATTTCCTGAGGTTGCCTCACCTCTGTCAATACACACCTTGCGAACTATGTGCACTCCTTGCACTCGTAAACTCAAAGATGAGAAGAAATTGAAAATTCTGAATTACTTAACGAGTTATGCATTTAAAACATGAAAACAAATACAGACAATTCATGGCAGGAAAAAATGCTCTTCTATTAATTCAGAAATGCCTATACAAGGTGTTTACAAAGGATGGACTGTAACAAGTCTCATCTCTCTCTCTCTCGAGATCTGTCTACCTGAGAACTCTCCTCTTTTCACTAACTCCCTACTCCTTGAGAGACTCTCCATACAAAAGAGGGCTCCCTTGAGCTTATCCTCCTCCATCGCATCTGTGCTATCGCTATCTTAGAGCATCTCCTACCTCTACAAATACATTACACAAAAGGAAGTCGCAGACCTGACTGATTTGGACTTGCTGCAGGAAACCATTAAAGGAAACCTCAACCACTTCTTATACAAATGAGTGGTCAGCCCTTACAGCCTTACAACATGAATGATCCGTATCAGATCATATTTCCAAAATTCAAAGTTGAGAGGGTTGCGCCTCTCCCTTTCTACATAAATGTGCACTGGATGGGTTAGATGGCTGGCATGCTATTGACGTGGAGCGGTGCTCCTACGTCATACTCCTCATCTGGAAAAATCATGAGCTCCTTTTGATGAGCTCCTCTTCTCCAGTGTTGAAATCCACCTGGATCCCAAATTTTTCCTTGGAACTATTCTCCGGCTCCTCTCCCGTTGTGCTACTGCTATTGCTTCTGCTTCTTCTTCCCTACTACTCTGACAGGCTTCCTTCTGCTCATATTTCCTTTGTTGACTGCTTCTTGTGCTGACCTCAACATCTACCTCCTGATATCCTCAATCACCTCATCTAGTTGCTCCCATGGCTAGCTCTTTGTATACAATCTTCTCTACTGCACTTATGTCTTCTCAATGGGCAGATTTTCTCAATATCCCATGCTATCTTTATTTCCCTTTGTGGCACTAAGTGGCCACTTTTCTACAGACTCCATCTTTGCAGTCTCCTCACTGAACTACTTCTCAGCTTCTTCCTGTGGCAGTTATGCTACTTCCATTTCTCCTGCTGGCATACTTCCAACTTCTTCCAGCTTGGCTTGTCAGATGTGAAAACTTTGCACCATCACCCTCTTCTCTAGGGATTCAAATTATTCATACATATCAACAAAATCCATGTTGTCTATTTCCTCTTCTGTTGCAGACTCTAGTTCTGCAGTCATTTCTGTTTCAGCTTCCTGGCTGAAAATTTTGAGCAACTCGGCTGAATGATTTTCTTATTCTCCTTGGGAAAACATCAGTGTTTTCTCCACTTATTCCTCTTCATTGATAGTCTCTGTTGGTTGTCCTCCTTCTTTTGCTGCATCCACAACACATGCTCTTGCCTCCATTGGGCTATTTGGTAGGAATACCCGAATTCCCCCAATCATCATAATGCTCTTCTAATCCTCCTTCTGGATGGTGTAAGTTTTTAACTTGTCATCATCTTCATTCACATGGCCTGTAAAACCACATGAATCTTCACTTATCATCACTCCTTGCTGACCTGAACTCACTCCTAAGTCCCTGAGAATTTTAGACAGTCTCACTTCTTTTCCCCTGCCCACCTGGCAATTTGGGAATTTTCTGCTGCCCACTTGGCAGTCTATGAGATCCAGTGATCCCATATCATTTCCCACTTGGAAATATGAACTTTCACCACTGCCCCCTTGGTAGTATGCAAGAAATTCTGCTGATCTCTTCCCATTGCCCACCTGGAAACTTGAAAGTTCACTTCTTCCCACCTAGCAGTTTATGAGATCCTATGCTAATCTCATACCATTGCCCACCTGGAAATATGAATTTTCGTTGTTGTCCTCTAGATAGTCTATGATATCCTCCAGAGATCTCATTCCATTTCCCACCTGGCAATTCGAAAGTTCATCCCTGCCCTCCTGGAAGTTATTAAGATCTGAAACCGATCCCTCTTCCTCATCACTGAGGGTTTCTCCGACTTCTGGCTTACAGATGCAAACAAGCTCTGTGTCACTGAGGCTTTCAACATACCTCAGCCACTTCTTCAACTCTTGTTGTTGTTTCTTGGCCAACAACTTTTGAACAAGACATTTGGATTTCTTTTTCAGAGGCCATTCGTACCTCCAGTGCACTTTTTCCTCCTACTGCATCTTCAATGTCAATTGTTCCATTCTCGCTCTTATCTCAGTGAGTTCCTTGTCAATCTCTTCTTGATTCATCTACTGGTGGTCTCCTCTTCCACTATGCTCACGACCTTCAGTAGCCATTTCCATATTTCAGCTGCCCTCCTGGAAAGCATATGGATCACTCTACATCTGAGAGCATCTCCATGTCCTCCTACAATTCGTCTGGTTGTCTATCATTTGTTGCATACCTTGCAACAATCTCCATGGAGCTTTAACACCCTGCTTCTTTCACCTATTGTATACAAATGAATCTCTACTTCTGATTCCACTTGATGTTACCAGAATTTCTCCCACCATCTCTCCTTTGTCTATGAACAAAGTAACGGTCTCCTCTTTCCCTTTTGTCTGATATCTACAGACAAAAATCTGCTTTGATACCACATGATGCAGACCCCCTACCTCAGCAGGGTCCACTGACCTCCCGGTCTCTGGATCGATCTTCTTCTGAGCCAAAATGGCCCTTTGGTTCTCTGCTGGAACCCTTTGAATGATTCCATAGATCCCTTATTGAAACCTACATGTGCATCTGAGCACTAAGCATGAGCTTCACCCCCACGTGATCACTGGTTGTGACCACAGGCCTTGTCTAAAAGGCACTCGTCGCGTTTCATGATTTTGTGAGTCGGGACTCCATGTCTCACAACTCCTTCACTCTTGAACTCTCAGTTGCTGAAATGCCAAAAAGGGATTAACTCCACAGTTGGCTCCTCCCTTAACGCTCGACCATGTGACCACGATCCACTTTTCAGAATTTCGTAATTCACAATTTCGCGATTCCATCTGCAAACGATTCTAGGTCCTTCGAACTCCTGGGTCCTGAAATGCCAAAAAGGGCTTAACAGGCTTTGGCTCCTCTCTTAGCCTCCATCCATGTGACCACCACTCTGTGTCCACATGCTTAACACCAAAGTGATATCGAATTTCATGATTTGGGGAATCGCGATGCAAGAGTTCCCCTATTCTCTGTCTTTCGAAATGTCGAAACCCGAAAAGGGCTTAACGACTCCTTGGCTCCTCCCTTAAACCTTCTCCATGCGACCCAGTCCTATGACCTGGTGCTATTCCTCTGAACACTTTCGGGGTTTCTCAATTCAGGGAATTGCGATGCAAGCGTCCTGCTCCTTTGTCTTTCGAATCCCTGATCCATGAAATGCCGAAATCTCTCCCTCTAAGAGATCAACGACCCAGGCCCGTCTCGAACCAATGGCTACGATCCCACTGGATCGACGACTCGAAATCTTTCAAGCCTTTCCCCAAAACCTTGACTGCTTTCCATGTGTCCTCCTTGATGGACGATCCTGGTCCTTTCAGTGATTTCTATGAAACATCGACCAGTTGCCACATGTCCTCCTTGATGGACGGTCCTGGTCCTTTCGTGAATTCTTCTTTTGCAATTTTTGGATACTCTTCACTCTCGGTCTCCCGGTGTCTGAATCCCCAAAATGTGGGTCTCTTGACACGTGTCTTCTGAGATGGATGGTCCCAAATGATTTCAGGACTTTGATAGGTCCTCTCAATCCTCTTCTCTTATGAGGGTTAAACCTCGAGCATCTTTTCTGGATCTGCCGACTCATGAAAAATCGACACTTCTCCCTCGAAGATTCTGCCATCCGTTCTACCCTTTTGTGCGGATTCCTAGGGATTAAACCTCGCGCACATTATTCTGGATCCAATGGCTATCGGTCCTTTGCACTAGATCTGACGGTCTATATCTAATATTTCATGCGTCTCCCAGGGACTAAACCCTATGCATGTATCCTTGATCCAGCGGCTCTCATGACACTGCACTCCCGATCCAACGACTGGCACGTTTTCGCAGTTTCACGCCTATGGGAGTCGAAAGAATATCCCTCTTATGCTTCCCAGTACACGAAATGATGAAAAACTTAAACCATGTGTTGAGACCTAAAATTGACATTCTCATTACCCTATTATACTCTTCACCTATATATTTTTGGCCTACCTAAAGCTTGAGTGAATGACAAGAACGCTACAAATTGCCAGTAATAAGGTCATAAGGTAAAGTATGGTTAATTCATGTATTTTGTGGTTTATTGAGTTAAGGAATTAAATATTTCATGTACTAATGCTCGATTTGTCATATGTGAATCTTTGACCTCTATATGTCTAGCGTTCCTGTACCATCTCTGGCATGATCCGATACCTGCGCACCAAGACTGTTGTTGTCTGATCCAGTACAAAATGCATCTGGTACTAAATCTTACATGTTGTGATCCAGTACCGACGGCCACGCTCTGCTATGATTCAGTACCAACAACACACACTGTTATGATCCAGTACCAATGGCCACACTCTGTCATGATCCGGTACCACCATTTGTGCACTGTCATGATCCGGTACCATCTACCTGATACGATCTGGTACTCATATCGAAGAGACCAATGCACTAAGTTAAGTGCCATATCTCGACTAAGTCAATTGATGGACGTCTATCTACTATGATAAGGATAGTTTGTTGATTGCCTCATCCTCATTTACTTTGTGTCATGAGGATGAAGATAAATATGTAATCAAATGATTAAGATTAACAACTAATTGATTTGCAAATCACTTCACCTCCTTGTGTTTCACGATGCAGACTATCAAATAGTTGTGGCAAGGATGGCAGAAGGGTAGGAGAGTTAGCATACCATCAATATGTAAGCAGTGTATGATAGTACAGAACATATCCTGAGTAAAGATTAATGGAATGTCATTTTATCTCCATATTCTGATTTTCTATGATTAAGAATGAGTTGAGTTGTTAAAGAGAGTTTTGATTTTATGTTTTGAAGTGTGAGTGAGGGTAATGTGTGTGTTAAAAGAAAGCTTCTTGTAGACTTCAGCAGCTGACCTATTGAAGCAGCAAGGGCCCACCACCCAACAAAGGTCAACCTCTTCGTAGATTAGCATTAGTGTGTGTTTTTAGTAGTATAAAAATTGAATTAGCTAAAGCTTTAACTCTGTTAGATGATAGCAGTACAACTTAGATTAAGATTTCTATTCTATAATTGCTTAGAGATCTTTAATTTCTCTATTTTTGCATATACTCTGATTCTATTCCCATAAGTTTGATTTCCTTGAGTGATCATAGTTGTTGGCAGCAATAGTCAAAACTATTTGGGTAAGAACTAGTGAAGTTCATTCTGAACCACAACAGAACCAACATATTGACTATTGAACTACCCATGCTATGCTGATTGATGTGTGATTTCCTTTCAAAAAGTGTGGATTGCATAGTTAGTTTTTTGGGTCAGACATCAGAGTTGATCTATCAAACCAATTCCATCTCATACTTGCATGTGCCATAATGAAATAGATAGCCTCTTTGTGAAGGAAAACAAAGTGCATTATAGTTTTCTATTTTGATTTGTTTCCAACATACATAATATAGTTTTGATTCTATACTCGTGACATTAGAAATTACCTTTCTTACTGGTGTCTTGTAACTCTTTTGATTATGAATCCTGGATTGATAATTAATGAGTGCATTATATTAGACATATAAGTAGCACAACATATTGGTGCCATTGTCGGGGAGTTGCAAACAGTAGGAAGTAATTTTTATCTTAGATTGTTTGCATAAATTTTAATGTTTTAAAAGGATGCTTGAGGGAGGAGGATAAAATGTTTAAGACATGAGTGAAGAGCCACGCGGCCACTAGAGTGGGGTTCTCCGAAGCCAGGTTGCCTTCTTACCTTCTAGATAGAATTAGGATTTCAATTCAGCTAAAGAATCAAATTTCCATTTTATGCATAGATATAGAGATAACAAGGGTAGATTTGTAATCTCCAAAGGTTCAAAAACAAACCCCCCCACTAATCCAACTGATACTGGTGAAGGAAAAATTCCACCAATAGAAAATTCAAGGGGAGCCAGTGAGGCTCCAAAAGGAGAACCTAAAATGGAAGAATCAGTATTGGGACAGGAAAAACGTGAGTCTGCTGAACATTTAGGAGACACAACAAATCTAGTTTCTGAACCATCCATCAGTAGAATGGCAGAAGAAGAAAGAAATGCAACTATAAAGACTGAGACCTTTGGGTTTCCAATCTTGGATATTTCCAGAAATGTCAGCATGAAGAATATCCCACTATCATCGTTACCCACTTTCAGAGGTATGTCAAATAAAGATCCATATTTATTTTTATTTGAGTTTGACATATTATGTAGAAGCTATAACTACTCAAACAATGCCCAAAAACTTAAGCTTTTTCCTACTACAATGAACGATTCAGCCTTAAGATGGTTCATGAGCTTAGGAGAAAATACAATCCTTTCTTGGGATAAAATGAAAGACACATTTTTACGAAAATACCAAGACTATTGTAAGGATGATTTTAAAAATGACATTTTTAAAATGCATCAAACAGAATATGAAAATCCTAAAGACTACTTAGAAAGGTTCTTATACAACTATCAAAAGTCAAAACTATTCACCTCAGACCCAATTGTAGTAAGAATTGTATTCTTGAAAGGTATTAGGGATGATTGCATAGAAGTTTTAAACTTTTTGAGTTCAGGAGATGTACACCAAAAACCTTTTTCATAAATTGTAGATTACTGTAGGAGATACTCAAGAGGACAAGCTAAAACAAGCAAAGGACCAAGATATCCTTTTAGTAGAAATACAAAACAAAGTTCAGAGATTGTCACCAGAACCAAGTTAGAAAACTTATTGGAGAATTTTAAAATAGACATCTTGAGCACGATAAGTAACCAATTAGATACTCTGAAACTGAAAAAGAAACAAGAATAAGTTGCTTTAGCAATATTTTGTCATAGATGCCGAAAGAAGCACAACAACGAGAAAGAATTCCCATTAAATGTGAAAGAAATTTGCGGTCTGTGTACACTAGAACACCCCACATATGAGTGTCCAACCCTTGAACTACAAGCCATGTATAGGGGAGGAGGAGTCTCACAAGAACAACCATACCCTTCTAGAAGACCTTGGAGAGCCCAAAATCCCAATACATTTTATGATCCTAATACACAATATCAACAACAATAATGGGGTCCTTCCCCAATGACTTATCCACAATGGACACCTCAACAAACTCAGCCTTGGGAACAAGGTTGGAGGGGACCTATGTATGGAAACCCCTCTTACCCTACATATCCACAGCACCCTACAAACATTTCCCAATTACTACCTGGATTCAACCCACCACATATGCAAGCTTTACTCCCACCTCCTATACAATGCAATTTACAACCCCCTTGAATCCTAATCAGCGACAACAAGTATCTATAAATCCCAATCAACAACCACAAAACCAAGCTATCCACAATCCTCCGAGACCAACAAAAATCCGTGCCCAGCCAATCCCTAACCCCATTAATTGACCCACCCACCCTGTGCAGAATATAGAAGTTCAAACCTTTCCCACCTATGAAATTCAACTACGATCGGGGAAAGTGGTAAACCAATCAGATCCTACAGTAATAATTCAGGAAGAAAATGATAATCATTCCAAGGAAGAAAACACTCAAACCACCCATGTAGAAGAAGAGGCCTCTCCTCCTATCCCAATCACTTCTTAGTTTGTATGAGTACCCCAAAAAATTAATCTTCCACCTTACCCCGAAGGACTGTTAGTGAAGAAAACTGACCCACCCTTGCACAGAGATATAGAAGATGAATTACGAAATGTGTGCATAAAAATACCTTTGCTACAAGCTATTAAGGATATCCCTATTTACGCCAAAATTATAAGGGATATTTGCATTAAGAAACTAGGAAGGAAGAAGAAGGAACCTCCTCTTGTTCAGGTAGTGGGACAATTATCTGAATTCATTTCTGAAATTCCATACAAATATAATGTTCCTGGAAACCCATTTGTCACTATTGAAATTAATGGCATTTCTCTACCAAATACACTCATTGATTTGGGTGCAGATATTAATGTAATTCTTTTTGACACTATGCAGAAGCTCCAAATCAATCAGCTAAGACCAACCCAAACCATGATCAAGTTGGAAAATAAGTCAGTCATTATCCCTACAGGAAGTCTAGATGATGTCACAGTCACCCTAGCTTCTTGGGAGTATCCAGTAGACTTCTTAGTCATCTATTCTAAATCATCCTCCAAACTAGGACACCTTGTGGTTCTTGGCCACCCTTGGCTGGCCACAACCGATGCTTTTATCAGCTGTCAGTCTGGTGAGATGACTATATCCAATGGCACACATAGACAAAAAAATGTTCTCTTCCCTCCTGCCCAACCGGCACAAGAAATACCTATTTGATTAGAAAACCCTTATGGAGAGGAAGATTGCATCAGACCTCTGTTAACACTTGAACAAGTAAGAGGAATACAAGAACAATCATATGAACAAGTCTTAAGCTTACTTTTGGCTGACACAAATTGCATTGAATACCCAAGGTCTTTTGCAGAATTGTCACATATTTTTAGTTCCAAATTTCAACAAGCTTGGCACCCTGATATCACTCAATTATACACTTTATCACCAGCCTCCTCAGATAAGGAAGAAACTACTGACCTTGTTGAGATTTTCCCAGGAAAACTTTTGTATATAAACTCTAGTTTGGAACCAGAACAAAAGACACAAGTGATTGAAATTCTCCAAAGACAATTTGATGCCTTTGCATGGGATTATCAGAAATGAAACACATTCACCCAGACACATGCACACATCATATCTACACTAATGACCAAATTAGACCAGTCAGACAACCTCAATGAAGAATGAATCCATCCCTTAAAGATATTGTAAAAGAGGAATTGCAAAAACTCCTCCAAGCCAATCTCATATACCCCATTTCAGATAGTCAATGGGTATCTCCACTTGTCATAGTTCCCAAGAAAAATGGTAAGTGGAGGATATGCGTAGAATTTTGGGAGTTAAACGAAGCCACCCATAGGGATTACTTTCCCTTGCCATTTATTGATCAGGTGTTGGATACCCTGTCCATAAAGAAGTATTTTTCGTTCTTGGATGGGTTTAGTGGTTAAAACCAAATACAAATAGCACCCGAAGACCGGGAAAAGACCACTTTCACCTTCCCTTGGGGCACATATGCTTATAGGGTTCTCCCTTTCAGACTTTGCAATGCCCCAGCCACTTTTCAAAGAGATGTCCTAGCCATTTTCTCTGATTTGACCAATGATTGTGTGGAAGTCTACATGGATGACTTTACAGTCCATGGACAAGACTTCCAGGAAACATTGGCCAGTTTAGAAAAAGTCTTGATTAGGTGTAAGGAAACTAACCTTTCCTTAAGTAACGAAAAATAAAAAATGATGCTCACTGAAGGTATTGTTTTGGGACATCACATTTCCCGTTCTGTCATGAGAATTGATCCGACAAAGATTTATATCATCACACAAATCAGAATACCTTCCTCACAAAAGGAAGTCCATAGATTTTAGGACATGCTGGCTACTATAGAAGATTCATTCCAAATTTTACAAGCCTAGCTACCCCTTTATTTAAATTATTATCCAAAGAAGTTGAATTTAAGTGGGATGATGAATGCCAAATATCTTTTGAAATTCTAAAACAGAAATTGTCAACTACCCCTGTATTAAGAGGAACAAATTGGTCCCTTCCTTTTCATATCTGTACCGATGCCTCAGACACAGCCCTTGGGGCAGTCCTTGGACAAAGAGAAAATCAAATGCCCTATGTTATTTACTTCGTCAGTAAAAATCTATCTCCAGCTGAAGTTAATTATATGGTCACAGAAAAGGAATTGCTAGCTGTAGTCCATGCTATCAATAAATTTAGACACTATATTACTAGATATCAAGCTTTTGTACACACTGATCATTCAACCATCCGATTCTTAATGAACAAACCTGTAACAAATCCTAGAGTTACAAGATGGCTTTTATTATTACAAGAGTTTAATATCAACATTATTGATAGACCTGGTAAAGATAATCTTGTGGCTGATTTCTTATCTAGAATGATTCATCTGGGAGATAATGCACCAGTAGAAGATACCTTTCCTGATGAAAATTTATTTTCTATTTCTACATTCACTCCGTGGTATGCAGATGTTGCTAACTATCTTGTGACAGGGAAGATGCCTCAAAAATTGTCTCCTAGAGAAAAACAGAAAGTAATTCAACTAAGTGAAAATTACATGTGGCACAATGATTGCCTCTACAAAACAAGACCAGATTTGGTGATCAGGAGATGAGTAAGGGAAGATGAAATTCATGATATTTTACAAGCCTATCATGATGGCCCTTGTGGTAGACACTTCGCAGACAAGAGGATTGCTTACAAAGTTCTACAATCAAGTTACTACTGGCCTCATATTTTCAGAGATGCTAAAACCTATGTATCCAATTGTGATGAATGTTAACGAATGGGTAAGCCTACTGCACGAGACCAAATGCCACTTCAATCCCAAATATTCATTGAACCATTCGAGAAAAGGGCATTAGATTTTGTAGGGCCCATTAACCCTACATCTAAAAAGAAAAAGTATATACTTGTATGCACTAACTATGTGACTAAATGGGTTGAAGCAAAGGCTTTACTGGCTGCAAGTGAACAATCAGTGGTAGATTTCCTTTTTAATGATATCTTTACTAGATTTGGTGTACCGTGAGAAATTGTGACTGATCAGGGAACTCAATGTACCTCTCATCTAGTCAAAGATGTTACAGAACAATACCAAATCAAACACAGGAAATCTACACCCTATCATCCACAAGCAAATGGACAAGTAGAATCCACCAACAAAGTTATTGAGTCCATTCTTACCAAAACAGTACATCTACACCATAAGGATTGGGATGAAATATTATTAGAAGCCTTATGAGATTATAGAATCACCTAGAGGAATACAACAGGACATACACCCTATGAGTTAGTGTATGGGAAGCAGGTGCTTCTCCCCATAGAATTTCCGATCAAAACCTTCAGGACTGTAGTACAAGTTGGCATGAACTTGGATGAAGCCCAACAACAAAGACTCTTACAGCTTAATGAGTTGGATGAAACCAGGTAGGAATCACTTCAAAGGACTACCCTCATTCAAGAATAGAGAACAAAATGGCATGACAAGTATCTCAAAAAGAAAAAATTTCAACAAGGAGATTGGGACCTATTGTATGACAACAGATTCAAGAATTTTAAAGGTAAATTAACCACCTATTGCATGGGACCTTACGAAATTGACACTATCTACGATAATGGTTCAATCAGGATAAAGACAATTGATGAACAACAAACACCACTACTTGTGAATGGTCACCGATTGCGAGTTTACAACAAACCTCTGTCAAAATAAGAATTCCTAACTCGTATACTACAAAATTCAGACATGCAAATGATCAGTAAGGAAGGAGATCCTCCTACTAACCCACATTGATTGATTGGTTTATTTGAAACTTTTTGTACATAGGTGTGGATCGAATTTTGTTAATAAGATGAAGGTAATAGAAGACTATTACCTCCTTTTGTTTTACTTTCACAAATTTTCTTTTCTTTTGTAAGAAATTTTTTATAATCTATTTGATCCTTCATAAAATTGCTAAACATCAGTTGTAGGCATCAACATATTCTATTCTAGTTCGGTACCAGAAATCATGTTTTGGTCCAATACCAATCCGGTACCAGAGTCTGTCCTTTTACAGTACTATCAAGTCATATTGACAAAGCATATTTCAAAATCTTATGTCAATTAATCTGAAGTATGAATCCATGCAACAGCCACTTAAGGTGGAACCATGAAGCCAAAAGAACTATCAAATGGAAGCCCTTCTGTTGACAACTAAAGGGAAGTATTTTAATTTCTTTTGATTTTGTTGTTGAGAAAAACTTTAATTTCTTTTGGTTCTGTTGCTGAGAAGTATTTTAATTTCTTTTGGTTCTGTTGCTGAGAAGAACTTTAATTTATTTTGGTTATGTTGCTTAAAAAACAAAATAAAAAGAGGGACACAATCCTTCCCTATGATTTCTCAAAGAACCATAATCCACTTTAAAGACTAGAAGTTTCCTTTACCTAATATTTCAGCATGATTTAAAGGAAAAAATATATTAGCCTATAAGCAACTATCTCACCCTAACTAGAATTCAATAGTATTCATTGGATTATCTTATTAAAGAGTAACATATGAGTATATGAACACTCTCTACCATGGGCACACTACCAAAACTTTTATGGAAGAGGATGTACCAGTACCCCAAGGAAACTTTAGGTCATTCTCTTATGGACAACTTCAGACAAAATTGTACATCTGGATCACTCTAAAGAAATAATGTGCATTAAATTTTATTTTTCCTTTAGACAAATCTTTAAAATACATACAAAAGAAGAGTATATTCCTTCCAACCTAATAGCATCCCACCCTGTAAAAAGGTTTTCAGATGAGCCTCCCCTGTCACTGTGCAAATCACTCTTTAATACAAACCAAAATATGTGACTATGGACAAGAAGCCTCTGATGGAAAAAGGGTTTAAGAGACTAACTCGCCGGGATACTGAACAGGTCTACTGGCAGTGGGTACCGATCTATGGTGTGACTAGGCAAACCCATCAGGGTACTGAACAGGCCTGTTGGCAATGGGGCATTCTGCCTGGGGAAGGAACCTCTCACTAATTATCACAACTACCCCAACGGAGTACTGAACATGCTTGCTGGCAGTGGGTTTTGGTTGAAACATGTCTCATCTATATTTGTCTAATTGAAAAATCCACTTTTTTCCATCTAAAACAAAAAGAGTAAAGGTCATTATTGGCTTTCATGAGATACAAATCCCAGATGAATTAGCAATATAATTCTCCAAGCAAAATGTCCATTTGAGAATCACCCTAAGTCAACTTACCGATCTGACATCTAAAGCCTACACTATCTAAGAAGGAAACTTCTTAAGAGTGGAGCCCTAACTCGGGAGCCTAATCTACTTATATTGTGAAATTTATTTATAACAACCAATGATAGTAAATCTTTGAAGCAAGTTAGGTGGGATCTGTTCTTCCGGCAAACACATATGTATTCCCCTGTTTCACTGTTGAATGCTACCTCTATCAATAATCCATTAAAAGTAGGGCAATTTCATTTTTGGCATGAGATGCAAACATATATATTCCCCTGTTTCATTGTTGAATGTTACCTCTGTCAATAATCCATTAAAAGCAGGGCAATTTTTTTTTTTTTTTGGCATGAGATCATATGATAAGTGATAAGCTGTACTTCTAAAATTTTGATTGGTTTCTTTTGCTCTTATCATGATATGAAATGATTGAATTTTCTTGCCTACAGAGATACAACATCTTCAACATGGGGGAAGGTCAAAGATCCCCTTCAGAACTCTTTTGTAGACTCGTATAATCTACATACAGAACCAAATACAAAGAAGATAAGCACATAATAACAGAAGTACAGGACATTCCTGTACCAAGTTTTCAAGAAGCTTCAGTCTAAAAGGATCAATCCTGACAATTTACAAGCAGTCACACATGCTATGAGAAGTGATCATACAAAGGTGAAAGCAAAGGTAACATGGTATTTATTTTCCTATGCTCATAAAACTACAATAAATATGAAAAGCTATACTAGATCTTACGACCTTAGTATTAAAACCATGCGCCTATCCCTCATACCCATATGCCTAAACCTAATTAATCCTCCCATAACTCTTGAACATGGTTAAAGGAAAAAATCATATCAAAATATGAAGCATACATAGCAATGATAAGCCACGAATATATTTCATCCTTAAACAATTCACGAACCCATCGTATATCATGAACCATGATCCAACATTAATTTCAACCCCCGAAAGTCCAATCACCTATTCCAAAATGATGCCCTGATACCTGATGTCTTATCCTCATCGTTACAACAATGGGTAGATATGAAATGGCTTATCTGGTGGCGAAGCCATCCAGATAAGCCTCATTTGGTCATAATTTTTCCTTACAATACCCTCACTTAAACTTGCCATTAACAACACCATCACCATATTTCCACTTGTCATGAGATTTTATCTAGTTCTGAGCCTGCAACTTTCCGGTACCAAACCCTTCATCAATTAACTAAACCCTTGTGTTACATCCCAATCCTTTTCTCAACTTATAACGATGGTCATTACTAGACACGAACTGGTTTTCCAAATTTGTAGGGAAACTGAGGAATACTAATTATGTCAAGAAAAATATGCTAGATTGGGATGGATACCTTTTCTGGAAAAAAATTCAGGCTGGAACGAGAAGATATCTCAGGAATTTATACGAGGTTATGATGGAGAGATGACACGTATAGGCAATCGACAACTGATAATTAATGAAGCAATCGTAAGGGAGGTTACGGGACTTCCTAGCAGAGGAGCTAAATACTTCAAAGGTGTGGGAATTAACAAAGAGATGTGCCAACAATTCTTGAAGTTAGATCATCAGCACCCCGACTGGAAGAAAGGGATCCCTAGAAACTACATCAAAAAAGAATACCATCCAATGATTACCATTCTTCAATGATTTGTCACCTATGAAGGCAGGTATGCTGTGACTTTCATTTATCACCTTAGGCTCCTATTGCATTTTGAAGGAGGCCCTGAAATTGATTTTCCATATTTTCTATGGATGAGTTTGAATAAAATGGTAAGAGGTGTTAAATCCATATCCAAGATAGAGAAGACTAGCATCTACCATCAAGGTTTCATTAAAATGCTAATTTTGCATGACCTTAGGAAACAAAGGATTAGCTGGAAAACCCTTATCACACAACACCTTCCCACAGGAAACAAATCTTTGGAGGAAACCCAACATGGTCCAAAGAAAAGTAAGGAACCCCAAGAGAAAAAGAGCAAGAAGGATAAAACAACTCCACCATCATCTAGGGCAGTGAGCCAACATGAAAAGGTAGGGTCCTCTTCCACAGTCAACAAGACTTCTAAAAGCTCTGAATCAAAAGGTAAAAACAAAGTAATAGAGGAAACTTCAACGGTGGTAGTTGAGAAAGAGGACCATCAGAAAATGATGAAGAAAAGGAAGCATAGCTCAGAAACTAAAAGTAAACAGTCTATGGCACAACCCCCTGTCACCATTTCACAATTAGAGAAGAAGAAAAGGAAGCCTGTGAGCATCCCTGATCCAGTACCTCCTTGTAAAAGAACTACGAGGAGCATGGAAAAAAAGGGAAAAATAATAGTTAGTCCTCATACATAGGAAGATCCAATCGACCTTACCTCCCCTTTTGAGGATTTACCAATCCAAGATGACATCCCTAGCCTGACCGAAGAGCAAGCCACTATTACTTTATGTGGGATGAGGGAGGAAGTCGAGGAAAGGGAGTGCACCCAGCCAGTAATGGTAGAATCAAAAAAGAACTTGACAAAATAACAAATGAAGAAAAGGATTGGGGAATTACAAAAACAAAATCAGGAACTCCAACATGAAGTAAAGGAATATCAACTCTTGGATAGATATATCAAAAAGGAAAATGAGCAGTTGAAAGAAACCAACCAAAAAATTCAATATGACCATGAAGAGACCTCTAACAAGCTCAAGAAGGTATTATAACTCCTACAATATGTTAGGGTCATCAAAAGGGAGCTAAGAGAAGAGGCTTCAGCCATCAATATCATTGATCCACCAAAGTAAAGAACACAATCTCAAGTTTTGAAAATTTTTGGGTTTTGTTTTCAGTTGCATGAGGACATGCAATGATTTTGGCATGGGGGAATGTTGAGACCTGAAATTGACATTCTCATTGCCCTATTATACTCTTCACCTATACCTTTTTGGCCTACCTAAATCTTGAGTGAATGACAAGAATGCTACCAATTGCCAATAATAAGGTCATAAGGTAAAGTATGGTTAATTCATGTATTTTGTGGTTTATTGAGTTAAGGAATTAAATATTTCATGTACTAATGCTTGATTTGTCATATGTGAATCTTTGACCTCTAGATGTCTAGTGTTCCTGTACCATCTCTGGCATGATCCGGTACCTATGCACCAAGGCTGTTGCTGTCTGATCCGGTACCAAACACATCCGGTACTAAATCTTAATTGTTGTGATCCGGTACTGATGGCCATGCTTTGTTATGATCTGATACCAACAACATGCACTGTTATGATCCGGTACCAATGGCCATGCTCTGTCATGATCCAGTACCACCGTTTGTGCACTATCATGATCCGGTACCATCTACTTGATACTATCCGGTACTCATATGGAAGAGCCCAAGGCAATAATTTAAGTTCCAGATCTCACCTAAGTCCATTGATGGATGTCTATATGCTATGATAAGGATAGTTTGTTGATTTCATCATCCTCATGCACTTCGTGTCATGAGGATGAAGCTAAAGATGTAACCGAATGATTAAACTTAACAACTGATTGATTTGCAAATCACTTCGCCTCCTTGTGTTTCACGATGCAGACTATTAAATAGCCATGGCAAGGATGGTAGAAGGGTAGGAGAGTTAGCATACCATCAATATGTAAGCAGTGTATGATAGTACAGAACATATCCTGAGTAAAGATTAATGGAATGTCATTTTATCTCCATATTCTGATTATCTATGATTAAGAATGAGTTGAGTTGTTAAAGAGAGTTTTGATTTTATGTTTTGAAGTGTGAGTGCGAGTAATGTGTGTGTTAAAAGCAAGCTTCCTGTAGACTTCAACAGATGACTTGTTGAAGCGGCAAGGACCCATTGCCCAACAAAGGTCAGCCTCTTCGTAGATTAGCATTAGTGTTTGTTTTCAATAGTATAAAAATTTAATTAGCTAAAGCTTTAGCTCTCTTAGATGATAGCAGTACATATTAGATTAAGATTTCCATTCTATAATTGCTTAAAGATATTTAATTACTTTGTTTTTGCATATACTCTGTTTCTGTTCTCATAAGTTTGATTTCCTTGAGTGATCATAGTTGTTGGAAGCAATAGTCAAAACTACTTGGGTAAGAAATAGTGTGGTTCATTGTGAACCACAATAGAACCAACATATTGACTATTGAACTACCCATGCTATGCTAATTGATGTGTGATTTCCTTTCAGAAAGTGTGGATTGTATAGTTAGTTTTATGGGTCATACATCAGAGTTGATCTATCAAACCAATTCCATATCATACTTGCATGTGCCATAATGGAATAGATAGCCTCTCTGTGAAGGACAACAAGGTGCATTATAGTTTTCTATTTTGATTTTTTTCCAGCATACATAATCTAGTTTTGATTCTATACTCGTGACATTAGAAATTACCTTTCTTACTGGTGTCTTGTAACTCTGTTGATTACGAATCCCGGATTGATAATTAATGAGTGCATTATATTAGACATATAAGTAGCACAACACCATGCACACCTTACTTTGAGATCAATGGATGTTGATCCATGCCTCCAGATCTGATGGCTTAGATTTGAACATCTTCTATGTGCGCTCCTCTTGTCTGAACATTGATCTAATGGTCCAAATCTCGTCTTCCTAGTTGATCTAACGTCGGTTGTTTCTCCTCCTTCCTGAGCTTCCCTTGCTCTCCAACTTAGGATAATTTCTAAGTATCGAAGGTTTCAACATTTGATTCTTCCTCTTGTGAGCCCAGTTCCTTGGGTCTCATCTGCATTATAGAAACTCTCCCCCTCCTAAGCTTTGTCAACTCAGAAACCTTGAAAGGTTTTCTCTGTGCGCGTTCTTCTCATGCTTTATATTCTAAGCTTATGGGCTTAGGACAAGTCCACTCTTGCACACTCCTGGTGCTACTGAGTATTTATCTAAACTCATATCCGAGAAGTTTTCTTGGAAAGAAAACTCCCTATGGCCACCTAGTGTTCTTCTTCTCGATGCACACCTTGCAGAGCCTACAGAGTATTCAACAACTCTGTGAGTGTCTTCTCTTTGACACTTTCCTTTCCTCATAACTCGAAATAGAGTTCTCTGGTGCACTCTATGCACTTGCTCAATGCCCTCTTGGTAGAGCTCTACAGAACCTTCAGTAGTTCTATCTTCCCTAAACTTGAAACAGAGTTCCTTCCTATGCACTCCTTGCACCTCTGCTGATGAAGGTTCAACACTATCCCTCTTGAGTTTTCCTCAGGTTACCTCACCTCTATCAACGCACACCTTGCGGACTATGTGCACTCCTTGCACTCGAAAATTCAAAGACGAGAAGAAATTTAAACTTCTGAATTACTTCACCAGCTATGCATTTAAAACATGAAATGCATAAAAACATGCAAACACATACAGACAATTCATGGTAGGAAAAATTTCTCTTCTATTAATTCAGAAATGCCTATATAAGGTGTTTACAAAGACTAGACTGTAACAAGTCTCACCTCTCTCTCTCGATATCTCTCTACCTGATAACTCTCCTCTTTTCACTAACTCCCTACTCCTTGATAGACTCTCCTTACAAAATAGGGATCCCTTGAGCTTATCCTCCTCCACCGCCTCTGTGCTATCTCTATCTCAGAGTGGATCCTACCTCTATGGCTACATTACACAAAAGGAAGTTGCAGAACTGACTGATCTGGACTTGTTGCAGGAAACCATTAAAGGAAACCTCAACCACTTCTTTTACAAATGAGTGGTCAACCCTTACAGCCTTACAACATGAGCGATCCGTATCGGAACATATTTCCAAAATTCAAAATTGAGAGGGTTGTGCCTCTCCCTTTCTCCATAAATGTGCGCTAATTGCGTTGGCACGCTGCTGATGTGGAGAGATGCTACGGCATCAAAAACCTTCTGAATATGATGCAAGTGTTCTTCCCAAGTCTTGTTGTAAATGAGGATGTCATCCAGATACACCACTACAAAAGTATTGTTGAATGGTCCCAGGATATCATCCATCATATTCATGAAAGTGGCTGGAGCATTTGTCAAACCAAAGGACATTGCCAACCATTCAAAAAGACCTTCCTTTGACTTGAAGGCAGTCTTCCATACATCTGTTTGTTCTATCGGGACCTGGTGGTAGCTAGAATTTAGATCAATCTTATTGAATTATTTGGCCCCCATGAGCTAATCAAGGAGGTCATCGATTCGGGGAATCGGGTACCGGTTTCTGACTTTGATTTTATTTAGGGCCTGATAATCAATGTAAAGTCACTAAGTTCTATCTTTATTCTATACCAACATGGTTGGACTCCCTCAAGGTGTTGATTTGGGATAGATGTTCCCCTTCTGGAGAAGTTCTTATATCTACCACTTGATATCCTCATTCTCTAACATAGAGTGGAAGTAGATTGGCCCATTGGGAAACGATGCACCAGGGGTCAGATCGATGGGGTGCTTGACCTAACAGTGCAGAGATACCTTGGTAGGTGAGTAGAAGATATATGAGTATTCTTCCATGAAATTATCCACTTGATTCTGCTATGTGGAGAGGTCGATCGCGGAGAACCTAGATGTGGAAATGATATTTCACTCATTTTGAGAGAGAATCATGAAGAATACAAACTTCCCTGTCTGAGAGATGACCTTTTTGCATTTCTTGGCAGAGATCAAGGAAATAGCACTAGATGAGACTGCCTCGGGTATCCTATACAATTTCTTGTTCAAAGTAATAATAACACTGCAAGGCCTAGACTCATATATATCATGACATTTCTATAAATATGGTTGGACCAAAATAACATTACAAACTTTGAGAGGGGAAACCTAACACAATACCTCATCTTTGAAGGGCTTGATTCCATAAGACAGGAGACATTGTTGGCTGATACAGAGTTCACTTCCTTGGAGGATCCATCTGATGGTGTAGGGATGTCAGTGCAACATTGTTGGCAGGGCGAGTCGCTTGAAAACCTATGCTGAGATGAGGTTCTTCTGGCTACCGCTATCAACGATGAAGTGCAGCAAGGCACCCTTCACCCACATCTGTGAATGAAAAAGGTGCTTGCCTTCCTCTGGCTTATTTGGTTCATCAGGTTGGGGCTTGGTAGTAGCAACGATAGCAATGGGTTTTATGTTTATGATCTGTCTCCCCCTTTCTGGTTTTGATTCAGAGTTGGAACCCACATCTGATTCATAGGCTTTCATCTCGGCCACCAATGACTTCTTCGAGCGAAAATCGACAGTGTTATGCTAGGGGATCTTATGGAAGTTGCACCACTTCCCAGTATCTTTCTTTGTCTTTATGATGCCCTTATTTGCTTGTGGCCTAGACTGGTTGTCATGAGGTTGTTCATCTTTGCTTCATCATTTTTTCTATGGGTTGGGGTGGCCCTTTCCTAGATTTTGTTGTGAGGGGTTCCCAGGCCCAAATTGTTGCGTATTTTGTTTGAGCTTATGCTCGATTTTGATGGAATATCAGTAGGCCGCACCCAAGGATGAAATTTCTAGAAAATCCATTTTGGCATGGATGTATCTATGTAGACCACTGCGATACTTTAGCACCATATGTCACTCATAATATTTTATACCCATCTTGGTGCACAAGGTATGGAAGATATTTGTGAACTTAGGCAGCGCTTGGTCTCTTTCCTACCACACCGTGGTCCATTTTGTGTACAGGTCGTCATAAGTTCCAATAGGGTAGTATTGTTCCTTAATAGCATCCCTGAAGGACTCCCAAGTGACTGTGACTATAAAGAATGAGGGTTCCTCTGTTTCCTTTTTATCACAGAAATTTTCCCACCAATATTTTGAGGAGCGCAAAAGTATTCTTTTCTCTATTCGAGAAGTTATGGATAGAGAAATACCCTTCTAGCAGATTCAACCATTTGTCTACCACATCTTCGTCTATATGACCTTCAAATATAGGAATATCTAAAATGATTTGTATCGTGAAGGGGGTGGCACATCCGTTTGAGGAAGATGTGTCTCATGTTGGTAGCCACCGAAGGATTTGCGCAAAACTATCCATCATCTCATTCTTCTGTTGCGTGAGGGATCCCTTGAGCAACATTTTTAAGGGATCTCCTGTCCCGTCGTCTTTATTTTCTTCTTCCATGAGAGTTAATTTGGGTGTGCGAGATATTTTGTCCTCAAGAGAAACAATATCGAGACCCAATTCTTTGTACCATGACCTCGTTGGGGACATGCATTAAGAACGACAAGGAGAAGACAAATCTGATACCACTGATCTAGAATATATTTGTAGAACAAAATGAATACAGATTATTATCAAAAGATTCTTAACACAGAATAAAACATATACAGTAAAAATGGTTTCTATTCAATAAGGAAATAAGTTGAAACTGTAAAATGCAGCGGAAACAAGCTTTCTAGATGGTGGTGGTTTATCTCTGATAAGAGATGCGATGATTGTGCTCATTCACAAGAATATCATTAAAATGAGGCTATGAACACATTTTTACAATAAACAAAAATGTCAAAAACCCTAGAAATTCAAAAAATCTAACCCTAGGAGATGAAGTGCCAAAAGTCATGTGGGCCCTGTTTGGGTAAGTTAGTACATCAACTTCTCGAGGTCATAACTTTTGCATATGATCTTTGTTCTAGGCACATGATATCCAATTGGAAAGGTCTATCCGATAAATACACATTTACTATTATATACCTATGGTCATTTAAACTGTGGCGAGCCATAAAAAATATTGTTTAAGGCCTCAAAACAACCTCGCAAGTCAGGGACCCAAACACTAGGGAGAAAACTGCCAAATTGGAAAACTGTCAAAATGAGCCAGTTGGAATAGATGGGAAGCCACTGACATCCATCTGGATCACTACTACAAATATCATGAGTAATAATTTTTTTTTAGAAAATTATAATCATCATCCATAGCATGTGAAGTGGGATGTGTCATCATTTGTACCTGTGATTTGTCCAAGAAGTTACACAGATAAATTGTCTTATTCAATGTGTTTTCAAAATGTGTTTTCAAAACTGGTGCCTTATTCGTTATCTACAATAGTGAATTTATTTGAATTGGACCCTACAGAGCTAAAAAATATCCTTGAATATTGTTGCATATCATATAGATCCCTGTTTTATATCCAAGAGTCTAGTCTTCTGGTCGCAGCTACGCTTGTGGGAAAGGGAGGACACGTGGACAGGAAAGAACCCGAAGGGACCGAAGTCATGGAGGCTTACGAAGATACCCAGATAATTTTTTATCGGGTAGGGTGGTATCTCTTTTTCACTAAATTGGATGGTCATCACTATGCTACAACCAGGGCGTTTTCAGAGAGTTTAATGAACAATGGGCCCAATTTGGAAACTTGGCCATGCAAATTACTAAAGAATCCATAGCTGTAGCATGAAACCTCCCCACTGATGGTGAAATATGGTTTAAGAATAAATTGATCACAGGTGGAGACGTTAATCAATTTTTAAATCCTGAACATAGAGACCCTAATTGGGCCAAGGGCATTCCCATGGATTGGATTGCTGATAAGTGGATGGAAGCATTGATCATGCCTAAGAGGTTCATCACTTGCGAGGGGCATTATAATATTTTTTTCTTATTCCACCTACAATTTATGCTTCATCTAGAATGGATTAAGAGGATGAATTTACCTTAATATTTCTTAGTGGATCTCAACAAGATGTCTATGAGAGTTCAAGTGAACCCTAAGACTCCTTCTCACAGAATTTTTCATCAAGGGTTGATTAAGGTGCTTGTTAAGGACAAATTAGGGAAGTTGTAGAAGACTTGGGATCAGTTATTGATCCAATTAGGGTGTGAGAAGGAAACTCATGCCTCTTCTTCTCAATCACATGGAAATATTGTTAATTCTGATCAAGAAAATCCAGCTAAGGTCGGTCAATCCACTCTAGCAAAGAAGGGTAAACGAGCAACATGATTCGAGACTCCAGACGAGTCTGTAGAAACTACATCATCCAACCAGTGATTAGAGGTAGGGTATTCTCACAAACTAGGTGGAGGTAAGAACCCTTTCCCTTTTTCACAAAAAAAATATTTGAAAAGGGTTAAAAGGATAGCAGAACCTAAGATTTTAGTGGAGGACGTGTTAGCAATCAAAATGCACTGGTATTTTTTAGAGTGTTTTCATCACTCTCTACTTGATTTATTGTTTTCTTAAGTCTTTTGGCCAGTGTCCTTAACCTTCAGATTATTCATCAAGCTCCCATTGATCACTGTTTCCCATAAATCCTTTGGTTTTTCCCTCTTGAACTGCAATACAAATATACAAATAAATTGGTAAGCCCAAATCTATGCTTTGTGGATTTTCAAATATAAAAAATATACATTTGTTTTTTATATTTTTAAATCTCTTATTATCAAAAGAGGTGGTTTATGTTTAAGTGAGCCTAATATATCCTAAGTCACAATACATATCGAGCTAATCCATATGCCAAAGAAGATATTCAACACATAAACCAACACACTCCCAATACGAGATGTTAGGTGCCAATGATTGTGTAGGTGTTGAAGAAATAAATGTAGCGACGATATATATGATGGTGTTTTCAATTTCTCACTCATTCCATCATTTTCACGCATGGATGTGAAGAGGGGAGTGCTCTACAAATTTCACAGTGCGCTGCCAAATATCCTGGGTGCTACCAACTCTCCTAGGCACTATAAATTTCATAGTGCGCTACCAAATCTCCTGGGTGCTACCAACTCTCTTGGGCGTTTTGGATTCCACAGTGCGCTACCAAATATCCTGAGCAGTGTAATGAAAGGAAGGCACTACCAAAATTCTCTACCGAAATTTTGGCAGAGACTGAATCTTGCATAGAATACACGAAGGCTTGACACTACCTTTTCTACTTGCCTATTTTTGAGGTTGCGCTACAGTTTCACATGAAATTTGGTGAAGGCGCTACAAAGTGCGCTACTCAGAGTGCTACCAAATGATGCTACCAACAAGCACTGAGATTCAAGGAGTTCGACTTATCCTTCTTGTTAGTGGATGATGATGTGGAAAATGTCCTTGATAATAGCTAGAAACATGATGACAACTTACAACCTCTACAGGACACTTGGCATGCAAGAGGATGCACATCAAGGGAGGAAGTGTCATTTAAGTATTGTTGGATTGGATGCCATCATGTTTCCTTTTTTATAGTGGTTTTTTAATATCTTCTAGCACATGCGTTCAATTAATAACTATTGTTGGAGGATTCGATGGGAGGAAGGGCCAGTGCGCACCCCTAGTTGTTGCCTCCCTTTTTGTTATAAATAGATAAATGAAGTGCTTCAGGAAGGGTTTGAATGGTTGATTTGAGGCTCCTAAGTTGTAATTTTCTTTGACTTAGTAAACTGTTCTCTGGTTATGTATTGGACTAGAGAATATTTTATTAGTAGAAGTCAATTTCGCTTTATATCATCTTGTTACTTATTATGCTAAAGTGTTCCCGATTGGAGGATCCAGATGAGTTTGTTATAGTTGTGTTATGATGAATGTTTGATTATAATGTTGTTGTGATGTTCTTCAATTTTCTTTAAACTATGAATTCAAGAGGATCTTGTGTTTGGGTTTTTCTTCCTCGGGATGCTTGAAGACCTGATGTTAATAGTAGACCTTTACACCTCCTTCACTAAGTCTTCCTCCTATTCAATTTTACTCCTATCCACTGAATGAATGTAATCAAGACCTCATTTTCTTGTGCATGCTAGCCCATATTTCTGAGTTAAAACCTTACTATTCTGAGTCTTGTCCATTCGACCTTTTAAAATACTCATTTAGATTTACAAATATTTTGATGTTACCAAGATCACTTGATTACAGTCTATGGTGACTTTTGGAGTGATAACATAATTGGTGTCATTTCTGGGGATGGATTTGAGCATATTGAAGAGTTCCCTGGGAAGAATGACATAAATCCAGCTCTCGATGGTAGACAAGAGAGGGATACAAAAAATTGACTATAATCATCTACCTGGTGACTCCACAATCAAAGAATCCACTGGGGACGATCCTGTTGACATAAATATGACCAGGTATCAGTTCATTAGTCTTCTACATGAAATTTTGTTGTTCTTTATCATCTCTTTCATGCTTTTCCCTTCACATGTCAAGAGGATTATTTTATGTTTTGTTTATTCCTATGATCATCAACCTACCTTCATATATCCAACCTTAGAAGAGGAAATGTTGCAGCCTTATGTTGTTGATGTTGATCCTATATCCTCATTACAACTTGTTCCTAAAGATGAGTTCTGCATTCCAATTCCTCCTGAATTAGAGCATTCTTGTAACCTTGAGGAAATTAAGATTGATTCTAAACCTGCTCAAACTTCAGCACCTTTAGGCATTAATGATGAACCTTGTCATCAACCTATTAAACTTCATGATCATCCCACTACCTTTCAAACTAAAATTAGGATGAAGATGTTCAAGCCTTTAAAGCTTCCCTATCTCCTTCATCCTTACCCTCTTGACTGCTTTGAATATCTTCCTCGATTTTCTGGAGAGAATCAAATTTCAGCTGAGAGGCACTTGGAATCATTTGAGGATTTTATTGATCGGTTCGATATTGTTCATGAAGATGCGATCATGATATTATTCTCTACATATTTGAACAAATATGTTGTTGTATGGTTTAAGGGTCTGAGAGTTGATTCTATTGGCTCTTGGGTCGACTTCTCTAATGAATTTTTGAAGTATTGGGGTGAGAACAAATCATTATATTCATACCTTGCTGATTTTTTTTCATTGAAGAGAGAGAAGGATGAAGCTTTGTCTATTTTTAACATAATATTTTATGGAATTTATCATGGTATTCCCTTGGAGATTTGACCCACAGAGACTGCTACCATGATACACTATGTTATGGGTTTTCATTCATAACTTACCCTTCTCCTATTAGAAAGGAAGTCTTCATCCTTAAGGAGCTTGTTTGAAGATTCTCAAGGAGTGGAGGAGAACATTTGTGCTTCCAGGAGGATCCGAGAGCAGGACAACTTTAAAAATATGCATGCACATGAACAAACAAGATGTTAGTGTCTTTCAGAAATTGAGCAGGAAGGTAATGAATGTGAACCATTTTTGGAACAACATCAAGCATGTGAGCTCATTTCAGATTTAAAACTAAATTCTTCAACATTTGCAAAGTATTCTAAAGACAAGTATGAGTGAATTTTACGATCAATTCGCAAATAAGGCTGAGCCTATGGTAATTGTTGATTGTATAGGAAACTACATGTTTCTAGTAGATCATAAGCCTTGTCATTTAAAAACTGCTCTATCATCATCTTATGATTATGATTATGAAAGGAGGCATATTGTCATTTTTGATGATCACAGGTTCCTCTCAAGAGAACAAGAAATTCATTAGTCTTCCAGCAAAAAGGTTGTCATGATTGAGCAGGTGTTTTCATTGGATCAACATGTTTATGATCTCGGTTTCAAAGACCCAGTGGAAGCCTTCATGGAATCATACATTTTAGAGAACTTGAAATTTTCATATTTCCTTAGCTCGCAAATGTTTCCTGGTGGGTATGGTTTCCTGAATGCGTTTTTATCATTGTTGTTACATTTCAAACACCATTTATTGATAGGTGGTATGGATGATATTATTTCAATATTGAAATTTCTTGGATGGCTATTATAGAAATCATCCTTTACCTTACCAATTGCAGATATGGTTAGAGTAGAGTAGTGTAGGGAATAAGCTTGCTACCCGAGCGTTTCTTTTCCTTCAGTTTGCAGAAATAACAGTTAGTTTGTGTGAATAAAGGAAGGCCTTGAGAATTTTTAGAGAATGGTTGACTGTTGACTCCATATCCCAATAGAAAAAGAGAATGGAACTACTAGGTTCTTGGAGCCTTGCAGGGAGGTCTCCATCCCAGTTGGAGCCAGATGTTAGCAATCAAAATGCATTGGTATTTTTTAGAGTGTTTTCATCACTCTCTACTTGATTTATTGTTTTATTAAGTCTTTTGGCTAGTGTGCTTAAACTTTAGATTATTCATCAAGCTCATGTTGATCACTTTTTCCCATAAATCCTTTGTTTTTTCCCTATTGAGTTGCAATACAAAAATACAAATAAATTGGTAAGCCCAAATCTATGCTTTGTGGATTTTCAAATAAAAAAAATATACATTTGTTTTTTACATTTTTAAATATCTTATTATCAAAAGAGGTGGTGCATGTTTAAGTGAAACTAATCTATCCTAATTCACAATACATATCGAGCTAATCTATATGCCAAAGACCATATTCAACACATAAACCAACACTTCCAATACGAGATGTCAGGTGCCAATGATTGTGTAGGTGTTGAAGAACTAAATGTAGCCACGATATATATGATGGTGTTCCCAATTTCTCGCATGTTCCATCATTTTCATTCATGTATATGAAGAGGTGAGTGCGCTACGAATTTCACAGTGTGTTGCCAAATATCCTGGGCACTACCAACTCTCCTGGGCGCTTTAAATTTCATAGTGTGCTACCAAATCTCTTGGGTGCTACCAACTCTCTTGGGCACTGTGGATTCCATAGTGCACTACCAAATATCTTGAGCAGTGTATTGACAGGCAGGCCCTACCACAATTTTGGCAGAGACTAAATCTTGCACAGAAGACACGAAATCTTGACGCTACCTTTTCTACTTTCCTATTTTTGAGGTTGCGCTATAGTTTCACATGAAATTTAGTGAAGGTGATACAAAGTGCGCTACTTAGAGAGATACCAAATGATGCTACCAACACGCGCTTAGATTCAAGGAGTTCGACTTATCATTCTTGTTAGTGGTTGATGATGTGGAAAATGGATAAGATAATAGCTAGCAACATGATGACATCTTACAACCTCTACAGGAAACTTGGCATGCAAGAGGATGTGCATCAAGGGAGGAAGTGTTATTTAAGTATTGTTGGATTGGTTGCCAACCTGTTTCCTTTTTTATAGGAATTTGTTAATAGCTGCTAGCACATGTGTTCAATTAATAACTATTGTTGGAGGATCCAATGGGAGGAAGGGCTAGCTCTCACCCCCATTTGTTTCCTCCCTTTTTGTTATAAATAGATAAATGAAATGCTTCAAGAGGGGTTTGAATGGTTGAGATGAGGCTCCCGAGTTGTAATTTTCTTTGACTTAGTAAACTGTTCTCTGGTTATGTACTGGACCTGGGAATTTTTTATTAGTAGAAGTTAGTTTCTCTTTATATCATCTTGTTACCTATTATGCTGAAGTGTTCATGATTGGAGGATCCACATGAGTTTTTTATAGCTGTGTTATGATGAATTTTTTATTATAATACTGTTGTGATGTTCTTCAGTTTTCTTTAAACTCTGAATTCAAGAGGATCTTGTGTTTGGGTTTTTCTTCCTTGGGATGCTTGAATACATGATGTTAATAGAATACCTTTACACCTCCCTCACTAAGTCTTCCTCCTATTCACTTTTACTCCTATCCACTGACTGAATCTAATCAAGACCTCATTAGCTTTTGCATGCTAACCCATATTTCTGTGTTAAAACCTTATTATTCTGAGTCTTGTCCATTCGACCTTTTAAAAAACTCATTTACATTTACAAATATTTTGATGTTACCAAGCTCAACTGATTACAGTATATGGTGACTTTTGGAGTGATAACAGGACCAAAAACCTATAAAAAAAACAAAATATCTTGAAGATCCTGTAAATTTTAAAGATCCTATCCCATAGGTCAATCCTCATGCCTCGATTTCCTCCAATGATGATACCTCTAGGTATCAAATTTTAGTAAGAAAAAGAAGCACAAGGCCTCAAAACAAGTTTAGGTTGAATTCTAAGATAATGAATAAACCTATCATCTCAGAGAAGGTTATCATCATTAATGAGGAGCCTATAAAACCCATTATAAAGACATTTACAAGCAAGAAAAATCTTGTCGCTAAATATATGAAGAATAAATCCAAGAAGGGTGGTTTTATTTTACATAAAAAGACAATCATTGGGAAAAATAGAGTTATTACTAGGAAATAGAGTAAGAAAAATATGAAAATCCCAAATCCTAAGATTGGATATGAAGGGAATGATCCTAAGAGTATTCAAACCCGATCCCAATCTAAGCAAACCAAGAAGAATAACTTAGAATTGTTGGCATAAGTAGCCTCCTCCATCCTGCATAGAAAGTTGTCAATTTAACAATATCACTTCCACGATAAATCAATTTTTTGATATTTAAAGTAATGAATGATGGAAAAATTATTTTGTTTCCTTATGTAAAAGGTATCATGCTCCTTTTTGGTCATATCCAACTATAACTCAGATAGTGAAAATGGTTTAATACACGTGGGACTAGTTTTTGAAAAGTTGCTACATGAAGTTCCTGTAATTGTTACATGGGAAAATGGAGGTGCTACCAGAACACCTGTAGCATCTGATTTTGCTGTTGTTCACACCCAATCTTAGATTTTTCAACAGGGGAAGGCTATGAATTATGTAGGCATGTAATGGATTATGTTTTAAAGCTATGCAATGTTTTGTGGAGAAAAAACAAACTGTATTGATATATGAAGATTGATCTAGATCATCCACCTACTGAGTTGTCAAAGGATCAGTTTCAAGTGGAGCTTTGAAGATCAAAGCTATTTGGGAAAACATATGGATAAAGAAACAGTGTCATAATTCAAATGCAAAGAAATTCAAATAAAGAATATGTATGCATGGACGTTTCCTTGATGATTAGAGTTTTTTGTAACTTGTTATGATTTGGTATATCAATAGTTAGGAACTGAATTTCATTTTGAGTTTTTGTAGAGATCTTCTTTGAGGTGTCCTTGATTCTTAGGATTGACCCCATGTACATGTAAATTATTTTGAAACTCTATATATTGGATAATACATATGAATAAAGGGTTGGATCCTTTTTTTCCATAATTATTTTATCTTATACAAGTGTTTGGATCAACCTTATCTGTGTAAAGATTTCAGTGGTTAAAGAAGTCATTAGTTGGTGTGTATTATTCTCTTTTGTTTATCATTTCTAATTCTCCATATTGAACACATTATTACTATTATATGATTATATGTTTGCATGTATGTGTTGAGAGGGTTTATCTATTTTTATAGTTCAATATTCACCACATGTGTGTTTAAGATCCTTTAAATATGGTTCAAAAACAATTTATTAGTTTGATATTTGTTCTTCTACTGGTTAATTATATCAAAGAAGATTGCTCTTTTATTATTATCAATCTTGTTGCACTTCTTATTCTTCAATAGATACCCCATTCTCACTTGGCTCAACTAGTGTTTTCATTTACCTGATCTACTACACATAGAGAAGAGATATTGACAACTTCTCCTTTAAACCCCTTTAAGATCAAGAGTGTGATCCGCCCAAATCTTAAAATGATTTTTCTTTTAAACTTTTGAAATAATATGTGCGAGGCTTGTTTCTAAAGCAGTCTAGGGATAACTTCTATCCCTAACATCTGGTATCATTTTCCATAGCAGAAGTAGAGTATATTACAGCAGCAACATGTTGTACATAGGTTCTCTAGATGAAGCAAACTTTGCAGAACATACAGGTGGAATATGATGAGCCTATTCCGATATTATGTGATAATACCAATTCTATAAGTATCTCTAAAAATATAGTGATTCATTCCAAGACAAAACACATTCTGATCAAGTTTCATTTTCTATGGGAACAAGTTACAAATAATAACATCAAGGTAGAGTATATTGGTACAAAAGAGAAGATTGAAAATATCTTCACCAAACCTCCTCCAAGGGATAATTTTGAGTATCTTCTATAGAAACTTGGAGTAGTTTCATCCCCACATTGAATGCTTTTTTAATGTTTTTTATCAAAGATGTACATGAGGAAGTACAATGAAGAGAAACATCAAAAGAAATCAGAGGCTTACTGAAAGGGGAAGAATCCCCAAGGAGAAGTCATCCTTTTCCATTAATGTCAAAGGGGGAGAGAAGAAAATAGACATAGAAGAGAAGAGGCATGAGTGTTTCCATTGTTGAGATTAAGTGTTTCCATCAATGCCAAAGCGGGAGATTGTTGAAAGATTAATTAATTATCGAAAAAGATTAATTAATTATTGCAAGGATAATTAATTATTGTAGATTAATTATCATAATTAATTATTGCAAGGATAATTAATTATTGAGATTGGTTGTCATTGATGTCAACCCTTGAGAAAAGTTGTGTGTCGAAGTAAAGTGGTAGTAAAAAATATATAATTAAGTATTGAAGGCATAATTAATTATTGCAGGAATAATTAATTATTGGAGAGATAATTAATTATTACAGGGGAAAACAAACGGGAGTGAACAAAAGAAAATAAGTTGCATGTGAGTTGCATGCTATCATGAGTTGCATGTCATTAAGTAATTTCTCCAATATAACACAAATAAGAGTCTATTGCAAATCATTTCTATGTATTCACCTCTAAGCATACAAGCTGGAGATCAGAGGAAGTGAGTCGAAGACGGAGATGTCCAGTGAAGTAAGGAGTTTGTAGGAGTCGAAAGTAAGGAGAAGATGTTTCATACATGAATTCCTTGAGTATACCCATGATTTTAAGGAGGATAAGTGCAGACATATGATACGTAAAGTGAGGGAAAGTGCAGATACCCGTGGGCATACAATATACACAGTTGTTGACCTGTGAGGAAAAGTGGTTGAAGATTAGGGATCTGAAAGCTCATGTCAACTACAATCTAAAGGTATTTTTTTATGAGTGTGTTAAGGAGTTATGTTGAATAAATCAGGAACATGTATATCTTAGTAATTCATAAGTTGTTTATTTGGAGAATTCTCTTATGGATTTTGGCATGAGGAATAAGTGGTTGCAGTCTTGATGAGATATTTATATCAATAGTAGTAGCAACAAAGATATCAGAAGCAACAACATTAAAACATTATCAATTACAGCAAAAAAAGTAGTGACAAAGTTATCTACAATTATATTTCAAGGTGGTTGGACGGGGCAAGGAAAGGGGGTTGTAGCCTCCTTCTGGTTGGAGCCAAAAAACTAGGGAGTTGGAGATTCCTTCAAGTTGCAGCCTGTAAATATGGGATTGGATCCTCCTTCCAATTGTACCTGGAGAATCTGGAAGTTGGTGCTTCCAATGAATGTAATATTTGACAAATAATAAACGCGTTATGTGGTTTTTTCGCGCATTGGGTTTCCACATAAAACTTTCATGTATTGTGTTTATGTGTTGTTTATGCATTGATTTATGGTACTGATGCTATATTGAATGTTTATTGAAGATTTATATTGTGGTTAAATAAACAAAATTATTAATACTGATTCACTCCCCCCTCTCAGTATTCAAACACATGGGGAGCCATTTCTCATATCCTGCAAGAATTCATCGAGGATAACCAATGATTTAACTAATATCCAAGGGATTGAAATTACTCGGGTCCCATTGAGAAGACATGGTTGGATTCATCATTAGTGGAGTCACCAAATAATCCTTTTAGGATTATGAAAGGAAGTGAGGGAATCACCCTCAGTAAATTCGACAGGTAAGCTTGTAAAGGAAAAGGCTTTGAGGAAAAATCTTACCGAAGATATTTTGTTTGAGGAAAATTAACTCGATGTTCCCCCAAAATGGTGCCAAAAAATGTTTTCTCACAATATATACTTTCCCAAATCCCAAGGAAAGTGAAGAATATTGGTGTAACAACAATATTTCCTATCATTTTCACCTCAATAAGAGATTCCCATGTTTTAGTTGTAGAAGGATATCTACCCCAAGGGAGGTGTCCCTCGAGACATAAAGGGTTGGGTAAGCTAAGTATAGGATAAATATAACCCCCTCTCACTGATCACTCAAATTAGAATGTGTCACACGGTCTATGTCCAAGATGGATGAAGCAAATGAAGATGTCAAAGTGTACCTTCCCAAGACAAAAAAACAAAGCAAATATATGGCATTTTCAAGTACAAAAATGATAGTAAAGCTTGAGAGGATAGTAAACCAAGTCAATTTATGCTAGTTGATATAAAATTCCAGCAAAATGAAAGTTTACAACACAAATATATATTTTGTAACAACTGCAAGAAAAAATCCTCAAAAATGCTTGAAAAGATAATTAAAAGATAACATTTATTACTTAGAATGATATTGATTTATCACAAGCACTTTTTGAGGTGATTAGCTAGCAAATACCATGAATTATGCAAAAACAATTCTTCTTTTGGATGGTTGTAGCAAACATTTATAACATCATCAAGTAAGTTAGTGGTTTATGCTAAGTTAGTGTCAATATTTGTTAGTAAAATCTTTAGGGATTGAAGTTTGAGTGTTTGTTTGATTAACCATTCACTAAGCAAGTGGACTAGTGCCTTTTTAGGGCTTATGGAATCAATGAAATCAACAATATCAATTGGGAAATAAAGCAACGATAATACTTTTTCAAGGAAAGAGGTAGATTCAAGAGGTGTTGGCACTTCAAGGCCTCAAGCATATAAGTCTTAAGAATGGGTTTTTCTAGAAAGTAGGAACTTCTAGGCTCTAGTGCACCTTATTTCCTTAGGATTTTTAAATATATTTAGTAATTAGAGTGAAGTTACTAGAGAGCCATCACTTTAGGGCTCTAGCAGTCACTTATAAATAATGTATAATTGACAATTTAAGCAATTTAAGCTAGTATAAAAGTTATAGGGAGAAAAAATAAATTATGTTTTTCCCCTAGGGTTTAAACAAGAAATTTCATAATATTCAACATGAAATAAGATAAATTTACCACAAACATTCATTACATGAATAAAAATGAATATTTCTTACTTACTTCATCAAGAATAATCAAGTCAAACCCTAGTTGAAGACCATTCCACCATGAAAAATGCCAAGATACAACACCATAAAACTTCCCCAGGAGACGTGCCTTAGTAATTTAAGCCAATGTCCCTTTAAGAGGGAGAAAATTTCAATCCAAAAGTATTGTGTGATGAGTTATCACCAAAAAATGAAATAATTAAACCATATTTATATGGGAAATCCTGGCTTATTTACCTAAAAGTTGTGTCTTTTCAAAAAACAAAGCCTACATGTCAATTTGCTCTTAAAATTCAAAATTAAATTGATTTAAAAAAATTAAACCCTAAAGAGGGTGACTTCAGCCTTCCTAGGGTGACATTAGGCATCCTCCATGAGACGTTGAGGTCATCTAGAAAAAACTTGGGCCTCCAAAGGCCCCCCTCCATGCCACACATGCCAAAACTGCAACCCAACATCTCTTAATGTCAAACCCTAGCCCTAGGTGACATCATGGGGGTACTAGGGTGATGTCCAAGGTCTCCAAAGCCAACATCCATGTGGGGAAGGGTGGCCCCTCATCGTCCAGGCCTGCCAGGGTGAATCCAAAGGAAAAGTCCTCTTCCTTCATAATGCAAATTGGTCATCATTCTCTTGCCCCAAGCTTGGGGTCTCTGCATCCATCCTTGGGCTTCAAGCCCTCATGAAGGTCCAAAATGGTCATCACCTCGTGAATACCTATCCACCGGGAAAGGTCCTGCAAAGACAAATAGGTATTCCCTCTAGGGGTTCATGAGTCACAAGTATTATAACAAGTAGGCCACATCTAATGATAAAACCACATGATCATGTGCATCAACCCCCCCTTTTCAAACCAAACAAATTCTCAACGACATTATACAAATTTCCAAATTTAGGTGTGGGAGGGGTCTTAAGGTGCCTTATTGGGTCAATCACTCCTCTGGTCCAGGTTGTTTCCTAAGTGGAACCTATCCTAGTCATGTTTTCATGTAGGATGGTGTGGGGTAAATGTTTGGGCATGGGTTCATGACATAAAAGGGTTTATATTGTCTTATCTATGGGCACATTTGTATAGGGTGAGTTGCCCTTCATCAGTGATGCAACATTTTTCCAAGCCCATTTATTTGCCATTATTTCTTCTTGGCTCTTTCTTTATATTTATTTCATGCTTCAAGGAACAAGTTGGAGGCCACTATCCTGACTTGGTGTCCAGATATTGATAGTGTCATTCACAAATACCTATTGGAAATGAGAAGGTTGGCTCGTGATGAGACCCCCTTTTCCTCAGTTGTGTAATTGAGAACAACTACCTTGACTTTGTGACTAGATGATGGTAATTTCATATCGATGAATACCCATGATCATGATAGGTTGGCTCGTGATGAGATCTCACATCCTCCAACTAACCCTTTAAGTATCCACTATCATTTATTTTATAGGTTCCCCATTTCTTATAAAGAAGTGTTTCATTGTTTCCTCGGGGAACCATGGGAAACGAATCTCAAAGGATTTATGATTGTATTTTATCTTTTTCCAACTAATTTTACCCTATGTTCCTTTAGCCCCTTCTTCCCATAAAATAAGGTACAAATCCCTTCTCAGGTCAGTGTACCCGAAAATCCCAAAAGGTTTGGGATATGGAGGGAATGAAGTATGGAAAGTGACAAGTATGATCGAGAATGGATGATGAATCTTCATGGAATCCCCAGTAGTAACCTATTCCTAAGGATAACCAACTTACTAGGATACAATGACACCCACTAGGTCTAAATAAGGATAAGAGCATAAATTCCAAGCAAACGTCCCAAAATCAAGAAAGATATTTCATAACATGTTCAAATGCTTCAAATATCATAGTGACACTTACCATAATACCTGGACTCATTACCTCATGGAGTAAGATACATTTCATTATGGGACTAGGCCGGTGTGGTGGACATTGTTGCTGGTGATTTGTAGAATGCTTTTCCCATATAGCTCTCGACACTCCATGTTTGCTACCTGTCGGCCTCAAGACATGATCTCCTTAGTTACCCCTAGTTTGGAGGTAACACATACAACTGGGTTTCTGAAGGTTGTACATCATGTTTTTTGTTGTCCATCCAACTACAACTGTGAAAAGAAATCAAGGCTGATATTTTACACAGAAATTGAGGTGCATTTGGTACATAAATTGATTTGGATTATTTTGAGCATGAAATGAGAGTAGAGATATAATAAAGAAATATATTGAGATATTGCAAGAGATCCATTAATATAATAGAGATGCATCATATATATATATATATATATATATATATAACAAGAGGAACAAATATACAATAATACACAATTTCTATTAATGAGGGAAATGTACGGAAATGTAAAATTACAGAGTAAAAGACTCGCTAGAATGGTGGCAGCTTATCTCTGAGAAGATATGTGATGGCTATGCTCATTTGCAAGAACATGATTTCAATGAGGCTCGAAAGGAATTTTAAACATAAATGGAAAAACCATAAATATCCAAAAACCTATCGCCCAGAATATGAAAATACAAAAGGTTTGCAGCCCCAATGTGGATATGAAGCGCCAAACGTCATGTGGGCCCAAATGGGGTAATTTGGTAAAACAATTTCTTGGGGTCGTAACTTTTTCATATGATATCCATTTTAAGTGCACGATAGCCCATTGGAAATGTATATCCAAGGAATACACATTATTCCATAAAACTCTAACTTTGTGTGCATTTTGACTGTGGAAAGCCCTAAAAACGTTATTTAGGCCTCAAAACGACCCCTGAAGTTTAAGACTCAAAAATATAGGAAATAACTGCTAGTGATGAAAGTTGCATGTGAGCCAACTGGAATAGGTGGGTGGCCACTGATATCCATCTGTATCAATCCTCCATCCTTAGGAAGCAACGGTATCCATTGTGTTGAGTTCTCATGGGAGATGGGAAAGTGTTTGCTAAATCTGAAACTTGGTGAACTGCTTGCCTTGCTAGAGACGTTGCATTTCTTGGCTTGTGGAAGATTGTTGTGAACCTGATGTTGGAGGGGTTGAACCTTTTTAACCAGTCTGATTGCATGAGATGACTTTGTGAAGAAGGAATATTTGGGCTTTGTGATCCAAATTTTATTAGCAGAACGAAATGAGTATAGATTGTTATTATAGTTACAAAAAATCTCAAGGGACAATAACAGATATACAGTAAAACTAGTTTCTATTAAATAAGAAAATATGTTGAAACTGTAAAATGGAGAGTGAAACAAGATTTCTAGAATGGTGGTGGATTATCTCTAAGAAGAGATGTTTTGACTACGCTCATTCGCAAGAAGATCACTACAATGAGTCTCTCAGGGCCTTTTTACAATAAATATGAATTCCAAAACCCTAGACATCCAAAAACCTAACCCTAGGAGATGAAGCACCAAACGTCATGTGGGCCCTATTGGGGTAAGTTCTAGTACATCAACTTCTAGAGGTTGTAACTTTTGCATATGATATTCGTTTTAGGCACATGATATCCTGTTGGAAAGGTCTAATCAAGAAGAAAAACATTTTACTGGCCCAAGTTAGTGCCTTTGGCAATCACCTCGGCCCCAAATCCCCCAAAAATATCGTTTAGGGCCTCAAAACGGCCCCGAAAGTTTGGAACCTGAAAAACTGTCGAAAAACTACTAAGGCATAAAACTATTTTTCGAGCTAGTGGAATAGGTGGGTGGCCACCAATATCCACCTAGATAAATCCTCCCTACTTAGGAATAAAGGGTCTCCATTGCATTGAGTTCCCCCATCAAATGAGGAAATTTCTGTTGAATTTGGCCCCAGGTGAGCCACTTGCCTTGGTGCAGGAGCTACCCAGATTTGACAACTCGATAAAGTTGGATACTTTGTTGGCGAGTTCCCTTGACCTATGTGTCCACAATCTAATCATTGGATTCCTATTTTATGTAGTCAGGGTTGAGATCTGTTGGTTTCAGTTGTTCTTCTATCTCGAAGGTGTCCAATAATGGTGGGAAGTAAGGCCGAAGGAGATCCACGTTGAATATTGGGTGCAGGCCCAAGAAAGGGGGAATGTTGAGTTGAAAGCATTGTCACCCATAGCCTTAGTGATGGTGTAAGGTCCATAACAGTGTGGGAAAAGCTTCTGATGGGGCCCTGTAATGCGTTCTTTTTTCAAGTGCAACCAAAATTTATCTCCCTTCTAAAACTTATGTGGCACTCGGTGTTGATAATGGAGTTGCTTGTACTTTGCATTGGATTTATGTAAAATATCCTGAACCTATTGGTAGATGTGCTATATCCACTCAATGAACTGGGTGGATTTTTCATCTTCAGTTGGAGCAAGTGATGAGTCAGCTAGGGTGGCCGTAAGGGGTAGTGCAATATCCATGGGACACAATGGTTCAAATCCTAATCCCACCTGAAATGGGTTGTGGCCGGTTGAGTTATGTAGGGCTCGGTTGTAGCTATGTTGAAAATATAGAAGACTCTTGTCCCATGTGTGGGGGTTCTTGGAATTTTACATGCATAGAATATGAATGATCATGTGATTGACGACCTCAATTTGGACATCTTTCTTGGGGTGGAAAGAAGTGGATTTGGTGAGCTTGGTGTCCAGCAATGACTAGAGGCTCGACCAAAATGTGTTGAGGAACCGAATGTCCTAGTTTGAGAAAATGGTTTGTGGGATTCCAAAATGTACCCAAACTCATTCAAAGAATATCTTGACAGTAGCCTCTGTTGTGATGTTCTTCTTGTAGGCGACCAAAATCGCCATCTTAGAAAAGCGATCAGCAACCACAAAAATACAGTCATTTCCCCTCTTGGTGGAAGGAAGGCCCGACATGTAGTCCATTAAGATGGATTCCCATGGCCATTCAGGAGTAGGAAGAGGGGTTTACAGGCCCTGTTTCTTAGTGGTCAGTTTGGCAATAACATAGGCAGTGCAGGACTTGATATACTTGTTGACATCCTGTCGAAATTTCAGCTAGTAGAAATGTTTCTAGAGCATTGCCACTGTCTTTTCGACACTAAAGTGTCCTACCACCCGACTTTAGTGGGATTCCCAAATCATATTTGTTCGCTTGCTTGATGGAATAAAGATATGGCCTAGATGACACAACAACCCATCCTGAAGATGGAAATTAGCGACAACTGATTTTTTTCCTAGCATTTGGTAGGTGGTGGAAAAGTTAGGGTCTGTCTCATAGAGGTGGGGCCATCTGGTGGTCTCATGGCCGAAAGAGTCTAGCACCGTGGTGAGTGACACTACTGGAGTTCGGTTGAGGCAATCAACGACTCAGTTGGTACTTCCTATTTTATACGTGATGTTGAGGTGGAACTATTGGAAGTATGTGGACCACTTCTAATGGTGGTCATTTTGTGATTTTCCTTGTGTCTGCATGAACTACAATAGATTATGATCAGTTTGGATAACTGTCTCTTTCCCAAAAATGTAATGTCTCCACTAGCAGTAGGATTTCAAAATGGATCACATTTCTTTGTCGTAAGTAGGGTACTTACTGTTAGCAATATTTCTTGTAAGGGGGGTTAGAATGTGAAAGGAAGGGTTAAAAACCCATTTATCCTAAGTTGTGATGCGAATGCGCCTGTGTTAAACAAGAATCAATTTTGAACGGCTGGGATTCACGCGCTCTAATCAACGGTGCATATTGAATTCCGAACCCCCCCTGCCTTTCGACCTTTAAGCCGGGGGGGGGTCCGGAATCAGGGGCGCACCTCTCCAACGATCCAGATCGGCGCGCCTGGATCAACGACGATGAAGACCATTCCGCACCCCTGCCTTTCTACCTATAAGAGGAGGGGGGGCTCTGGAATCAATGACGCAACTTTCAGCGGCCATGATCAAAGAGCCCAGATCAACGGCTCATCGACGGCCTCGTCCCTCTCAGCTACCCTATCTTTAACCCCGCATGGGCCCACCTCCCATCATGACACTTCCCTTTCCACCTTTTCCCTGTTGTCATGTGTCATCATTTCCCCTCCCCATCCTTCGCACTGGCCTCTACGCATACCCGTCCTCCAAGATGTTCAGTTATTCCAGGTGGCGGCGTGAGGAGTACTTCATATCCCGAAATGCTGAGTTGGCGGGGTCGTTCTCAATCCCAAGAAGCAATTATTGAAGCGGTTGGTGGTGGTTAGACATCGTCTCCGCCATAATGGGAAGTCCTGCATTGAATTAAAGGCACGTCGACTCACCGAATAAACTGTCAAAGGATTAAGATTGCGTCTGACATAAGTTGCACGATCTTTCATATGTTGACTATCAGAATCCATGAAGACGCAAAGTCTTCAATGCATTGTCTTGATTTCACCGCTGTTGTTGTTTTGAGTATATCTAGGCGTTTTCGCCATTTTTGTATCTATCGATGGTAGAGCTAAGCTCCCGACTGGAAAGTTTCAGCAAACATTCTGGTTTCTTGGTTATGCCTCTGTGTTTGAGACTTCTTGGTTTATGACAAATAGTTCTTCTTTTTCCATCTTTGTTTCATCTTATGCTGGAGAGTTCACAGTTGAATGATTCATGTGGATTGTTACAGTTATGTTATGATAAAGGATTTTTCGTGACATTTTTGTATTCTCTGGTTTCCTGTGTTTGAATATAAAGTGACTTTGTGTTCAAATGTTTTCTCCTCCAGTCTGTTACACACCTAATGTCTGTGATAGACCTTTGCACTTTCCTAGTACAAGTCTTTCGCCTACTCACCCTTTTACTACAACCCACTGTTTGAAGTTTATCAAGACCTCACTCGTCATGCATGCTCGGCCTGGTTTTTGAGTTGAGACGATATTGTTCTGAGTTTTCATCCATTTGATCACCCTTTAAACAAATCATGACATTAAACTGATGGGTGTCAGGCTCTGCTCCTACAAGCAATCTAGGAGTGACTTCTGACGCTAACATTTATGGCGTCGTTGTCGGGGACGATGTTGAATATTTTCCCTGGGATTGAACGACAAAGATTAATCTGATTCTAAAGGTGCATCAGAAATCAGAACTTGAAGATTGCTACTATGCACCTGGCGACTCCATTGTGACGACTCCACTGGGAAGAACCTGTTCTATCAACTGTGGCTTCGAGAGGCAGACACACGGGATCCAATCCACACCTGCCTTTAGCCACACCAGAATCCGATGCGGAAGCAGTGCGTGGAAAGGGAAAGATATCTGCAAAAGGAGTTTCCATCACTGAAAATGGTAATACGCCATCCCCTTCTGTGAAAACTCCATTGTCTTATTCTCAGCTTCCTGGTCGTCCTTCCTCTGAGGTTTCCCGTTTTCTTAATTTCGGGAGTGTTCCTGCTGAGTTTTCTCCTCCTGGTCTAGTATCAGAGGGAGATATCCTTGTCACTCCCCCTTCCCTGGAAGCTGTGTTTCCAAACAGACCTCTAGTCTCAGGAGATTTCACCACCCCTCATGTTATTACTACTGCTCCACGAAGAGAAGCATCTGCGCATTCGGGTTTAGACCTCTCTCTGTCTTCCCCATCCTCTCTTGTTCACACTCCTTCGAGTTCGAGTTCCCCCCTACCTAATATCCCTATGGCTGGTGCTAATCCCCCTCCAAATAGAATGGATGCCATAGTTGTTGCTAGATATGCCCCTTTAGTCTTACCCCAGCCTCTGAATCCTCTCCCTGCTGGAGACTACTTGAAGTACATGCCCAAATTTAGTGGAGAAGGGGACATAACTGCTGAAGAGCACTTGGCTACTTTTTACAATTATGCAAATAACCTCAATATTGAGAATGAAGATGTCTGGATGAGAGTCTTTGTCCAGAGTTTGGATGGTGAGGTTAGAAAGTGGTTCAGGGGACTGGCTCCTGGATCTATTGTTGGAATTGAGGCTCTTGATAATGTTTTCCTAAGACAGTGGGGAGATAGAAAAGATTACATATCTTATATGAATGAATTTGGGTCCCTGAAGAAGCAGGAAGGAGAGTCTGTCTCTGACTTCTCCAAAAGATTCAATAAGATGTATAACAAGATTCCTACAGAGATAAAGCCTTCAGAAGCCTCTGCTCAAATCTCATATGCTAGTGCTTTTGACCTTGATTTCTGCCTCGTATTAAGAGAAAGAAGAGCCACCTCTTTAGCTCAGATGCAAGATGTAGCTATAGAAGTGGATTCCAATATATTGGCAGCTGACAGGCTGAGAAACCAGGCCGACATAGACAGAAGAAAGGAAAAGTTGGAAGCCTCAACTTCCAACCCAGCATTGTCCCACCCTCAAGTAAATGAGCTAACCCAAGTAATGAACTTCCTTAAGGAAGAGGTGGAGAGATTAAGGGTGGAAAGGAAGCAGATGTATAAGGGCCCTTAGAACACTGAAAATAAAGGGGGCTTCCGAAGGCCAAATAATATCGCTCCTCAGACTATGCACAGAGAAAGAGGAAGAGACGGAGAAGACCAAAGAATTCAAGCTCCCTTTCAGAACAATTTTGTTGCTAAAGAAGAAGGGGAAACAGATGAGCCTGAGCCTAAAATCCACTCTGTAGAAGTCACTCCTCCTTTCCCTCATCTGACTCAATCAGCATACGAGGAGTCTCTCATGAACAGTCAGCTAAACGAATTGAGCAAGGGAGACAAAGCTGGCGGTGGCCGAGGCAGGTATAGCCTGAGATCTGACAAAAGGGCAGCAACACCTGATATTCCTGAGTCATCCACCAGAGCAGAGAGACCTTCTAATGAAGTAGCATAAAATCACAGAGGTAAGAAGGCCCAACCCCTCTCTCCAATTGTCCAAAGTCATGTTCCTGAAATTAGAGAAATTCCAAGGTCTATGTCTTCTTTTAATTTTGAGCATGAAATTCAAAAGATCAGAATCCATGTGCCCCTCACCGAGTTAATTAAACATGGAGAATTCAAAAAACACTTCTCTGACCTTTTGAAATCTGGAGCCTCTAGCCCTTCCACAGACTTCATAAACCTCCAAGATGAAAGGCCTGCAGTGGTCCTAGGTCCCCTGGTAGAAGACAGAGATGATTCATCCCCTCCCTTCTACACCTCCCTGAACATACATGACAAAGTGCTGCATAATTTCTTAATGGATTCAGGGGCCTCCCACAACATCATGCCTAAAGCCATCATGGAAGAGCTAGGATTAGAAGTCACCAGATCTTATCATGACCTCTATTCCTTTGACTCCAGGAGGGTACAATGTTTGGGAGTCATTAAGGACCTGGTAGTTTCCCTGTTTCAGCTGCCCATGAAAAGTATGGTCATGGATATAGTGGTAGCTGATGTTCCCCCCAAGTTTGGCATGTTGTTGTCAAGGTCTTGGATTAAAAGACTTGGAGACACGTTACATATGGATCTCACATATGCCACCATCCCAGCCTTTGGGGGGGAACATAGAAGATTGTATAGAGAAGCCCAGCTAGCCTACATTGTCAGTGATGAAGCAAATCCCACTAATCATCCCATCTATGCTCTGGACACTGATTTAGGCTCCAGTTTACTACAGCTCACTGAGACTCCCCAGCCCCCTTTTCAGATCAGAAAGTAGCCCAGTCTTAATCAAGAGTTACTCCCTCTAACCACCTCTGTTTGGAAGATTTTCTTTGATGGAGCTTCTTCCAGTATAGGTGCAGGTGTCGGGGTAGTATTCAAATCCCCCTCTCAAGAGACCATATCTCTGTCATACAAACTGGAATTTGAAGTCACCAACAATGTGGCAGAGTATGAAGCTCTGGTTCTAGGATTAAGAGCTACAAAAGAAATGGGAATCAAGGAAATGGCTGCGTTCGGGGATGCAGAACTAATTGTCCAGCAGGTCAAAAATGTCTATCAGACCAAACACCCTCGCCTCAAGAATTACAGGAACGAGGTATGGGATCTAATTGATAGTTTCTTCCTGGCTTTCAACATCTCTTTCATTCCAAGGGAAGAAAATGCTCCAGCTGACTTCCAAGCCTTCTCAGCTAGTTTGTTCGAGGCTCCTGCACTGCTCGCTGACAGATCAGAGGTGGAAATAAGATACAGGCCCGCTGTACCAGACAATGTCAAACATTGGAAGGTATTTGAAGATGATCAGGAGATTGAAAAGTTCCTCCAATCCATCGATGACTTCTCTGCATTGCAACTAGACGAGGAACCTGACCACCCCCCTGGGGAGTTGTTGAATAAAGTTGTTGACCATCAGATCATTCAGCTACCTAGCAATCACATACCAAAAGGTCTAATCCCATTAGAAAGATTGTTTGATGGGAATGATGTGGCAGTAAAGGGAAGAGTTTATGGTGATAATATTGATACAGCTGAATGCAACATAGGGACACCAGAGGAGCCCAAGTTGGTCAAGCTATCAAAGAGCCTAACCGAGGAGTAGAGGATCAGATATACTAAATTGCTGAGGGAATTTGTTGATGTGTTCGCATGGACCTACGAAGACCTCAAGATTTATGATACATCAGTCATTGAGCACAAGATCCCACTGAAAGAGGAGGCTAGACCATTCAAGCAAAAGATGAGACAGATAAATCCTACGCTGCTTCCTGTCATGGAGAGGGAGGTGAAGAAGCTGTTGGATGCTTAGATTATTGTCCCCTTGAGATACTCTGACTGGGTAGCCAATTTGGTCCCAGTAAGAAAGAAGAGCGGAGAAATCAGACTCTGTGTCGATTTCAGGAACCTAAACAGAAGTTCAAGGAAGGACAATTACCCCCTTCCCAACATGGAACATATATTGCAGAAGGTCACGGGTGCATCTAGGATATCTATGATTGGTGGCTATTCTGGTTATAATTAAATATCAGTTATGCCTGAAGACAGGGAAAATACAGCTTTCACCACTCCTTGGGGCACATTCATGTATGCCAAGATGCCCTTTGGGTTGATGAACGCAGGAGCAACATTTCAGCGAGCCATGGACATAGCCTTCATTGGGGAAAAAGATAATTTCATGGTGATTTACTTATATGACATAACAGTCTTCTCCAAGAATGATAAAGAACACCACTGCCACTTGAAGAGGGTTTTCCTGAAGTGTCGCAGGTTTGGCCTTTCCCTGAATCCCAAGAAATCATTGTTTGCTATGCAAGAAGGGAAGATGTTAGGCCACATAGTCTCGGCAGAAGGAGTTAGAATTGATCCTGACAGGGTAGAAGCAATCCAGGCCCTGTCACTTCCCAGATCTAAAAAAGAAGTCCAAGCATTTTTGGGGAGAATTAATTTTCTGAGAAGGTTTGTCTCAAATTTTTTTGAATTGGTGAAACATATCACAACCATGCTCAGGAAGGGCCATGAAATAAGATGGACTGTTGAACCCAGAGAGTCTTTTGTCCAAATAAAGAAGGCGTTGACTGAAGCACCTGTGCTAGTCAGTCCTGATTATTCCAATTTTTTTTTGATATTTTCTTTCGCTTCCTGTGATACGGTAGCGGCAGTTCTACTATAGAAAAATGATCAAGGACAAGAGCAGCCCATTGCTTTCTTTAGCAAGGCACTGAGAGATGCAGAGCTCCGATACGAAATCATGGAGAAACAGGCTTATGCCTTGGTGAAATCTGTAAAATCTTTCAGAGTCTATGTCTTTCATTCAAAGATCATTGCATATGTCCCTTCAGCTTCTGTGAAGGACATTCTTATACAACCTGACATAGATGGAAGAAGAGGTAAATGGATCGCCAAGATCCTAGAATTTGATCTGGAGATTAGGCCCACCAAACTAATAAAGGGGCAAGGTTTAGCCAAGTTGATGGATGAATCAAATTGTAGGGCCTTGGAAATCGATTTCATCAATGAGCAAGCTGAGTCATCCAACAGGGGTTCCCAAAGCACTGTACGACTAGCAGCATGCCCCTGGTACAAAGATATCTTGTTTTTTTGCAAGAGTTGAGGCCTCCTGATGGATTGGGGAAAAGTAAGGCCAGAGCCTTAAAGCTCAGAGCTGTCAGGTATTGCCTCATTGACCAAACCCTGTATTGGAAAGACCCTCTAGGGGTATTACTCAGGTGTTTGGACCCACAGTAGGCCCAGAAGGCTATGAATGATTTCCATAGCGGCCTATGCGGAGGCCATCATTTTTGGAAGACCATAGCCCACAAGATCCTCCGAGCCGGGTATTACTGGCCCACCTTATTTCCTGATGTTTGCAGGGAAATCCGAGCTTGCATTAAATGCCAAAAATTTTCAGGAAAGCAACAGCTCAAATCCCTTCCATTGAAACCTATGGTGGTCTCAACACCCTTCCAACAGTGGGGATTGGACTTCATCGGGGAAATTCATCCTCCCTCAAGCGGTCAACACCGATGGATTATGACAGCGATCGACTACTTCACTAAATGGATAGAAGCTATCCCCACCAGAAGCACTTCTCACAAAGTAATCATCAGCTTTCTGGAAGACATCATATCTAGATTCGGCTTTCCTAGCAAAATTGTCACTGACAATGCTTCCCCATTTCGGTCTGAGCCTCTGGTCAAGTTTTGTGAACAGTTTGGAATTTCACTGATTCACTCTACTCCCTACTATCCTCAAGGAAACGGACTGGCAGACTCCTCTAATAAAAGCCTAATCAATCTTATCAAAAGGCTACTGGAGGACAATAAAAGGGGTTGGGACTCAAAACTCAAATTTTCTCTTTGGGCTGATCGGGTGACAACAAAGAAATCCCTGGGCCTCTCGCCCTTTCAGCTGGTTTATGGAATAGAGGTCGTTTTCCCCACTCAGCTCGCCTTACCTGTCGCAAATCTCCTCCAGGACTATGAGGGAGAACCTAACCATGTGCTCAGAAGAATTCATCAAATGGTGGAAGTGCAGCAGATCAGAGAACAGGTCCTGGACAGAGCTTACAATCATCAGCGGAAGATCAAGTAGGTTTTTGACAGGAAGAGAAAGAAGAAGGGATTTGAGCAGGGTGATCTAGTGCTCAAATGGGATGCACCCAGACAGGAAAAGGGCAAATATAGTAAATTTGATGCCCTCTGGTTCGGGCCTTTCAAGATCCTTGAAGTATTTTCAAATAACACATACAGGTTGCAGGATCTGGAAGGCAATGAAGTTTTCAGTGGCCAAGTCAATGGGAATTTCTTAAAGAAATCTTTTCTGTGAGCCGTAGTCGGCTCATTTTGTTTTGTTTTGTAAATATTGTTTTTTGTTTTTGTTTTTCAGACTAATAAATGACTCCATAACCCAACAACAAAGGCACTGAGTCTGCAGAAGAGTTCTTAGAGCATCACATGGATGACTCTATCCCCCATGGAGACAAATGTTAGAGATATTTCTTGTAAGGGGGGTTAGAATGTGAAAGGAAGGGTTAAAAACCCATTTATCCTAAGTTGTGATGTGAATGCGCATGTGTTAAACAAGAATCAATTTTGAACGGCTGGGATCCGCGCGCTCTAATCAACGGGGCATATTGAATTCCAGACCCCCCCTGCCTTTCGACCTTTAAGCCGAGGGGGGGGGTCCGGAATCGGGGGCGCACCTCTCCAATGGTCTAGATCGGCACGCCCGGATCAACGGCGATGAAGACCATTCCAGACCCCCCCCCGCCTTTCTACCTTTAAGTGGAGGGGGGGGGTCCGGAATCAGTGACGCAGCTTTTAGCGGCCACGATCAAAGAGCCCGGATCAACGGCTCATCGACGGCCTCATCCCTCTTAGCTACCCTATCTTTAACCCCACATGGGCCCGCCTCTCATCATGACACTTCCATTTCCACCTTTTCCCTGCTGTCGTGTGTCATCATTTCCCCTCCCCATCCTTCGCACTGGCCTCTACGCATACCCGTCCTCCAAGCTGTTCAGTTATTCCAGGTGGCAGCATGAGGAGTACTTCATATCCAGAAATGATGAGTTGGCGGGGCCATTCTCAATCCCAAGAAGCAGTTATTGAAGTGGTTGGTGGTGGTTAGACATCATCTCCGCCATAATGGGAAGTCCTGCATTGAATTAAAGGCACGTCAACTCATCGAATAAACTATCAAAGGATTAAGATTGCGTCTGACATAAGTTGCACGATCTTTCAGGTGTTGACTGTCAGAAGCCATGCAAACACAAAGTCTTCAATGCAGTGTCTTGATTTCGCCATTGTTGTTGTTTTGAGTATATGTAGGCGTTTTCGCCATTTTTGTATCTATCGATGGTAGAGCTAAGCTCCCCACTGTAAAGTTTCAGCAAACATTATGGTTTCCTGGTTATGCCTCTGTGTTTGAGACTTCTTGGTTTATGACAAACAATTCTTCTTTTTCCATCTTTGTTTCGTCTTATGCTGGAGAGTTCACAGTTGAATGATTCACGTGGATTGTTACAGTTATGTTATGATAAAGGATTTTTCGTGACATTTTTGTATTCTCTGGTTTCCTGCATTTGAATATAAAGTGACTTTGTGTTCAAATGTTTTCTCCTCCAGTCTGTTACACACCTGATGTCTGTGATAGACCTTTGCACTTTCCTAGTACAAGTCTTCCGCCTACTCACCCTTTTACTACAACCCACTGTTTGAATTTTATCAAGACCTCACTTTTCATGCATGCTCGGCCTGGTTTTCGAGTTGAGATGAAATTGTTCTGATTTTTCATCCATTTGATCACCCTTTAAACAAATCGTGACATTAAACTGATGGGTGTCAGGCTCTGCTCCTACAAGCAATCTAGGAGTGACTTCTGATGCTAACACTTATGAATGGCATCTGATAGTGTCTCACTATGATAGGCCATGGGGTGGTCATGCTAAGTGAGAACTGTGCCCACAACATAGTCTGAAGCATATGTCTCGATCTCAAAGGGTTGTTGCAGGTCCAGTAATGAAAGTAATGGGGTTGAGCATAAACACTGCTTCAAATCACCGAACTCTTGTTGTTGGGACAGGCCCCACACAAATGTTTCCTTACCACCACCCCTGGTTACTTGGCTGAGGGCCCATGCAATATGGGAGAATCCCAACATGAACCTCTGATAGAAATTGGCAAGGCCCAAAAATCTCTAAAGCTCAGTGAGTGTGGTTGGGGTTGGCCAATCACGGATGATCTGGATCTTGGTTGGCTCCACATGCACACCATGTTGATCAATGATGTAGCCTAGGTACTGGACCCTTTCCATGTCGAAGGAGCATTTTTCTAAGTTGGAATATAACTTGTGCTACCACAAGTTGTGCAACACCTGCTGAATATGTTGCAAGTGTTCTGCCCAAGTCTTGTTGTAGATGAGGATACCATCCAGATACACCACTACAAAAGTATTGGTGAAGGGTCGTAGTATATTGTCCATCATCCTCATGAAAGTTGTTGGGGAATTTGTCAAACCAAAGGGCATGAAAAACCATTCAAAAATACATTCTTTTGACTTGAAGGATGTCTTCCATACATATATCTATTCTATTGGGACCTAGTGGTATCCAGACTTTAGATCAATCTTACTGAAGTATTTGGCCCCTTTGAGCTAATCAAGGAGATCGTCGATTCGGGGAATCGGGTACCAGTTCCTAACTGTGATTTTAATTAGGGCCTGATAATCAATGCAGAGTCACTAGGTCCTGTCCTTCTTCTGTACCAGCATGATTGGGCTCCCACAAGGTGAGGAGATGGGGCGGATTTTCCCCTTGTGGAGTTCTTATTGGATCTGTCACATGATCTACTCATTATATAACATAGACCAATGGTAGACTGACCCATTGGGAAGTGGGGCATCGGGGGTTAGATCGATGGGATGCTTGATATGAATGATGGGATATGTAGCAATACTGAGATGGGGGGGGGGTGAATCGGTATTGACTACTTTTTATTTTTACCTTCATCCATATTAAGCACACATATTAATTATTCAATTAAGAAATATATGATGAACAACAAACCCTTATGAACACAATATTTTATCGTCGAACACAATAGGGAAAACCACCAACTCTTTTCTCATTAATAAAAAGTTCTTTTACAAAACTGTTTTCAAGGTACAACTTGATGGAGAGACATTACCCAAGTTTCTTCAACTACAACTAAAAGGATGTTGCCACACCCCATTTACCAGCTACAAATGGAAGGATTCACCCACACACTCATTCACCAACAACAACTGGTAGGAGGATTTGACCCCTTGTTTAGTTAGCCACAACTAAAAAGGAAGCACCAACTCCCTCTATTCACCAGCACCAACTGGAAGGAGGCTACAACCCCTTGTTTAGTCAGCTACAACTGACAAGGAAGCACCAACTCCCTCTTTTCACTAGCACCAACTTGTAGGAGGTTACAACCCCCTGTTTAGTCAGCTACAACTGACAAGGAAGAACCAACTCCCCTGCAGGATCCAACCTTCCCTTGCACCACCCAACCACCCTTAGTTTATAATGAAATTCATTCTCTTATGTACTTCACTGAATTTGACTCATACAACCATTATTGTATTTCTACTTGTCTGCTGCAACCTTTGCTTGTATGGTCTTCTGTATCAAGTACTGGATTGCATAACTGCTGCTCTGTCTTCTTTTGTTCTTGATCTTCAATAAGACATTGATAGACACCTTAGAACAAACAGTTCTTCATCTTGGACTCTACTCTTGTTCCTGATCTTCTAATATGAATCACAAAGACACTTTCTTCTCACCACATTTTCTCATTTATATAATATTCAAACAAGTGTGAAATTTAAAACATCGTGTCCCTTTATTTGAACCATTGTACCTTTTCATTTTAAATGATAATTAAACTTTAATTAATATCATTTTTTCCTGTTTATTCTTTATTCATATTTTCATGATTTATTCTCTTTTAATTATGACTGTGTATCGGTTCATTTTTTTCATGAGTTGATCACAGACATGGATCAACTCATTAGATCGTACTCATGTTACTGTTGTGTTCTCGGTTCACCAACAAACCATATTCGATCATTTATCGATTCTCTGTATTGTTCTGGTGTAACTCTCTATCAAATGAAATCTGTATGAGGCGCTCCCTTCAAACCATTTCATATGACCGTGCCATATAGAACCACGGGCTTTAGCAACTATAGTGACATCCCTTTAAAACTCTTATAGCATATGACCAATGGCGGTGACCTCATGCTTAGGCAATACGAGCTCCTGAACATTTATCATTCCAATGATCACGATTCAATTTCCTCACGAGATGGACAACTGACGGAATTTTGACAATTTGTCCTTCGAGTCATCGTGAATTTCAATATTACAAAACTCACGATCATGAAATCACTGAAACAATAAGACAGTTCACGTTTATATTAGCAGAGATAGATCAACGATCAGATTTAACCTTACACTCACTTTTTCTGCTAAATCCGATGGCTATGACTTAATCATTCATCAATACGGACAACCACCATTTATTCCGTGACTTCATCATTTTAGCTTTTCGTGACTTTGTCCATTCAACCTTTCATCATTTTGGCCCTTCGGTCCTTCGACATTTCGACGTTCGAGACTTATGGATATTAGAGTATTTTCTTGCTATGCAAAACTCCTGAATTAGAAACTCCCGACGTGACATAAACCTGTTGACGTCACATGATGACCTGGCACGTGCCGAGTAGCTTCCATTTGTCACTCATATTCGTGATCTACACGTACCTAAAATGTTGAATCAACATGACACTTTTCATTGCCTGATTGTGCCACGTGTCCTTCCTGACGTAGTTTGCTGATGTGTTATGCCATCTATCCTTCTCAAATCAACAGTCCTTTTTCCTTTGTGATCTGATGGTCCAGAGCTTATTGGGTCTTTGCATTTCATGATTTTGTGCAACAATGTCTTTGACTTTCCTGATATGCGAGTCAGTGAAATTCCAATCACTTTCCACATGTCCTCTTGATCCAATGGATCAGATCATTTCGCTACTTTGGAGTGTTAACTAACTCCTGGGATTATCCTCCATGTAGGTCCACTGGATCCGATGGCTGACGGGTATTCTTGAAGTAGATCAACGGTCACAATATTTCAATGGTCCTCAAGACCACGGTCACTCAAATGACCGATGTGCATTGTATCAGACGATCAACATGGTCAAACTCTTTATCGGATGGATACTGAGATTCTCATTCTGATCGGACGGTTGTTGAGGCTTCTCACATTTTCTGCGCACTGATCAATTATTCAGTATTTTCACTGATCCCGACGACATCTCTACAATATGTTCTTCCTTCAGAACTTTTGATCATTGAATCTTTGTTGATCCTTTCATGATCAACAATAGTCACGGATTTCCTCTCAATGTGCTATTCCTTTTGAGCTTTTGATCTTTTGATTATTCACTTCTCCTATTCACTCTTTCGATCTCTGCACACTGTTTGACATCTCTTTCTTAACTGATATATTGTTGACATCAATTACAATCTCACTTGTCATTTAACAACTGATCATCACATTGACTGTTGACATCAATGACAATCTCAGTTATGGTTATTCATCATTAACAATAGATCATCACATTGAATATTGACATCAATGACAATATTTCCAACAATCTCCCCCTTTTCCATTGAGGTCAACCCATTAACTTCATATACAAAAACTCCCCCTGTGTTGATGCTTTCCTTTTATGAAGTTTTACTTTATATGAAGTTTTCCTTTATATGAAGTTTCTCTCCTTCTTTGACATCAATAGCAAAGGGTTTATTTTCCTATGATCTGTCTGTATAAGTAATTCTGTATCCACTGGTAGCTCCTCCTATAATCAACCTTTTTCTTTCATAAATGAATGACTCCCCCTATTAATTTACTAACTGTTCTCCCCCTTTGTTTCTAAAAGGGTATCCTTTTCTGACAAGGTTTCTTCTCTTGTTATTTATCCAGGATGTCATTTTCCTCATTTTGTACGTCAGAATGTTGCTTCTGTGTATGTTGTTGTCTTACTGGAACACTGCGCAATTGTATCTCATGTTATTCAAACATCTCTTGGATTTGTCGATTGATTCTCATCGATCTCTAACTAACATACCAATTTTTTTTTATATCAACCATCTTGACATATGCACTCTCAACAATCTTATGTAACCTAATATTGTAGCATCTGTATGCTTTCTTGGTAGAAGCATATCTAGGAAAGATACCTTCATCAAATATAGCATCAACTTTCCAAGATTCTCATCAAGCCTTTTGATGTAACCCTTGCGTCCAAAGACTTTGAAGGATTTTACTGAATGATTTCTTCCAAAACGGGGTTCACAAGGAGTTTTACTACTATTAATTCTGAGATGACCTCTGTTCAATATGAATAATGTTGTTCTTATAACTTCTCTCCATTATTAATACTAATTGATGGAATATCCATAAGATAATTGGCTTCATTGAGCATAGTCTTTGTAGCTTTCTGGACATAGATCTTTTTTTTTTTAATTTTTCTTTTAAGAGTTTCAGTGTACCATTAAAAGAGGATTGAAATATTTCTGAGATAATCATCACTCAATTATATTTGTTGTTATATCGTTGGAGATTCATCATCAACATCATTATTATGTGCACTAGTAGCTTCTTTATTCTTGTCTTGAGAATATTCCTTATTAGTAGTTTCATCCTCCAAACTCCTCATTAACTTCATCAGTTTCACGAACAATATTTTCCTCATCTCTCTTGTTTGCTACTTCAAATTTTCTTTTCCATGTCTTCTTATTTACTCTTGTTTTCATATTGTGTGAATCATTTCTTATTGGATGTCTTCTTGAGTTCTAGAATTTATAGGCTTTGTGGCCATATCCACCACAACTATAGCATCTCATAGTGTAACAATGTGCAGCAATATGTCTAACATGATTACAGTTCCAACATATTATACTATTGTTGAACCTAACGACTTGTTTTCTTCCATGATGTCTACAATCCAAGTATTTATGACCATATTCATTACAATAAAAACAATAATCGTTAAAGACACTCACATACCTTCTTTGATTCATCCATGAATGTCTCTCTCTTCAGAAATTGCTTTGAGGTGTATGAGTAGCTTCTGGATGTCTTCTTTGATCTGATCTTCTAATTTTTGTAGTGTTTCTTTTATTATTTGAACATGAAGAAACCGCATCATACTTGCTTTCCATTTTCATAAAAGAAATACTTGCATCAGACCTATCTTCACTTTTTACAAATGAAGGAATTGCATCAGGTTTCTTGAGATTACTAATTTCTTCCTTGTTGTGGCCAAGACCGGTTTTTTCATATGGTGATCTCCTACTATCCAATATCTCATCCGAGGTCATGGAGTTGTTCAATAACTTGATTTGGGTGTATAACTTCTCAACCTTCTTTCTAAGATTCACAACTTCTACTTCCATCTTATGACAATATTCTTCCTTTTTTTCCAACTGGTTCCTTACTACCTCTTCTCTCCTTTTGGCTTCTTCAAGTTGGATTTTAAGATTGACATAGCTTTCCCTTAGTTCTTTTAGATCAACGAGGTTTTTCCTTAGATCATCATCTTCCTTATTTTCTTCTTTTGCTTGACTGATTTCATTTTTCAGTCTCTTGATCTCCTCTTCTTTCTCTTCTAACTGAATGTCATGTTCATATATTATCTTTTTACTGTCCTTGAGAATTTCCTTTATTTCCAGGACATGCTTTTGACTCTTTTCAAGAAATTTTTGAGTGTAGTCATGAAGATAGCTATAGTCCGATTCATTATGGCGATAGAGGTATTCAGAGAGACTCCAATCAACCTTTTCTTTGGTCTTTGATAGTTTTTCTTCTTCTTCTTCCATGGGATAGATGCTAACAAAACATTCTGTTATTGTATTTTAATCTTCTTCTCTACTTGCAGGGGATAATTCAATATCAACATTATTTCAATCGAAATATTGTGGAGAGTCTTTACCTTTATTGATGGCCTAGTCTTCTCTTTTGATTTGATACATCTTCTTGGGAGGATGAGAAGATTCTTTGGAGGTATCATCACTAGACATGTCATCTTCAACCTCAATCTGAGTAATAGTACTTGATCCTTTAATTATGTGTGCGTGGTCATATCCAAAGCCATATTTGTTCGAGGGAGATCTTTGTAGACTGAGAACTTTATTAAGGGCTTCAGTCCCTTTCTTTAATTTTTCAATAGTCTTAAGTTCATCCTTTATTTGTTTACACCTTTGTTTATATTTTCTCAGTTTGTCCAAAGAAATTTCAAGCTCAACTTCCATATTGACTTCTTCTTCAATGTCTAAGTATTCTTCAAAAGAATATTCATCACTAGAATTTTTGTAGACTAAAATTTGTTCTGATTGAAATGCTTCATTTGAATTCTCATCTGAGTAGAGGTATTTTAATTTTTCCCAAAGTTCTTTTGTAGAGTTACAGTCACCTATCTTATCTTTGATATCATCAGGTAATCCATTAAGGATTGTATTCATTGACATTGAGTTAATTTTATTGGATTTCTTTTGAGCTGGAGTCCTTACTCTATTTTGTGGGAAATAATTAGTGATCACTGAATTCCATACATCATGTCCCAATGCTTTCAGATGAATTTCCACTGTTATACTCCAAAATATGTATTCTTATTTTCTAATTATTGGAGTTCCATTCTCATTGTAAATCTTTTTTCCATCCATGTGTGCTTAATTTGATCTTCCTTTTAGTTTGGTAGACTGTGCTTAAAGGAACCTTGCTCTGATACCAATTGATGGGATATCCAACAATACTAAGAGNGGGGGGGGGGTGAATCAGTATTTCATACTTTTTCTTTTTACCTTCATCCATATTAAGCACACATATTAATTATTCAATTAATCAATATATGATGAACAACAAACCCTTATGAACACAAGATTTTACTGTGGAACCCAACAGGGAAAACCACCAACTCTTTTCTCATTAACAAAAAGTTCTTTTACAAAACTGTTTTCAAGCTACAATTGATGGAGAGACATTCCCCAAGTTTCTTCAGCTAGTTTCTTTAGCTACAACTGAAAGGATGTTGCCACACCCCATTTACTAGCTACAACTGGAAGGATGCACCCACACCCTCATTCACCAGCAAAAACCGGTAGGAGGCTTCAACCCCCTGTTTAGTCAGCCACAACTGACAAGGAAGCACCAACTCCCTTTGTTCACCAACACCAACTGGCAGGAGGCTACGACCCCCTGTTTAGCCAGCTACAACTGACAAGGAAGCACCAAATCCCTCTGTTCACTAACACCAACTGGTAGGAGGCTATGAACCCCCGTTTAGTCAGCTACAACTGACAAGGAAGCACCAACTCCCTTCTAGGCTCCAACCTGCCCTTGCACCACCCAACCACCCTTAGTTTATAATGAAATTCATTCTCTTCTGTACTTCACTGAATTTTACTGATACAACCATTGTTGTATTTCTACTTGTTTGTTGCAACCTTTGCTTGTATGGTATTTTGTATCAAGTACTCGATTGCATAACTGCTTCTCTATCTTCTTTTGTTCTTGATATTCAATAAGACATTGACAAGCACCTTAGAACAAATAGTTCTTCATCTTGGACGCTGCTCCTATACCTGATCTTCTAATATGAATCACAAAGACACTTTCTTCTCACCACTTTTTCTCGTTTATATAATCTTCAAACGGGTGTGAAATTTAAAACATCCTGTCCCTTTATTTGAACCATTGTACCTTTTAATTTAAAATGATAATTGAAATTTAATTAATATCGTTTTCCCTTTTTATTCTTTATTCATATTTTCATGATTTATTCTCTTTTAATCATGACTATGTATTGGTTCATTTTTGTCATGAGTTAATCACAGACATGGATCGACTCATTAGATCGTACTCATGTTACTGCTGCATTCTCAATTCACCAACAGACCATATTCGATCATTTACCGATTCTCTATATTGTTCTGGTGTAACTCTCTATCAAATGAAATATGTATGAGGCACTCCCTTCAAACCATTTGATATGACCATGCCATATAGAACCACGGGCTTTAAAAACTATAGCGACATCCCTTTAAAACTCTTATAGCATATGACCAATGATAATGACCTCACACTTAACCAATATGAGCTCCTGAGCGATTATCGTTCCAACGGTCACGATTCAATTTCCTGACGAGATGGATGGCTGACAGGATTTCGACGTTTTTCCCTTCGAGTCATCGTGACTTTCAATATTACAAAACTCACGATCACGAAATCATCGAAACAATCGGACGGTTCACGTTTATATTAGCAGAGATAGATCAACGATCAGATTTAACTTTACACTCACTTTCTCTACTAAATTTGATGGCTATGACTTAATCATTCATCTAGATGGAAGACCACCATTTATTCTGCAACTTCAACATTTCGGTTTTTCGTGACTTCGACCATTCAACCTTTCATCATTTCGGCCCTTCGGTCCTTCGACATTTTGGCATTCGAGACTTCTGGATATTAGAGTATTTTCTTTCTATGAAAAACTCCTAAAGTAGAAACTCTTGACATGACTTAAAGATGCTGACGTCACATGATGACTTGGCATGTGTCGAGTAGCTTCCATGTGTCACTCATATTCGTGATCTGCACGTACCTAAAATGTTGAATCATCTTGACACTTGTCATTTCCTGATTGTGCAACGTGTCCTTTCTGACGTAGTCTGCTGATGTTTTATGCCACCTGTCCTTCTCAAATCAAGCATCTGTGTTCCTTTGTGATATGATGGTCCAGAGCTTATCGAGTCTTCGCGTTTCACAATTTTGTGCAACATTGTCTTTGAATTTCCTGATCTATGAGTCAGCAAAATTCCAATCACTTGCCACATGTCCTCTTGATCCAATGGATCAGATCATTTCACTACTTTGGAGTGTTAACTAACTCTTGGGCTTATCCTCCTTGCAACTCCACTGGATCCGACGATTGACATTTATTCTTGAAGTAGATCAACGGTCACGATCTTTCAATGGTCCTCAAGCCCACAGTCACTCAAATGACCGATGTGCATTGTATCAGACAATAAAAATGGTCAAACTATTGATCGGACGAATGTTGAGCTTCTCATTCTGATTAGAAGGCTGTTGCAGCTTCTCGCATTTTCTGCGCACTGATCAACTGTTAAGTATTTTCACTTATCCTGATGACATCTCTACAATCTGTTTTTCCTTCAGAATTTTTGATCATTAAATCATTGTTGATCCTTTCATGATCAACAATAGTCATGGATTTCCTCTCTATGCAATGTGCTATTCCTTCTGATCTTTTGATCTTTTGATTATTTACTTCTCCTATTCACTCTTTCGATCTCTGCACACTGTTTGACATCTCTTGCTTAACTAAAATATTTTTGACATCAATGACAATATCATTTGTCATTTAACAATAGATCATCACATTGACTGTTGACATCAATGAAAATCTCAGTTGTGGTTATTCATCATTAACAATAGATCATCACATTGACTATTGACATCAATGAAAATATTTCCAACACTGACAGTACAGAGGTACCTCGGTAGGTGAGGCAAAGATATATGTGTATTCTTCCTAGATCTTATCCACTTGTTTATGTTGTGTGGAAAGGTTGAATACAGAGGCCCTAGATGTGGCTGCAATATTTCACTCACTCTGAGAGAATATCATGAAGAATACAAAATTCTCGGTCTGAGAGATGGCTTTTTTGCATTGATTGGCAGAGATCAAGGAAATAAAACTAGGTGGGAATGACTCGGGAATCCTGTACAATTTCCTGTTGAAAGTACTAATGAAACTGTGAGGCCTAGACTCATATACAACATGATGTTTCCATAAATAAGGTTGGTCCAAAAGAACATTACAACCTTCAAGAGGAGAAAAATCACATAGTACCTCATCTTTGAAGGGCTTGATGTCGTATGACAGGCGACACTGCTAGCTGACGTAGACATTTCTTCCTTGGCGGAGCCATCCAAGGGTGTAGGGCTATGGGTGAGGTGTTGTCGGTAGGGATGGTTGAGGACCTCTATTGAGATGAGGCTCTTCTGTCTACCACTATCAATGATGAAGTATAGTGGGGTGCCTTTCACACACATCTGTGAATGAAAGAGGCGCTCTACTTCCTCATGATCATCTGGTTCATTGGGATGGATCTTGGTGGTCGCAACGGTGGCACTGGGTTATGCATAAATGATCCATCTCCCCCATTTTGGTTCTGAATCAGAGTCAGAACCCGCATCGGATTCAGATGCTTTCACTTCAACCACCAACGACTGTTTTGAGCGGCAATCAACAATGTTATGCCAGGGGTTCTTATGGAAGTTGTACCACTTCCCAATATCTTTATTTATTTCTCTGGTGTCTTTCTTTGTTTGTGGCTTAGCCTAGTGGTCCTATGGTTGTCCATATTTTCTCTGTCCTTTGTTTGACTAGTTGGGGCTTCCCTTCTTTTGTTGTGAGGGATTCCCAGGCCCAAATTTCCATGTCTTTTGTTTCATCTTCTGCTCGATTTTGATGACATATTGATAGGCCTCTTGCAAGGACGAGATGTCCAAAAAATCCATTTCGACCTCGATGTATCTATGCATACCACCGCGATACTTCAAAACCAGATGTTGCTAAGAATATATGATACCCATATTGGTGTGCAAGGTATGGAAGATATCTATGAACTCTAGCATTTCCTGGTCTCTTTCATGTCGTCGTGTGGTCCATTTTGTATACAGGTCGTCATATCTTCCGAAAGGGTAGTATTTTTCCTTAATAACATCTCTAAAGGACTCCTATGTGACCGCGACTATAAATAATGAGTTTTCCTCTATTTCCTTTTGCTCACATTAAGTTTCCAACCAATCTTTGACATGGGGAATGACTTTCAGGAGCACAAAAGTAATCTTTTCTCTGTTCAAAAAGTTATGGATATAAAAATACCTTTCTAGTAGATTCAACCATTTTTCTACAACATCTGCGTATATTTGACCTTCAAATGTAGGAATATAAAAGTTGATTTGTACCTTGAAGGGGGTGATGCCTCCGCTTGAGAAATATGCAGTGTCTGTTGGTAGCTATCGAATGATTTGCGCAAAACTATCCATGATCTCATTCCTCTGTTGCGTGATGGATTCCTCAAGAAATATTTTGAAAGGATCTCTTGTCCCATCGTATTTATTTTCTCCCACCATGAGAGGTCGCTTGGGCATGCGAGATATCTTTACCTCAAGAGAAACAAGGTCGAGACCCAATTCTTTGTACCCTGACCTCGTTGGGGACATGCATTAAGAACGACAAGGAGCAGATTGCTCTGATACCACTGATCCAAATTTTTTTAGCAGAACGAAATGAATACAAATTGTTATTATAGTTACACAGAAGCACAAGGAACAATAAGAAAGATATAGAAAAATTGGTTTCTATTAAATAAGAAAATATGTTGAAACTGTAAAATGTAGACTAAAACAAGCTTGCTAGAATGGTGCTGACTTATCTCTGAGAAGAGATGTGTCGGTTGTGCTCATTCACAAGAAGATCACTAAAATGAGGCTTTGAAGGCCTTTTTACAATAAATATGAATTCCAAAACCCTATACATAAAAAAACCTAACCCTAAGCGATGAAGCGCCAAAAGTCATGTGGGTCCCGTTGGGGTAAGTTAGTACATCAACTTCCCGAGGTCGTAACGTTTACATACGATGTTTTTTTTAGGTGCATGATAGCGCATTAAAAAGGTCTAATTGAGAAGAACAATTTTTTACTAGCCCGGGTCAATTCAGTTGGTATTCACCTGGGCCCAAAATCCCCAAAAAACATTGTTTAGGGCCTCAAAACGGCCCCAAAAAACTGGCGAAAAACTGCCAAGGTGGAAAATTGTTTTTCGATCCAGTGGAATAGGTGGGTGGCCACCTATATCCACCTGGATCACTTTTCTTCAATTTTTTCGACCTGCTTCATCTGGATAGAGGGGTATTGAATCGATGTCAAAGTGGTCATAGTGTAAATGTGTTGAACCTGCACAAAATATATCTAGCTAAAAAATGATACACACGTTTGCAGAGAGAATTAGAGAAGGAAGAAGAAGGAGAGAAAGAGTGGAAGAATTCTCATTAACCGTTGTGAATAATGAATAATTTACACATGATATGCTTTGTATAACTCAATGAGTTTGACTAGAGGATAACCAATGCACCATAGTGGTGGTCTAGAGTGATCTAGACACACACCAACAGTTACGGGAGTGAAATTCCACCTAGTCTAGTCTCTCAGGCAGTTACGGGAGTGAACTGCCACCTAATTGAGTTAACTAGTCAACTAGTCTTCAGTTAATTGACTGAAAAAAGAGTACTGAGGAGTTAAATTAGGGAATCAAGGCTAATGCACCACTCTGGTGATGATACCAAGGCAATTTCGAATTAGCATGGTGATGATACCAATGCAACATCTAAACTCAACTCAACTAGTCAAACTAAAGTGTCAACTGAAAGAGAATATTCTCCAGGTGGAATATTCTCTCCTAAAATATAGGAGACTGGATAATGAATAATTATGACTAATAAAAAAGGAAAAACCTTAGGAAAAATAAATCCTAGGTGTGTGTGAGGTAACTCCAACATGCCCCTAAACATCACTATGGTGAAAATAAAGATTGGGTCCCAGCAATGAGGCCATGTTACGTACCCAAGTACAAAATATACACTAAAGATAAAGTGAGGAAAGAGGGAAAAACTCA
>ML792232.1:475569-512071 GCA_009831015.1 Picea engelmannii | reverse complement strand
TCCAAGACGAGTTCATAGAGAATGGAATTTTTGCTCAGTGAAGGTCTTGGTGAAGATGTCTTCCATCTATTCTACTGAAGGATATAACTGTAAGTCGATGATCCCCTCCTGTACTAAGTCCCGGATGTAGTGCATGTGGATATCGATGTGCTTCATTCGCTTCCTCTGAACTGGATCTCTGCATTTTTCATAGTGCTCTGGTTGTCACACCAGATGACGATCAGCTGATGAAACTGAATTCCCAACTTAGTGAGAAAATGTTGTAGCCACATAACCTGAATGGTTATGTTAACTACCCCTCTGTACTTTTCCTTGGCTAAATATAGAGCAATGACAACTTTCTTCTTTCTTGACCAGCAGATAGGCCCAGAACCAAGACTGAGTGAGTAACCATATGTGGAATTGCGATCAATGTTACCACCAGCCCAGTCAAAATGAGTAAACCCAATGAGATATAATGTATATTTTGTTGCATAATGAATCCCAAAGGTGATGGTGCCCTGTACGTATCAAAGGATACACTTTGCAACCTTCCAAAGTAGCTCATGCGACTCCTGCATGAACCTAGAAACTATGCCAACTACATAGGAGAGGTCTGGTATGGAGTGTGTGAGATACAACAAGATCCCCACTAGTTGTTTGTACACTGTGTTGTCAACTAGTGGAGTCTCCCCGCCATCCTCAAGTTTGTCTCCTGATAGGAAAGGAGTCATAGCGGACTTCCAGTCTGTCATGTGAAATCTCTCAAGTTGATCCTGTGCATACTTGGCCTGAGACAGTTTGATGCTTGATGCATCCTAAATTATCTCGAATCCAAGGAAGAAGTGTAGTGGACCCATGTCTATCATCAAAAACCTGTCATGTAGAATCCTCTTGACTGCAGCAATCACTGAAGTCGAGCATCCGGTGATCAATAAATCATCGACATATAGAACTAAAAGTAGAAGTAAATCAGTCGTCCTGAGCATGTAGATATTCAGGTCTGATTTACAATGTACAAAGTTCTGTGACAACATGTAGGAGTCCATCATGGCATACCATGCCCTCGGAGCTTGCTCGAGGCCATAAAGTGATTTTTTCAATCGACAGACCAAAGATTAGTCCTACATAAATACCTAGGGCTGCTCCATGTAGATATCCTCAGAGAGATCACCATGAATAAATTCAATCTTCATGTCCATATGATGGAATTCCCATCCTTTGGCTTCCGCAATGGCAAGTGCCAATCGTATGGAATCCATATTCGCTACTGGAGTGAAGGTCTCATCATAATCAATACCATGAACCTGCTGAAAGCCTTTGGCAACAAGCTTGGCTTTGTATCTACTGATTTGTCCATCTATTGTGCTCTTGGTCCTATAGACCCATCTGCATCTGCCAAGTTTACTCCTAGAAGGAAGGGGAACCAGATCCTAAGTTTGGTTCTCGAGGAGGGAGTTGTACTCCTCCTACATGGAGGATTCCCAAAATGGATTTCCAGTATCCTTGCCATAAGACTGTGGATCTGAAGACTGAACCAAGAAAATATGCCTGAAGGGAAATGGTTTAGTGGTAGTGAGTGCAACAGGAAGCTCCTCAAAATCAGATTGAGTCCTCCTAGTATCGGCTGGATCACCAACGAGATCCCCTACAACCTAAAGAGTAGTCTGTGCCCACTTGGGCCTCTACTCTGGCTCTGCAACTGCATCTGGATGCTATGACTCTACATCCGATTGTACTGACTCTAAATCTGAATCATCCAAGTCCTCTGAATCAGAACTCTCATTTGAACAAGAGTCGACATGTGCATTCTCATCATCTCAGATAGGTGGAAGAGTGAAGGTGTCTGCATGCGGCTGTTGAGGTACATGCGAGACACTTTCCTTGAATTGGACACTATGCTCAATGACGATCTAGTTCGAGGAAAGATCAATAAGATGATATCCCTTCACACCATCGGGGTATCCAAAAAAAATGCACTCAGTGATCTATGGATCAAGTGCCTTCATCTTTTCAGAGGGAATTCGGGCCCATGCACATGAACCAAAAATGTGAAAGTGGATCACTTCCGGTTTGAGACCACTCCAAGCATCATAGGGGGTCTTATCCTTGACAGATCTATGGGAAGATCTGTTTTGGATGTATGTTTCATAGTTAAGTGATTCGACCCATAGTCTCTGTGGTAGTGACTTTGCATGCAACATGCAAGATGCCATCTCCTTTAGAGATCTGTTTTTCCGCTCAGCAGCTCCGTTTTGCTACGGAGTATAGGGAACTGTTTGTTGCAACTAGATCCCTGCCTCATGGAAAAGATTATGGATCTCATGATTTAAATACTCTCCCCCGTTATCATTTTGGAGGACTTTGATCTTCTTTTCAGACTATGTCTCAATCAAGGCTTTGAAACCTTTGAGGTGTTGAAACACCTCATATTTTTTCTTGAGAAAGTAGATCCAAGTAAAACATGAGAAATCATCAACAAAAATGAGAACAAACCTTGTGTTGTTGGTGGATGGATTTGTAAAAGGACCCATAAGGTCGCTATGGATCAGATCTAAAGGTGCGGAAGCTCGCTGAGAATTTCCTTTGTCAAATTTCTCTTGAGGGTGTTTCCCGAGAACACATCCCTCACACACTCCCTTGGAGAAATGGATGTCTGGTAGACCATCAACTAATATGTTCTTTCTAAGCTATTGCATGTATATGAAATTCAAATGTCCAAATCTTTCATGCCATATCCTACTACTTTCATTAGCATGAGTAATCAGTAAAGCATAATCAGGTTCAATGAATTTAGAAAATGTCTACAATCTAGACTGATGATCCACCTCACCGATAGCAACCTTGGAGTTGGTTTGCATGTCGTAGATGTCCACAAAATTTGGTGTGAATATGAATTTCTTTCCGGTGTTGGAATTCGTCATCTGATACACAGAGAGAAGGTTGACAAAAATCTTGGGAACATGAAACACATTCTCGAAGCTTTCGTTGGTGAGTTCAATCCTTCCTTTGCCGGTGACTTCGACAGAAGAGTTGTCCCACATCAGAATAGGAGGACCTTTGCATGCATCAAAAGAAGAATACAGTGATTTTGAGGAATCCATGTGATGTGATGCTCCTGAATCAACGATCCAAGCATCGACAAAGGAGTTGATGGAAATCAAGGCATGGCTAGAATTGTCTTTCTTGGAATTCAGATCTTCTGGCTTCTTCTTCTTGGCACCCTCGAGGATGCGATCTCCAAGGTTATTTTTCTGAAGTATTTGAGACATCAGATATATATGTTTTTGCATGCATGCAGATTCTGAATGGAATTCTTTGTGACAGTACGTGCATTTCTCCCCTTTTCTTCCCTTTTCCCCTATGGATCTAGAGGCATCGATGAAGGGTTTTTTGTACCCATCCTTCTTTGAATGTGCATGATTTCTGATATTTGTGGCTTCCATCATGCACAATGAGTGCATGCGCCCTTGGGCCTTTGATTATGCCCATGTTGATGAGATTGGTTTTCTCTTGTGTCAAGGATTCAATAAAGTCCTCAAGAGAAGGCATCTTCTAGGTGGCTCCAGAGGAAAATCTGACAGTATGGAATGTGGATACAAATACAGAGATTTCAGGACCAATCTTGGAGAGAATGGTGAGAACCATTTGTTTCTCCTTCGACGATTTATCAACCCCACAAGCTTTGAGTTGCGACAGTAAATCCTTGAATTTTGTAAAGAAATCTTGGATATTGTCGAAGATTTTTGGATATAATGTGAGAAGCTCCACCTCCATCATGTGTCCCCCGATCTCATCTTGTTTTCCAAATATCCCTTTCAAGGTTTTCTAGGCTTCATTGGGAGTCTTACAGGAAGATATGTGAAAAAGGATATCGGGATAAATAAGACTGCAATTTGTTCCGAGTGCCACATCCATGCAGTTTAAGTACTTGGATTTTTCTATGGCTGATGTTGGCTATGTATCTGTATTCATGGTTAACCTGTAAAATACTTTGGATCAGAGATTTATGGCTATTTTAACCTTCCATGCAAAATAGTTGTAAGGTGTAAGAATGAATTCTTTTTGGAATTCCATCATTCCGCTATCTTCAATCTTTTGTACTTGCAAAATTTTTTGGTGTAGATTTTTCTTAGCAATCCGTCGGCTCTGATACCATGAAAATGTGTTGAACCTACATAGAATAGATATATCTAAAAAATGATACACACATTTGCAGAGAGAATTGGAGAAAGAAGAAGAAGGAGAGAAAGAGTGGAAGAATTATCATTAACCGTTGTGAATAATGAATAATTTACACATGATATACTCTATATAACTCAATGAGTTAGACTGGAGGATAACCAATGCACCATAGTGGTGTTCTAGAGTGATTTGGACACACACCAACATTTACGAGAGTGAAATTCCACCTAGTCTATCCTCTCAGGCAGTTACGAGAGGGAACTACCACCTAGTTGATTTAACTAGTCAACTAGTCTTCAATTAATTGACTGAACAAAGAGTACTAAGGAGTTAACTTAGGGAATCAAGGATAATGCACCACTCTGGTGATGATACCAAGGAAATGTCGAATTATCATGGTGATGATCCCAATGTTTCATGGTGATTATCCCAATGCAACATCTAAACTCAACTCAACTAGTCAAACTGTAGTGTCAACTGAAAGAGAATATTCTCCAGGTGGAATATTATCTCCTAAAATATAGGAGACTGGATAATGACTAATTATGACTAATAAACAAGGAAAAACCTTAGGAAAAATAAATCCTGGGTGTGTGTGAATTAAATCCAACACATAGTGTCCTATTCACTTCCTGCTCGAATCGGGAAGAAGCTAAAATTTGTCGTATGAGAGAAAACTTTGTTGCAATGCTGTGTCGAAATAGTAGTCAGAACTACCTTTGGTATCCTATAGAGATGATCCCATAGAGTAAAAATTATACTAAGGGGTCAATACTCATAAACAACATGGAACTTCCACATATATGGCTGGCCCAAAATAATATCACAAACATCCAACGGGGAAATATAACACAATACCTCATCCTTGAAGGGATTGATTCCATAACACAGGTAACAATGTTGGTTGACATAAAGATCTCATCCATGTCAAAGCCACCCGATGTTGTATGGCTATGGGTTTTGTGTTGTTGGTAATCCCAAATGTTTGACTAACTCTGCTGAGATGAGGCTCTTTTGGCTTCCTCTATCAAAAATGAAATGCAACGGGATCCCCTTCACCCACATCTCTGAATGGAAGAGGCGCTCCCCCTCTTCAATATTTGTTGGTGCATATGATTGGATTGTTGTGGTTGAGACAATGGCAGTGGGTTCTGTGTCGATGATATGTATCCTTATATTATTTTTTGAATCATATTCTGAATCTGAGTTCGAATATTTGTCTTTGATGTCAACTACCAATGATTGTTTCGAGTGACATTCATCAGTATTGTTCCATGGGATTTTATGGAAATCATACCACTTTCCAGTGTCATTCTTTGTCTTTCCCTTACCTTTCTTTTCCTATGGATTGGAATGGTTTTCGGGAGGTTGTTTGTTAGGGAAATATTTATCATACTTTGGTTGTTGCAGATTTCCATACCTGAATTCCCATTTGTTATGGTGCTTAAATTTCTACTCGATTTTGACAACATATCGATAAGATGCTCCCAGCGATGAGATGTCTGAAAAAATCATTTTAGTTTGGATGTACTTATGTAGAGTCCCACAGTATTTCAAAACCAAATGTCTCTCATAATATTTTATACCTAGCTTGGTGTGAAAGATATGGAAGGTATCGGTGAACTCCAACACTGCTTGGCCCCTCTCTTGATGCAGCATGGTTCATCTCATGTACCGGTCTTCATAGTTGTCAACAGGGTAATATTGTTCCTTGACGACATCTACGAAATATTCTCAAGTGGGTTCGGCCTCGAACATTCCAGACTCCTATATGGAAATTTTCTCAAAGTGGGCTTCATTTGTGAAGGGAGTTGTGGCATGTGAAAATCTCCTTGATTGGAAGAGGTTGTGGTATGACTTCTTTCAGGAGGGATTCAGGAGGAGGATTTTTAAGGCATTCATGCCAAGGGTGATGGTGATGAGGATAATTTTTCTCTTCATGTGAATAAGGGCAGGGTAGATGGAAATAAAGACATGAGAAAAGTGAAATTCTTTGCATGTCACAAAACTAGCCACTATGAAACATAGTGTCCCAAGAAGAAGGAGGAGGAGGCACATGTAGCAGCATCAACATTAGTCAAGATTGATGATTTTGCTGAGAAATTCGAGAAGGAATTTTCTATGGTCTCTTGTCTTTCGAGAAACAATTTTGTAGGGTATGAGGACATTGGGGCATGGATTGTGGATAGTGGATCATCTCGTTGTATGACGGGGATGAGGTTGTGTTGGCAGCCAATTCACATTATTCTAATGTCTTATAAGATGCCTACACCAATGTTTTGTAAACCTTAATTTTTCGTTGCAATTCTCAAATAAACGACACTTTTATTTTTGCGCTATTTACACACTTACCTTCGTTCTTGTTTTCACGACTGTAAGCATGAAAACTTGGTCTTCCGAAGTCGCATTAAAAATCTTCACTGAATTGTCGTTATCATTCTTGTCGATATGCCCATTGCGTTTACATTTTACTTATCATTGTGCAGTTGGCAAAACCCTTTTGATCTGTACTCATTTGACATTCTTTGATTGATCATGTAATTTCATTTCATGAGTGATTGAGTTGTGATGCATTGGCAATTGGATTTACATGTTATTTGATCAATGCACTTGGCATATTGATTATATGAAAAAGCATTGGTGTTATGGTTTAAACCCTTGGTGCGAATCGTTTCATACAACACTTGGTACTGGTTTCGATTTGTATGTTTGGTTTTAAAACTATGACATAAATTTTGATTGCGTGAATGGTTTATCCACTTACCAAAGGTTTCGATTGATTGATTGAAGTGGCATAGTTGTAAAACATATGCGTTGTGATTTGAATAGTTGAAAGCCCCGATGGTTGTACCATTGGTAAGGAATATTCTGCATGGACAGAAATAGCTCCACCACCTTCGCATGATGTCATTAATGCTTACTCTTATCCCTGTTTCACCTCTGCTAACATCGGGTAAGCCTTGAGAATTATGCTCCTATGTATGCTGATTCAAACCCCGGCTCATTCACATCACTCACCGTGTTCTCTTCTCCATGGAACCGGTGGTGTGAATTGAACCGAACGGTAGTCAAGCCTTGCTACTGTTCGATAACGCCTGGAAAGATTTACAAGATAATGGTTGGCTCACATTCGTGCAGAGGTTTGAGGGTTTTAATATATTTGTTGCATAGAAGTTCGCCCTGACTTTTGATGGGTGTAGGGCCAATATAGGCGACATTCAGCTTGAAATCAGTGAAGAGTTCATTAGCTCTGCCACAGGATTAGCAGCCATGGGCCAGCGATGGTTTAAAAACTCTAAAGTTGAGGAGGTGCCATGGCCACTACTATTCGTCTCACGAAAGGTTACATCCTGTGACAGAGGTATGCTGATTTCCATGCTTAAACCAAGGTGGCATGATCTTTTGATAGTGGTTAAACAATTCGTGACCTGTGAGGGTCGGTATGGATTGGTTTTTCTTTATCACCTTCGACTATTAATGAATTTCATGGGTTATCCATTGAACATGCCATTTTACTTCCAGCATAGCCTTTATAAAATGGATAAAAGGTTTAAACGAGAAAAGGCTGATAGTATCTTGTTCCACCACGGCCTAATCAGACTCATCGTTGTTCACCACTTAAATCTTCACGGTGATAGTTGGCAAGATTTTATCTCTCGAAATGGTTTTACTGATACAGAGCCTGTCCAAATTGATAAGCCTGTGGTTAGTGAAACTAAGGTCAAGCCACCCATGCCTTTCCATGTCCTACTGCCCTCTCCCAAACCCTCGATCGACCCTGATATCGACCTACCCTACATCTTAGAAGACAAGGTTGAGGCTATAAAAAAATCCTGTGAGCAAAAAGGTCAAGGGAAACCCTACTGTCAACGGCAAAGGTAAAAACAATGCTCGACTTATATCGAGACTTGCTAGGAATAAACCTAAACCTAGTATTGATCAGAAGCCCATAGTTCTCAGTGAAGATTCTGACTCTGATATCGAGCGCTTCTTGGTTAGTGAGTACCCTTACTCCCAAGGCTTGTGCTTCGAGCCACCCTATGACTTCGTTTCTAATTTACCCCCTTTCCTAAGGAACAATCCTAGTTACCCATGGATCAAGCTACCTAACGAAACCCTCGACAATTTAAACAAACCCTCACCTGCATTTTCGAAGCCCGGGCAGTCATCATGTGACCAATGTAATGTGTGGTTGGAATGCTACTATACTGACGTCCCCTTATTACAGTCGAAAATCAAATCATTGGAAAATCAAGTTACAGTATTGACAAACCAAGGGATAAGCTTAAAGCTAATGACAAGAAGCAGAAAACCATTGGTTCCATCGTATTTAGGAATGTCGAATTGGCTACAGCCTTTGTGAGTTCCAAAATGTCATGATCAAGTTGTATGCTCGTCATCCAGATATGAATTTCGACATCAATTCCGTTCTATGAATTGCTAGATTAATATAATGAATTGAATTTGGTTTTCAAATAGCTCTGTCTATTGTTCGAAATGACTTTGTTATAGCCATATAAAAAACGGCTATGTTGTTCATCCTGTACATTGTTTTCATTTTGCTAAAATCAAATGAAGTTATGATTTGGTTACACGATTTGGTCGTGCCCAGTTTAGCAATTGATTGGTTGTCACTGGGTTAGATTCGTTTGTCTGTTGATGTGAGTTAATGTGATCAATGGTGTTTGCTTTTGCTTGGATTTTTCTTGTATCTGACCTGTACAGGAGATTTTTATGCTAAAATTAGAGCACGACCATGTTTTGATTTGGTATGATTTCATTGTGGTTCGATTATATCGGCTCTGATTTAGTTTTTATGGTGTGATTTTGGAACGATTTCGTAAGTTTGAATTGTTATGATATTTTAATATGTTATGAGATGTAATATTCTAAATCGGGAATACAAATCTGTTCGACTCCGATTTGGAAAGAACGACTCTGTTTTGTATGGAAATGATATTCTCATTTGGCCTGTGCAAAAGATCTCTGCGCCCAAATCATGGAACTGTTTTGATTCACAACGACTATGTCAAACTCAAACTATTTGATTCGCTCTTGATTTGATTGGGTTATTGCATATTTTGAGTTAGCATGATTGTTTTCATGAGTTGGATTCGTATCGAAAATAGACTTGATGCTCCTCTGTTGATTTTAATTTTCAAAACGAGTTTGTTAACTCAGATCGACTTATGTTATCTCTGTCGAATTCGTATGATGAAATTCGGTTAATAGTTCGTTTTGAAATGAATTCAAGTAATAATTTCGTTGAAAATCAATCGATTTTGTCTGCCCCAATTAGAAATAACAAACAATTGGACAACTCTTACAGATCATGTTATCAATTGATTGATTTCATTATGATTTCGTTTGTGAAAATTTACACACCAGTTTTGATTTGATTCGCTAATGGCATGGATCGTTTGTTTATGTTAATACAGTTATATCAATTTGAAAATGATCTTGTTGTTTTCGTATGGATTCGATCGTGTTTCCTATTGATGGATGAGGTAGCATAAACAATTTCCTATGATTTGTTTAACTGTATCGATTTCAATTTGATATGAAAACGATTTCATTACTGTTCGATACGATTTTGTATACCTGAATTGGTAACGAATTAAACAGAGTATAGCTATCTAGTTTATCATTTGATTTAGTTTGTTCAATTTGCATACAAGTGTCGATTTGAATGAGGCTTTTAATCAAATATCTTTCGATAGTTTGAATGTATTTTCTAAGATTTTAATTGATTTTAATTGATTTTAATATGATTCTATGTTTGATTTAGACCAGCTACAAAATCGCAAGATTCCGTAGCTAGTCTTTAGGATTAGATTTTTATTAATTTTATCAACAAAATATCCTCTTAACTTGTCCATTTTTTACCCCTTTCAGGTACATTCGAATTGCATTGGGCATGCTGTGGCAGTCTAGGAGATATTTGTGTGATATAGTTTTTATTTTAGGTTGTTAGTTTATTCAAACTTGGGATATTTTCCCAGATTTATGTAAACAGTTTTGATAACTTCCACAAGGATGTTTTACCCTGTGGGAGGTCTTTAAATACTTATTACTTTTTGTAATAAGGAGCATCCTCACTTATGGGAGAACCAAGCTATGGATTTCTAATACAAACTGAGACAAGAGTTGATGTCTTGCTACAACTTTCGCTTTCAATATATCAAACTTTTGTTTCAAGTTTATGCATGTCAGTTTGCAGTTGATTATAGACTACTTTAGCTATCATAGTCTATTGCAGGATGATATGATTTGATTAATGTGTTATCCATATCTGATCTCTTTCATTATTTAAAAAGTACATGAATTACTTTGTTTCAGTTAATGAATCACATATTTCTCTTCTTCGTTAATTGAATCATTTCGTATAGATCTTTGCATACAGGTTTATCTAACTCTGAAGATTTATAAATCATAAGATTGTTGTAATTTTTATGTCTTGTTTGTCCTGTAATCATATTTGAAGAGCACTGCAGCTTATTGTTTACGAAAATCTCCTGGATAATTCGGTGCGGGTTTCCTCCCTTCGATCAGCTAAGAAAATCATCATACACAGGACAAACCTGAAGCGTTACTTCAGGTCAGTTTTTTTTTTTTTAGTATTTAATAGTTTATTTGTTAGTATAGTTTAAGTAGTTTAGTTAGATTTATGTGTAGTTTAGATTTGTAGTTAGAGTTAGTATATTAGTTGTTAGTTTAGTTAGTTTTTGTTTTATTTCTTTTCATAAAATTATAAAATAAAAAAAAACAATAGCTCTCACTATCTTAGGACAGAATGCAAATGAGTTTTTCAGGTTTTCATTCAAATCTGTAAATTGTTAATATTGTACATTTTGTGAATAAGATTTATTTCTGTTAATAGTTAGATATTTGATTTCATAGAGTTAGCATAGTATTAGATAGTAGATTGTATATAGAATAGTTAGATTTGTTTTAGTTTGTTTTAATAGTTGTTTTTAGTTAAGATTAGTTAATTTAGAGTAGTTTTCTTTTTGTTTTCTTAGGACTTAGATCGGCTAACGAAGCCACTAAACCCGTCAGGGCAGGTTATCCCAAATGGCTTGGGTTATTAGACAACCCCGGACCGGATCCACTCTCCCAGTTGACAGACGATCAATTTCTCCCATCAACAAATGGCGCTAGAAGGAGGGCCTAAAATTAATTAATTGCACGAGGCGGTCGCAAGACTCATCCACCACCTAATCGCTCACCTATAGTGACTAGAAGCCATTCAAACGATAATATTCCCCCTCAAATAGCAACTACATCAACCGACGATCCACGGATCAAGTTGAGCCAACAACCCCTAATCCTACAGGTAGTGACATACAAGAGATTGTTCGTCAATCTCTTATAAGAACTCATAGTGCCTTGGGCCGTTTGAGGCAGCCTAACCGTCCATTGGACCAAACTTTAGATTTCTCTGATATCAGAGCACAATTAGGAGGTACTGATCTCACTGTGAATCCTACAGATCCAATCCTAAATCCTGCTGCAGGAGGATCTGGTATACCTCCTTCACCACCTCCATCATCCCCTTCCTCTTCTGGAGGAGGTTCCTCTGACGAAGGCAATTCCCCTTCTCAGCCTTCCATACCCACTACACCAATGGAAAACTAGAAAAACCATGCTATACCTTCGCTCGACTAGGATGTCGTAGCTGTACCTGGAGCTCAGCATCCTTTACCTAAACACCTGGAGAAATGGCTTCCCAATTTTGACCCTGAATCAAAACAGATCGCTGAAGATCACATTAAAAAATTTGTGTTAGCCATAAGACTCCGCAATGTCGAACATGAAGACATTGTCTGTAGGTTGTTCCCCTATACTTTCGAGGGAAATGCATCCACATGGTACTTTTCCCAACAACCCCATACCATCGTGTCTTGGGAAAAGTTTGAGTCATGCTTTTTGGAAAAGTTTGGAGACGGTAAGCCTCTGGAAGTCCTAGTCATGGACCTTTCTAGCTTAAGAATGAACCCAAAAGAAAAAGTTAAAGACTTTAATCAAAGATTCTTAACACTTAAAAATCGAATCCCTGCGGATTCCATGCCCTCCGAGAATCTTATAATAGCATACTACACTAAATCTTTGCATCAAAGTATAGCTATTTGGGTTAAACGATCTAAGAAAGCCACATTGTTAGAAGCCTTAGAGGAAGCCAGCCAGATTGAAAAAGACATACTTAGTATTAAAGACTCTACTAGAAATGAAACAGAGACTAGTTCTTCTTCCAAAAAGAAGATCGAAATCCTCCCCAGACCCACTCAAAGTAAAACACAACCTGAAAGCTCTGATTTAGAAAACTTAACTAAAGTTGTTCAAAAACTATCAAATCAAGTTATAGACTTAAAAAGGATGACCGAAGAAGCTTCTTTGAGCAAAGGGCCTTACAAAACCCCATTCCGGAAGCCTTTTCCCACCAACCAACCTAGTCCAACCACCAAAGGCCTTAGTCTAGAAAGTCTGCAATGCGCCCTTGAAACAATTCTAGAAGCCCAAGATAACTTGATGCCTCCTGAGATTCCTGAGGAGGTAGTTGACCAAGAGACAGTTCAAGAAGAGGAGTCTTCTCCAAACATTTTTGGACACTTCTCGAATAGAATCTTTCAATCTAACTTCAAGATAGTACATCCCTATAATACCAGGAGTAAGACAACAAACGAACCTTCTCCCAAAAACCCTACAACTTTGCCTCAAAAGTAATCTAAACCAGCTGAGACTAAACAGAGAAATGTGAACCCCAACTTAGATTATGATTTAGTTGAAGATCTTAAAAAGTTGAGAGCTAACATTTATGTTTATGAGTTATTGAAATTTCCATTTGTGCTACAAAAAATGTTACAGAATATCTCAGAGAATGGCAAAAATGGTAATTCAAGCAGTAACAAGGTTGTGCAGAACAAAGTTCCCCAGAAGACTTCCACTAAAAGCAATCCTAATTCTCAAGATACAGGAAGCCTTCCTGTAAGTAATGTAAATAATGTAGATAAAGTAGTTTTAGAAACTGCGAGTAAAAAGCCACAAGCTACCACTCTTAGTACTCGCAAAAATGTACCTCCATTTTTGTTAACTTTCGAAATCTTTAATAGAAACATGCACAATTGTATGGTAGACTCAAGAGTGTCATCCAATGTGATGCCATGGTCTGTATGCCAAAAGATTAACGTTGAAGTTGAACCCTCCACTTTAAAAATCATACAACTTGATCGGACCAATGTTAAAGTTATAGGTGAACTAAAGAATTTTCTTATTAGATTATCGTCTAACCCCAAGGTTCATCAAGTCATTGATATTATTGTTGTGGATATTCCAGAAGTGTATGGTCTGTTTTTAAGCAGGGACTGGTCAGAGCAGTTACATGGTTATTTCGCGACAGATTGATCTCATCTATGGCTTCCAGAGAACGACAAGCCTAACAAGATCAAGGTAAATCGTGAACGTTACCTTAAGTTCATGGTAACAAATTTAAACTATCCCAATGAACCATTTACCCCTTCTCCTGATTCACCTGAAGTACAAGGAATGGACAACTTCTTCGGCAATTTCATGGCTGAGGCTTCAACTATCACCAATCCAGAACAACAGTCTGAGATTGTAGCATATATGCAGCCGACAACTTCCACGCAACGGTCTCATGTACCCAATGGAAATCAAATTTGGTCTCTGTATTTTGACGGGTCAAAGTCCAAAGAAGGAGCTGGTGCAGGCTGTGTTATTATCGATCCAGCAGGTAACAAAACATTAATTGCATGTAGGTTAGAATTTGAATGTAATACTGCAGAATACGAGGCTTTACTGCAAGGTCTCAGAAAAGCTTTAGATATGAACATTCAAAATTTGACCGTCTTTGGCGACTCTGAAATAGTAGTTAGACAGGTAAGAGATTCTATCAACTGTCTATCTCCACATCTTAAAAGCTACCAATCTGAGGTATGGAATTTAATGAATAAATTTTCTACTTTCAATATAAATTATATTCCTAGATTGAATAACTCTGAAGCAGATTTATTAGCTAATGTAGCCTCTAAACTTCTTCCTGCAGAAGGCTTCTCCCCAGATGCATTCTTCGTCGAACTGTTGTTTCGGCCATCCATTCCCAACAACATCACGAACTGGAGAGTCTTTGACGACGATCAGCAGATTATTAACTTTATGCACATGGAAGAAACTTTTCAAGGCGCGGTGATAGACGAACGCACCCATGACGACAATTTGAGTGATTTCACGGTAATACCAGATCCGATAACTCTTGAATCTTCATCGGTCATGGTAAACTCGATCCCTAAATCTGTAGTTAAATTAGAGAAGTTTTATGATCTTAAAGATAAATTCAAAAAATCGGTCAACTGTAAAACCAATAGTTCCTCATTATCTTATGAAAAAGTAAACTTAGGAACTAAGGACAATCCACAGTGCATTAATCTAGGGGTAGGATGTTCTGAACAAGAAAAAATTTCATTTATTAAATTGTTCAAAGAATTTAAAGATGTCTTTGCATGGACGTATGATGACCTTAAAACTTTCGACCCTAACATCATACATCATGTCATTCCTATGAAGCCCCAAACCTTACCCTTTCAACAAAAATTGAGGAAAATGCACCCTAATCTCGAACTGACCGTTCAAAAAGAATTGAATAAGCTCCTAAATGCTAAGATAATTTTTCATGTTAGGCACACTCAATGGGTTTCTAATCTTGTCCCAGTCTGGAAGAAAAGTGGGGAAATTCTACTTTGCGTCGATTTCCGGAACCTTAATAGAGCGTCTGATAAAGATAACTATCTTGTACCACCCATGGAACAGATCCTTCAACAGGTATCTAGTTCTGAGAGGCTATCCTTACTGGATGGTTTCTCGGGATACAACCAAGTCCTGATGTCTCCACCAAACCAACTTAAAACTACCTTCCGTACCCCGTGGGGCACTTATGCTTATCGAAAAATGCCCTTTGGATTGATTAATGTTGGTTCCACTTTCCAGAGAGAAATGGACATTGCTTTCCATGGCTTAATCAATCAGTCCGTCATAGTTTACTTAGATGATGTTACTGTTTTCTCTAAAAAAAAAACCGATCATCTAGCTCACTTACGAGCCGTTCTACAATGATGTCGTAAATACGACATCTCCTTGAATCCCAAAAAATCCATCTTTGCAGTAGAACAGGGTAAACTCCTCGGATTTATTGTGTCAAGCGAAGGGATGATTATCAACCCAGAAAGGACTCAAGTCATCGTGAAACTTCCCCCTCCTACATCCAAAAAATCTATGCAGTCTTTCTTAGGACAGATTAACTTTGTGTGAAGATTTGTCCCCAGCTTCTCTGAAATGGTCAGAACCTTGTAGAACCTAATTAAGAAAGACACCCAATATCACTGGGGACCCCTAGAAAATCAAGACTTTACACTCTACACTTTTTCTTCTGACCGTTCCTATGCCGTCGTCCTAACCCAAAAGAATGCCGAGAACAATGAAGTACCCATTGCCTTTATGAGCTCTACTTTTAAAGGCACTGAACTTAATTACCCAGTGGTATATCGGCAAGCCTACGCTATTTTCAAAGCAGTCAAGCACTTCCAGTCCTATATTTTGAAGTCAAGGACGAAAGTCATTGTCCCCTACCCAGTCGTCAGGAACCTGTTAGTGCAGAAGGAACTAGGTGAAAAGAGGGCCAACTGGGTCACCTCCTTGCAGGAGTACGACTTAGAAATCACCCCAACTCAGATAGTGAGAGGCCAAGGTTTATGAAAGTTAGTTGCTGATTCAGCAGCAGGAGAGCAAGAAGAAAGCGATACGTCAAACCTAGGACAACACGATCAAAATCTAATCTGTTGCGCACAAAACCTTGTCAGTCCTTGGTATGATGATATAAGATTTTGTCTTGAACATCGATCAGCCCCCCGTCACCTGGATCCCCTTAAAAGAAGAGTGTTGAGATTAAAGTCTGCCTCCTTTCATCTGGTTAATGGTATCTTGTTTCGTTAAAGTTTTGACGGTGTACTGATGCGTTGTCTTGAAAACGACGAAGCAGAAAAAGTCTTGCTAGAGTTGCATGCAGGAGAAGCTGGTGGTCATTTTGGTGGTGACACCACTACCCATAAGGTTTTAAGAGCCAGTTATTACTGGCCCACACTTTTTAGAGACGCCCATGCCTTGTGTCGTAAGTGTATTATTTTTCAAAAAGCATCAGGGCGGTTACAAAAACCAGCCTTTCCTTTGCAGCCCGTTTCAGTAGATTCTCCTTTTCAGCAGTGGGGCCTTGATATCATAGGTCCGATCAACCCCTTGTCCTCACAACAACACAAGTTTATTGTGATAGCCACAGATTACTTTACCCGATGGTCTGAAGCTACTGCATTAAGAACTGTCAACACCAGTCGGGTAATTGCCTTTCTAAATTCGTATATTATCACTCGTTTTGGTATCCCTGACTATTTAGTATTCGATAACGCTTCTTACTTTTCCTCTCTTGATATGAGAGAGTTCACTTTGGAAAAAGGAATCAAACTAAAGTATTCTTCTATCTATTACCCCCAGGGCAACGGCTTGGCAGAATCAACAAACAAGAAATTGATTAAAATCATCAAGAGAACGGTGTTTGAAAATCATAAGAATTGGCACAATGCACTGTTAAACGTGCTTTGGGCTGATAGGGTAACACCAAAAGATGTTGTAGGTAACTCCCTCTTTTTTCTTGTTTATGGTAGAGAATCAATTATGTCACCTCACATTCTTCTTCCTTCGCTACAGTTGTCACAGAAAACCCAAGAAGAATATTGCCCCCCTTTGGAAAACTGAATTAATGCTTTGATGAAGCTAGAAGAGGTAAGAGCCCAATCTAAACGTAAGTTAGATCAGCATCAACTATTGGTTAAAATTTGGTTCGATTCTAACTCTGCTTCTGATAGTAATTTTGAAGTAGGTGACCTCGTCCTGAAATGGGACAAACCACATGAGGGGAAGGGAGAGCACACGAAATTTCAAAACTTGTGGCTTGGACTATTTTTAATTGTTGAAAAGTTGGGTCCCAATTATTTTTTATTGCAAAATCTAGAAGGGCAGCCTGACACCTATCCGGTGAATGGCCAAGCCTTGAAAAGATACTTTGCTTGATGACAACCCTTGTATATTATGTACATATTTTGCTTCTGTTTTCTTTTTCGTTTGCTTTTTGTTTTTGATCTTCCCTTTGATTTTATCAGTTTGTGTTTTTGAAATAGACATACCTGTGTACTGAGCTATTCAGACAAAGAAAACAGAAAATTTCTTCGCTGAAATAACTGCTAAGAAAATTGTATAAACATCAATGGTATATTTCTGTGTTGGCAAAAAGTCTGTTGTTTGAAAGAAGTTGACTGATTTCGATCTCTGAGTAAATCTTGTCGTGATCATCTATTATCTTTTTACGCTGTCCCTATTCCTTAAGGGAATGACTCAAAATATGTCTCCCTGCCTTAGGAAGTTGTTTTTGTAAATGAAACATCTCTGGATCTTAATAAAGGACAGTTCTAAAAATTCTGATGAGGTCTGAAAAAGATATGGCAAAATATCATGATTTTCAGCGTCACCCCGCTCAACTATATATCTTTGAAGAAGAAAAGAAACAAAATAAATTATTAATAGCACTGTGGGAAGTGCTTGTAAACCCGTCGGGATGCTGAACAGTTATGTGCAGGTAAATGCATGCATGGCGCCAAGACAACTTCGCCAGGGTACTGAACAGGCCTGCTGGCAGTGAAGCAATGTCGGGTACATGAAAATTTGTAAGTAAGAAACCTCTTTAACGTCCTTTATTCCGATATGGAACTTCTTGGCAGGATACGGATGTCAGAGTGGGTTAAATGGCAACCCTGTCGAGGCTATGGATGCCTGCTGGCAGCAGTGGCTCTATCAATAGTATTGGAGATTTTATCTTTAATATCGTGACTCGCTGGTCTTAAGACTGTTATATGTTTTCATCTTTTAAAACACTGCTGGAATAGTTGGTTAATGATTATGTTTATACGATTTTCTGGTTGTTGTTTTTGAGTTGGAATTATTTTTCCTGTCCTAATTTGAATTTGTTTTTTTTTTGGCAGAGATAACTGCTTCTACCAGTGTGTCGCCATTTTTGGCAACCAATTCAAATTTTTCTACTGTCTTATAAGCTTCCTACACCAATGTTTTTCAAACCTTAATTTTTCGTCACAATTCTCAAATAAATGACACTTTTATTTTTGCGCTATTTACACACTTACCTTCGTTCTTGTTTTCACGACTGTAAGAATGAAAAATTGCTCTTCCGAAGTCGCATTAAAAATCTTCACTGAATTGTCATTATCATTCTTGTCGATATGCCCATTACGTTTACATTTTACTTATCATTGTGAAGTTGGCAAAACCCTTTTGATCTGTACTCATTTGACATCCTTTGATTGATCATGTAATTTCGTTTCATGAGTGATTGAGTTGTGATGCATTGGCAATTGGATTTACATGTTATTTGATCAATTCACTTGGAATATTGATTATATGAAAAAGCATTGGTGTTATGGTTTAAACCCTTGGTGTGAATCGTTTCATACAACACTTGGTATTGGTTTCGATTTGTATGCTTGGTTTTAAAACTATGACATAACTTTTGATTGCGCGAATGGTTTATCCACTTACCAAAGGTTTCGATTGATTGATTGAAGTGGCATAGTTGTAACACATATGCATTGTAATTTGAATAGTTGAAAGCGTCGGTGGTTGTGCCATTGGTAATGAATATTCTGCATGGACAGAAATATATCCACCACCTTCGCACGATGTCATTAATGCTTACTCCTATCCCTGTTTCACCTCTGCTAACATCGGGTAAGCCTTGAGCATTCCACTCCTATGTATGTTGATTCAAACCTTGGCTCGTTCACATCACTCACCATGTGCTCTTCTCCATGGCACCGGTGGTGCGAATTGAGCCGAACGGTAGTCAAGCCTTGCTACTGTTCGATAACTCCCAGAAATATTTACAAGATAATGGTTGGCTCACATTCGTGCAGAGGTTTGAGGGTTTTAATCTATTTGTTGCACAACAGTTCACCCTGACTTTTGATGGGTGTAGGGCCAAGATAGGTGACATTCATCTTGAAATCAGTGAAGAGTTCATTAGCTCTACCACAGGATTAGAAGCCACAGGCCAGCGATGGTTTAAAAACTCTAAAGTTGAGGAGGTGTCATGGCCACTACTGTTCGTCTCACGAAAGGTTACATCCTGTGACAGAGGTATGCCGATTTCCACGCTTAAACCAAGGTGGCATGATCTTTTGATAGTGGTTAAACAATTCGTGACCTGTGAGGGTCGGTATGGACTGGTTTTTCTTTATCACCTTCGACTGTTAATGAATTTCATGGGTTATCCATTGAACATGCCATTTTACTTCCAGCGTAGACTTTATAAAATGGCTAAAAGGTTTAAACGAGAAAAGGCCGATAGTAGCTTGTTCCACCATGGCCTAATTAGACTCATCATTGTTCACCACTTAAATCTTCACAGTGATAGTTGGCAAGCTTTTATCTCTCGAAATGGTTTTGCAGATACAGAGCCTGTCTAAATTGACAAGCCTGTGGTTAGTGAAACTAAGGTTGAGCCACCCGTGCCTTTCCATGTCCTATTGCCCTCTCCCAAGCCCTCGGTCGACCCTAATATCGACCTACCCGACGTCTTAGAAGACAAGGTTGAGGCTATAAAAAAGCCTGTGAGCAAAAAGGTCAAGGGAAACCCTACTATCAACGACAAAGGTAAAAAGAATGCTCGACTTATATCGAGACTTGCTAAGAATAAACCTAAACCTAGTATTGATCAGAAGCCCATAGTTCTCAGTGAAGATTCTGACTCTGATATCGAGCGCTTCTTGGTTAGTGAGTACCCTTACTCCAAAGGCTTGTGCTCCGAGCCACCCTATGACTTAGTTTCTAATTTACCCCCTTGCCTAAGGAACAATCCTAGTTACCCAGGGATCAAGCTACCTAATGAAACCCTTAGAAATTTAAACAAACCCTCACCTGCATTTTCGAAGCCCGGGCAGTCATCATGTGACCAATGTAATGTGTGGTTGCAATGCTACTATACTAACATCCCCTTATTACAGTCGGAAATCAAATCATTGGAAAATCAAGTTACAGTATTGACAAACCAAAGGGATAAGATTCAAGCTAATGACAAGAAGCAGAAAACCATTGGTTCCATCGTATTTAGGAATGTCGAATCGGCTATAGCCTTCATGAATTCCAAAATTTCATGATCAAGTTGTCTTCTCATCATCCAGGTATGAAGTTCGACATCAATTCTGTTCTATGAATTGCTAGATTAATATAATGAATTGAGTTTGGTTTTCAAATAGCTCTGTCTATTGTTCGAAATGACTCTGTTATAGCCATATCAAAAACGATTATGTTGTTCTTCCTGTACATTATTTTCGTTTTGCTAAAATTAAATGAAGTTATGATTTGGTTACACGATTTGGTCGTGCCCAGTTTAGCAATTGATTGGTTGTCAATGGGTTTGATTCATTTGTCTGTTGGTGTGAGTTAATGTGATCAATGGTGTTTGCTTTCCCTTGGATTTTGTTTGTATCTGACCTGTACAGGAGATTTTTATGCTAAAATTAGAGCACGACCATGTTTTGATTTGGTATGATTTCGTTGTGGTTGGATTATATCGGCTCTGATTTAGTTTTTATGGTGTGATTTTGGAACGATTTTGTAAGTTTGAATTGTTATGATCTTTTAATATGTTATGAGATGTAATATTCTAAATCAGGAATACAACTTTGTTCGACTCCGATTTGGAAAGAACGACTCTGTTTTGTATGGAAACGATATTCTCATTTGGCTTGTGCAAAAGATTTTTGTGGCCAAATTATGGAACTGTTTTGATTCACAACGACTATGTCAAACTCAAATTGTTCGATTCACTCTTGATTTGAATGGGTTATTGCATATTTTGAGTTAGCATGATTGTTTTCATGAGTTGGATTCGTATCGAAAATAGACTTGATGTTTCTCTATTGATTTTAATTTTCAAAACGAGTTTGTTAACTCAGATCGACTTATGTTATCTTTGTCGAATTCGTATGATGAAATTTGGTTAATAGTTCGTTTTGAAATGAATTCAAGTAATAATTTCGTTGAAAATCAATCGATTTTGTCTACCCCAATTAGCAATAACAAATGATTGGACAACTCTTACAGATCCTGTTATCAATCGATTGATTTCATTATGATTTCGTTTGTGAAAATTTACACACCAGTTTTGATTTGATTCGCTAATGGCATGGATTGTTTGTTTATGTTAATACAGTTATATCAATTTTAAAATGATCTTGTTGTTTTCGTATGGATTCGATCGTGTTTCCTGTTGATGGATGAGGTAGCATAAACGATTGCCTATGATTTGTTTAACTTTATCGATTTCAATTTGATATGAAAACAATTTCATTACTATTCGATACGATTTTGTATACCTGAATTGGTAACAAATTAAACAGAGTATAGTTATCTAGTTTATCATTTGATTTAGTTTGTTCAATTTGCATACAAGTGTCGATTTGAATGAGGCTTTTAATCAAATATCTTTTGATAGTTTGAATGTATTTTCTAAGATTTTAATTGATTTTAATATGATTCTGTGTTTGATTTAGACCAACTACAAAATCGCAAGATTCTGTAGCTAGTCTTTAGGATTAGATTTTTATTAATTTTATCAACAAAATATCCTCTTAACTTGTCCATTTTTTACCCCTTTCAGGTACATTCGAATTGCATTGGGCATGTTGTGGCAGTCTAGGAGATATTTGTGTGATATAGTTTTTATTTTAGGTTGTTAGTTTAGTCAAACTTGGGATATTTTCCCAGATTTATGTAAACAGTTTTGATAACTTCCACAAGGATGTTTTACCCTGTGGGAGGTCTTTAAATACTTATTATTTTTTGTAATAAGGAGCATCCTTACTTGTGGGAGAACCAGGCTATGAATTTCTAATACAAACTGAGACAAGAGTTGATGTCTTGCTACAACTTTAGCTTTCAATATATCAAACTTTTGTTTCAAGTTTATGCATGTCAGTTTGCAGTTGATTATAGACTACTTTAGCTATCATAATCTATTGCAAGATGATATGATTTGATTAATGTGTTATCCATATCTGATCTCTTTCATTATTTAAAAAGTATAGCAATTACTTTGTTTCAGTTAATGAATCACATATTTCTCTTCTTTGTTAATTGAATCATTTCGTATAGATCTTTGCATACAGGTTTATCTATCTGTGAAGAATTATAAATCATAAGATTGTTGTAATTTTTATGTCTTGTTTGTCCTGTAATCATATTTGAAGAGCACTGAATCTTATTGTTTACGACAAGCTCCTGGATAATTTGGTGCAGGTTTCCTCCCTCCGATCAGCTAAGAAAATCATCATACACAGGACAGACCTAAAGCGTTACTTCAGGTCAGTTTTTTGTTTTTTAGTATTTAATAGTTTATTTGTTAGTATAGTTTAAGTAGTTTAGTTAGATTTTGTGTAGTTTAGATTTGTAGTTAGAGTTAGTATATTAGTTGTTAGTTTAGTTAGTTTTTGTTTTATTTCGTTTCATAAAATTATAAAATAAAATAAAAACAATAGCTCTCACTGTCTTAGGACAGAATGCAAATGAGTTTTTCAGGTTTTCATTCAAATCTGTAAATTGTTAATATTGTATATTTTGTGAATAAGATTTATTTATGTTAATAGTTAGATATTTGATTTCTTAGAGTTAGCATAGTATTAGATAATAGATTGTATATAGAATAGTTAGATTTGTTTTAGTTTGTTTTAATAGTTGTTTTTAGTTAAGATTAGTTAATTTAGAGTAGTTTTCTTTTTGTTTTCTTAGGACTTAGATCGACTAACGGAGCTGCTAAACCCGTTAGGGTGGGTTATCCCAAATGGCTTGGGTTATTAGACAACCCTGGATTGGATCCACTCTCCCAGTTGATGGACGGTCAATTTTGCCCGTCAACAGGTTGATGTTCCTAAGTGTTTTTGAGAGAAGCTCAAACTTGCATGTGAGAAGTGGATCTAGCACCATGCATGCAATGAAGGGGGTTGGATGCGTTATATTCCAGCTAGAGCTAGGGGGTTATCTAGAGAAGGCTAAGGTGTTGTTTATTCCAGAGATGAAGGTAAAATTTCTCTTAGTATAATATTTGGAGGATGAGGGATATAGTGTGGTTTTCCAGATGGGACAAGTTCTTCTATATTCAAAGGGAGTGACCTTGGATGCAACGAAAGTGCTTGGTATCAGACAGGGGAGGATATACAGGTTGTTGGAACAACATGTAGATGAGTCCAAGGGGATCTTGGATTCAATATTAGTGTCAGTGACAGAGAGAGAGAAGGTGGATCAAAATATTGAGTGGATACTGTAGAGTCAAGATTCTTCCAGTGTTGTTTGGGGAATCAGTTGGTACGAGATGACACTGTTGGATTCTCATGAGAGTGAGGAGACTCCTCAGAGCATGGGTGACTGGTACATGTTCTTATCTTGGGTTCTAGGTGTTATCGCATATAGATTTCATGGTCTGCGTAGATATCATCCTTAAGAACAAAGAATAATACTCAAAGCGGTCTATTACGGGCTCGAAACCAGCAGACTAGCAGGTTCAATTTTCAATGACAGAGATCCCAGGGGAATTTCATATCAACGACTCAGGGGTGATCTAGATTTCAAAGTTGTTACACATGATTTTGGTCATCTTGGTGATGTATTAACAATGGTGTACTCAGGCTCCCAACAAGAACTTTCTCCTGAGAAAAGTGGCATTTATCTCCTTCCAGAAAACATATTTTCAAAGTGATTTCGCAGGCTACATATGGCCTAGGGTGCGAGAATCACCCATTCTCGCAGGCCACCTTAATATAGGGTGTGAATTTCTCGCAGGTTTCTCTATACACAGGGTGTGAACTTGTCTTTAAGCTTGGAAAAGAGAAGAAGTCTCGAGGGTTCTAGAAGGGAATCTTCTAGAAAATGAGTTGGCATTCATATGGTTGTCATTTTACTGGCCTCTCTGATTTGGTGGGATCATTCTCATCCATGTAACCATCTAACCCTCTCCTATATATTGAAATGATTCTCATGGAAAAGGTTAAGCAAGATTAATTGAAGAATTGGTGAAGGAATTGTGTGAAGAACCCGTCTTGGACAGAGGCTTGAAGGCTCTAGTTGGTCTATCAAGAGGAATTGGATCTTCTTCATGCAGGTACAGAGCAAGTGTGTGTGTTGGAACCAAGAGTCACTGAAAGGAAGCTTGTGACATCAAGGTGATCAGGTTGTATCTTCTACTTTCAATTAATATGATGCAGCGACATGTCCTTTTCCCATAAAGTCATTCTTACTTTATTGTGTAATTCCTTGATCATATGCATAAGTTGACGATTGAATACATTTTGCTATCTTCACTTTGGTTGGTTTGTGTTGTCTTGTTCTTGACCTCACGAGAGCACCGGAGTGAAGCGGGAGCAACAAAGACTTAAGGAAGTGATACAAAGGTATGTCACTTGTTCCTCCTTACTAGCTAATTCAATGGTCATAACTTAGGGAAAGAGTCATGTCCTATCATGTTTTGTTCTAGATCCAGGTGATTCTAGGGAAATCTATTAGTGTCTGCACCTACCGATTAGTCCGATAAAAAAATTGGCGACTCAACTGGGGATGTGACCCATTTTTTAGTGGTTTTTGGTGTTTTTCCTTGGCCATTTTCTCTTGCCTCACCTTTCTTCATTTCTATCAATATTTGAGTCTTCAAGAAACCCCGACAGACTCTCTGGGTCCAGAAGTCCCTTCAAATGTTTTGTCTTTTTCCAAAATTTTGCCTAGTTTCAGGTCTTCTCACACTGAACCCCTCAGTGGCCTACAAGAACCCCTTGAGTTCGCACCCTACCTTTCAGTCCAATGTGAGTTTCTTGCACCCTTCTTGTAACCAGCCTGTGAGAATGCTCCATTCTCGCACTGTACATTACTGATAGCCTGCAAACCCGTTTTTAAATTTTTTTGAATTAAGGCTTTTGTATGCTCAGATGCCCAGATCTGTATAGGTGTCTGAAAAGAACTTCTTGTACCACTGGTTGATTGTTTCTTGACTTCGAATTTTGTGCACGATCAATCTTCGGAAATCAAAGGCTCTTCTTGTCCATCTTTTTCTCAACTCTCATCTCTTGACTTTTCTTAGCAAAGATATAATCTCTGATCCTGGAATCTGAGTACTTGTTTGGTTAGGAGAAGGTGATCGGTTTGAAAGTTGGGATTGTTTTTCTTTCTCATTTTTTCATTACTTGGAAAAACATTGTTCTCATGCAATTGAAAAGACTAGTCTTGTCTGCTTGTCATTTTTGTCTCCATTGAAAGATTGGTTTGGATTTTTGTTTATTTCGTATTCGTTAGTTATTGGTTTTCCTTAGTTTCACCGCCATGGTGGTTCTTTTTGAAAAGTAAAAAACATATTTCTTTTTAAAAGCATTTTCATTTTGAAAATATTGAAAATCTATCATTGAAATAGAACAAATAAAGAATTGTCATTGTTACGTGATTCGTTGAAGATTGCATTTTAAAGAATATTCTATATCGTAGTTCAAGATTGTTCCAGAAAACTCATCTTTCCCTCCTGTAAATAGGATTCATCAAACAAGAATTGATATCTTTCATTCCTATCTATGCATTGTTGGGTCAGAGTCTCACACAACATCAGTTTCATCTTTGTTTCCTTTGAGTAACAACAACCCTTAATAATATTGTGCAATTTTAAAATTTAACTAGTAACTCTTTTCTAGGACTCTAGTACACCAACAATTAGCTAGGCTAGAGCTTTGGAATAGGCAGAGAGATACACTCTCCAAAGCACAAAAAACACAATAGCATATTGTGTTAAGGAGTGTCAAATTCCATTTACAACATTTTGTCCTGGGAAGCCCTTCTCACACAAGGTTCAAACCCGAGGTCGCATTGATATTGACAGAGTTACTCACTCTGCTTCATTGATATCAGTGTAGAGATTGCACGTATTATGGGGGTCACTTGGAGGTATACCCACAATGATGAGTGGAAGCCTCTCGAGTTGATTTCGAGCTAGATACCTTGCCCTTGCGTGTGAATTAGACTGTCGACTGTCCCCCCAAGATTTATTGTTGTTGATGGTAACCTTAGTGGCCTATCTTCTTAGGGTCTTACACAAGGTGACTGTGAAGGGGAAAGTCTTCACGGTACCTATAATCGACATTGGCCAAACTCACTCGGGTTAATTGGAGGGTATACCCACAATTATGTGTGGGAGCTTGCACCAGGGTGTAAGTCCATTAAGCAGGTCATCAACATAACTTTTCCACCCTAGCCCAACCCCTTCTCGTCTCGTTGTTGCGATGTTGGATTTCATCACCAACTAGTAACTTCAGAATTAGAAGGTCTTGCTTGCTTGGTGTTATTTCCTAGAATTTGTACTAGCGCATGCTGTTTGTTTACCCAAGTTGACCACAGGATTTTCTTCGTAAGTTTGTAACTCATTCACAATAGACCCTCCACATCATTCACATAGAATGCAGGGCTTACCCCTAGAAAATCTAGAAGGTTCTCAACCCTTGCCTACAAGCTCACCAGAGGGCTCTCCTCAATAGAGTGAAGTCCAAGACGTCACCACTCCTCAAGTGGAAAGAACTGACTCTCTAGAGTGGTTCCATATTACCAATTCTCGAAAGGAATTTCGACTTTTCCCTGATTCTAAGAGACGTATTATGCAAGTGAATTCTTCTAGAGAATTAGTTGTTTTGTCTTTTGGATCACCGACTGGACCTTTTCCAGGACCCGAGGGCCAAGTTCCTTTTTGGACTATTGACATTTTTAGACGAGATCTCTTTGGTTCAGGAGCATGCGTTGATATCACCATATCACCTGCGTTCCCTGAAACTTCTGACCCAGACGTAGTACCTTTTACTACTGGTTATTATTTTCCTGGTACAGAAGCTCCGCGAGCTAACCACATATTGACCCTCCCTTTAAAAATGGTCCATTACACAGATACTACGAGTATTCATACCAGGATTACAGCAGCTATTCAAGCCTCCATTGGCACACCTCTCTTGCCTAGCGTCACCCCGACACTTCCACCCGGATACCATGCGTTGAATGCTTCTATTCCCACTCCTATGCAAACCCCATCTGAAACTCCTCGTGGTCCCTCTTATTCTGGGCACTCTCCTCCCAGCTTCATTCTGACACTTCCTCAACCCCCTTTCAGAGGACCTTCTCCATCCTCTATCAGTGGTACCAATCCTAGTGGCGCCTTTCCATCGTTCACACCAAATTACCAGATTCTCGTTGGTGGACAATTTCACCAAGGAGGTTTGAATCAACCCCCCCCTTGTAGGGAAAATTCCTATTGGAACACAAATCCCAATTGGAAAACAACCCCCAATTGGAACTCAACCCTCGATTGGAGGACAACCCCCACCGACCCCACCGTATGGACAAAACATACCTCCATCCTTGGCCCAGTATTGGAACCATTTGATACAACATAATCCTCAATCGACTAGGGGGAAAAAACTTCTAGCTACATCCGTTATACCCCCTAGTATGGTCCAACCATATCCAGGTATGTCCAATCCTATTTGGGGCTCGAATGCTCAAACTCACGTCCCGGTTCAAGGATACAATCCCATGAGATACTTTCCTCCACAACAACCATCGAATCTGCCTGGGTCTTCGCATTATATGCAGAATGCTTATGGTCCCACTGGTTTACCGATGGGACTCCCTCCCCAAATCCACCAGTACCCACATGTGAATAGACAGTTACCCTTCTTAGCCACTTTGGATCTTCCGGATCTATCGAGGATTTTAAATGATCTGATCTGTCACTCTCCCCAATGGCCCACTATACCTGCCAAGATATCGTCTGACATCCCTAAATTTGATGGCAAAGCGGGAGAGGACTTGAACAATCACGTCATGACTTTTCACCTATGGTGCTCATCCAACTCCTTGATGGATGACTCTATACATTTACGTCTTTTTCAATGAACTCTCATAGGTTCTGTCGCGAAGTGGTATATAGAATTACCACGAGGTTTCTTTGCTGACTTCAACACCCTTGCTATGGATTTCCTCACCCACTACTAGTTACTGATCCGTTATGAAACAGGGACCGAGATTTTGAGTTCTTTCAAACAAAACAAAGCCACTCATATATCTGATCACATTCATGAGTGGCGATGGAGACGATGTCTCATCAAACTAGAACTTCCCAATCATTTGCTAGCAGAGTGGTTCACCAAATCATTAGTGAACAACATCATTCATGACATTGCCATGGGTGGAATTTTCACGAAATAATAGGCCATAAGTTGTGCTCAATACCTTTACCTCGTTTACTCACAAACGGGTAATGTTTATGACTTACTCCCTGATGCACCTCATCCTTCCACTTCCACCACTTCAACTACTCCAGCTACTTCTCATGCAGCCAATGGTGTGATTGGCACTTTCCATACCCAACCACATTTTGCCTCAAGCAACAACCCCAAACCCATTTCTTCTAATGTTCAAAATGCTCCATCTCCTACCCCTCCCACCGGAAAGACTTATGAGGTAAATGCGGTTCAATCTACCCCAGCCGGTAAAAACAAATTCAAAAAGGGAAAGGGTAGGAATAAGGAGGACAAAAATACTTTGCAAGTAGAGAAAACCAAAAATCCACCTGTTGACGATAGGGATAAGTGAAAACCTCAATACCCTTGTCTTATCTATGGTGATGATCACTACACGAAGGATTGTCCATGACGCGCTAAAGTTACTAAGTTCCTTCAAGGAGCCCCGAAACCACCCACTCTGGCCATTTTGTCCCAACCCTTCCCCTCTCAACAATAGGCCCAATTGGTCATTCATGACCAACCTTCCCCTTCCACTACATCCTATGTATTAATGTGTACTGGCGATTCAAAGAAGAATGACATCGCACGTACCACTCGAGCCAAATATTATTCTCCCTCTAAGGAGATGGTTGATGTTATACCTCCTTCAGTGGTCCAACCATCTTCCATGACTCCACCTACCAATGGTCCTCTTCATCTCGAACGACTAAGCCTTAACACATTTCTTTGCCCCCCTCCAAAGGGTGTCATTCGGAAATCGGCTTTCAATCCTCATGCTCGTGTTGCCCAGAACTACAACATTGTTGAAGATCTGGCCCAAGAACCTTCCGCGATGTTAGCCCTCAAAGTCCTTCAAAGTTGTCCCACACAACGGAAGGCACTGTTGAAAGATATAGGTGGAATCGACCCGACAGATACGAATTTAATAATTTTTTACTTAGAATATCACATTCCAAGGTTACCCCCTCAACTCGCGTTCCAAATCCAAGAGATCTGACAAAAACATTTGTAGAACTGTCATCGATGAGGGTACCTAGACATGTGTCATGTCTGTTACCTGCTGGAAAGCCATCAGCTCTCCCTCTTTGACTGAATCCCATAACACACTCAAAGCCTTCAACGGATTTGTTTTTAAGCCTTACGGTGTCCTTCCTTCATTGCCAATCACGCTAGAAGGAAAAATGGTCCAAGTTGAAGTGGAATTATTTGACACTCCTCTCGATTACAATCTTCTGCTTGGCCATAGCTGGATCGATTCCATGCACGCAGTTGTGTCGACTCTTTTTCCTGATGTACGTCTCCCACATCAAGGAAAGGTAATCACGATTGATCAATTAGCCTTCTTTAACTCGGATATGCATACTAGCAACATACCGTTCATCGCCAAAACCCCACCAGGTTATGAGAACTTCGGTGTAGGTATTCTCAAAGACTCTTTGTTAATGGGTACCTTCCCCATTCCACCACCCAATGTTCCACACTCATCTGTCGCTTCAATCAACATGATATCCACCTCGATTCACGGAACCCCTGCGTCTCATGACCCATGGATGGTACCCGACCCCGATGATCATCTTCATTACGGTGATGAAATGCCTTTAAGTCCGGTCGAATCTTCCTATCAGGCCATTCAATCAGTGACCCCTTCCACCCCCTCTCTTGGTGATTTATCTCCAGATCCTTTCCGCATCATTTTTTCCCATGGACGAGATGATTATGTCTGTCATGGAAGACACCCCTTGGAACGATGGACATCACCGTTCCATCCTCTTCCTGGAACAACACACCATTGAGAGCTACCAATGGATCTTGACCCCATCGACCATTGTTGTCATTTCAACCGTTTCGTATTCCACACACGATGTGTTTTCTGAAGGGAAATTAAGCAATATCTCACCCACTATTCCCATCGATATATCCATCAAACCTGGAATTGTCGAAAATGTGCATATCGTAGCTTCGTGTTCCCCTGATGAAATCGTCACCTACAAATCACTTTTCAAAGAATTTCGTGACGTCTTCACCTGGAGCTATGAAGAAATACCAAGTATGGACCTTGACATTGTGATACATGAGATTAAGACATACCCAAATGATAAACCCATCTGGCAACGCCTTTGTCCAGTTCACCCACGTAAAGAAGCTGCTATGAAGCTTGAAGTCGAGAAACTTCTCAAAGAAGACTTTATTTACCCAGTGGCCCTCATTGAATGGGTTTTCAATCTTTTCCCGATCGACAAGAAACAAGGCACAATCTACATATGCATTGATTATAGGGATATTAACAAAGCTTGTCCTAAAGACAACTTTCCTACCCCCTTTGTCGATCATATTGTCGACGATTGTGCTAGAAGAGAAATCTTCTCTCTGATGGATGGTTTCTCCGGATATAATCAAATCAATATTGTTCCCGAGGATCAACACAAAACTACTTTCTTTTGTCCTTGGGGCACTTTCACCTATCGAAAACTTCCTTTCGGTCTAAAGAACACTGGCGCAACTTTTCAGTGCGCTATGTCTTATACCTTCCATGATATCAAGCACATCGTGCAACCATATATTGATGACTTACCCACTTATTCCATGCGTCGGGTCGATCATCCAATCCACCTCTAAGCCATTTTCCTTTGTTGTTGGTTTTACCATATACACTTGAATCCTCACAAATGCGATTTCTGTGTAGAATCTAGCCGACTTCTAGGATTTATTGTTTCACATCAAGGGATTAGGGTAGATCCTTTAAAGGTCGAGGCGATTCTCAATTTCCCTCCTCCTTCTACACTTCGCCAGTTACAATGTTTGCAAGGGAAAGAAAACTTTCTTCGTCGTTTCATCCCGAACTACGCCAAGATAACTCTTGGATTTACGCGACTACTCAAAAAGGGGTCTAAGTTCGTATGGGATACCATCACAAACAAAGCCTTCAAAGCTTTGAAACTGTCCCTAACACGTGCTCTGCTTCTCTTCCCCCCCAATTACAACCACGATTATTTCCTCTACCTCGCAACCTCGGATTACACCATCGCTATGGTTCTTGTCCAAGAGGATGATTCTCATGACGAACATGTTATCTATTACTTGAGTTGAATTCTAACGCCTACTGAAACCAAGTATTTACATGTCGAAAAATTGGCCTTGGCATCTGTCCAAGCAGTTCAATGTTTCCGGCACTATATCCTCTCTCACAAGACTACGGTAATTTCTAACTGCAACCCTATGCAACACATTCTCACACGTCAATTGCTAGGGGGAAATTACTCCAAATGGATCATGATACTCTAGGAGTTTGACTTGGAATTTGAACGAGCTAAGTCCAAGAAGTCCTTATTTTTTGCCAAGTTGATATGCGACTTTCCCTACTCTGAAACGGAAAATGTAGCAGCCGATACATTACCTAATGAATCCCTTTTCCTAATTAGTTCCGATGATCTTTGGTATGGAGATATCAACATATATCTCCAAACCCAGACTTTCTGACCCAATTTTTCCAGTATTGACCGGCGTCGAATATGCTACCAAGCCCGTCAATATATTATCCTCGACGATACTCTTTATCGTCGTGGGATTGACTCAGTTTTTCGACGCTGCCTCACATTCGACGAAGCCGAGAAAGCCTTAAATGACTGCCATTCTAGAGCCTGTGGTCATCATATGTCCGGGTATGCTACTGCCCAGAAGATCTTATGAGCAAAGTATTTTTGGCCTTCTTTATTTAACAATTGCATAATCGTCGTCCAAAAATTCCACGCTTGCTAGACCTATAATCATAATATATGGTCACATCCCACTCCTCTTCACCCTGTGGTCTTCATTGGTCCCTTTGCGAAATGGGGTATCGATTTCATGACATGTCGCCCCCACTCGGCCGGGGGGCATGGATACATTATTGTAGCCGTAGATTATTTTACGAAATGGGCTGAGGCGATGCCGACATTTGACAATAATGGAAAGACCGCAACATTATTCATTTTCAATCACATCATAGCTCATTTTGGTGTTCCTCAAGCTATCGTCACTGATCACGGTAGCCACTTTAGAAACTTCATGATGTCCGAACTCACTGAAAAGTTGGGTCTTCACCATGAAAAATCAACGCCCTATTACCCACAAGCCAATGGCCAAGTCGAAGCAATTAATAAAGTTCTCATAACCATGCTTCGCCGAATGATAGGGATTCACAAAACAAGTTGGCACACAATGTTGTTTTCAGCATTGTGGGCTTACCGAACGTCTGTTAATTCCTCTACTAGGTTTACACCTTTCCGGTTAGTCTATGGTCTAGAATCCATCCTCCCGATTGAATGTGAGATACCCTCCTTAATACTAGCCATCGAACTCCTACCAAACACTTCTGCAGAGGAATAACGTCTGTTGTATCTCATGCGATTAGACGAAACTCGACGTGATGCTACCCTAGTCATAGAAGCCCAGAAGAAAGGTGTCAAGGCCCAATACGACAAACATGTCAAGCCTCACATTTTATCTAAAGGAAATCTAGTTCTCCTCTACGAACAAGATCGATATATGCTAGGAGTTGGAAAATTGGAAGCCATGTGGCGATGTCCTTATATCGTTAGACGAGTTTTGGAGAAAGGAGCTTACGAGTTAGTAGATTACGACGGTATCCCTTTGAGTGAACCTAGAAATGGGTTGTACTTAAGGAAGTACTATGCATAAGATCACCTGTACACGAGTACTTGTATTTTATTGTATCATACTTCTTGTGTGTTACTGTAATATGATTTTTTCGTTATCTAGTCTCTTCCCTTATGTTACATTGTTTTTGGTTTCCAGATGTCAGAGTCTTTGCTACCCCAAATTGGCTTTGTTGATGGCGCTAGTCGTACTACTCAGAACCTTGCTTCTGCTGCGTGGGCAATTTACGCCCCTACAAACGAACTTATCACTCTACGAGGTGTGTACGTTGGTCATGCGACCAACAACATTGCAGAGTATAGAATTGTTATCGAATTGTTGATTGATGCTATCTCGCTTGATATCCATCGCTTGGTTGTGCGACTTGATTCGCAGCTCTTAGTACTATAGTTAAGTAATGTCTATGCTATTCAAAGTCCTACTTTGTTATGGGTATATTTGTGAATTCTCCTCTTGGAATGTTATTCTGATTATATTGAGTATCAACATATTCCTAGATGTCTAAATACATTAACTGATGTATTAGATAACTATGTATTAGACATACATTTAGGTCATTTATAAATCAATCACATCACAAGTATCACACCACACAAGATAAGCCAGTAGAAGTCATACGTATATATAACGATCAAAAAAGTTTTTTACAAAAAAGTTATGTCCAAGGACCAAAATTTCAAAATATGAAGCTCTCATAACTTCTACAAAGTGACATCATGGATGACATTCACGGTAACACATGACTACCCGGGAAACCCTATGAAGTAGTCGGCCAATAGAATATGACACCCCCACTGTATGATGCTGATAACGTCGTGAAACCTCTCCAAGAGGCATGTCTAGAATGTTTGCAATCAAACCCTCTAAGTTTTGTTCCACTGCCTCATAATCTTCAGCATCCTATCGTGGCACTGGAGCCACCTCTCCTCATCACTGAATAAGAGAAGTACCCAAAGGTCGATAAGGCCCCACGTCTGTGTCATCAAAATATAATTTTTGTAATTAGACCTTGGACGAACATAAAAACATTTGCATATGATAAAATTCACAAAAACATTTAAAAAGTAAAAAATGTGTACTTCTTACCAAGATTCCCCCACTGAGTGCCCTTGGGTAGGGCCAAGTCTGGATGCCCTTGGAAGTCCAACCCGGCATAGGCATAATCATCAACCATCAACATCTGTGGTCGCAACCAGTCAAAGAAGGAATAATTGTATTTGATGATTGGTTCAGCTACATGTCGGGCCATGAGGTCACACCACCTCAACATCCTCGGATCCTCTGAAGCCATTAAAACCCACTCAACCTGCAACCTCAGCAAGGGAACCCTCTCAAGAAATAAGTACACCAACAATGACCCATACCCGAATTGTTTCAGGTCGCCTCTCTTGCATTTAGTTAACTGCCTCTTCACGCTATGAAGGACTGCATCTGACCATTTAAAAACCTGAGGCTTAGTACACTCTATGGTGTACTAAAAGTATCTCTGGAGATCCATGTGTGGAGAAAATCTCCCAGCCATATGAGCAATGGTGAACAAAATAGTGTGAAGGGTCAAATCTTGGACCCCCCAAATGACCACTTTTCCTTTGCTCCTTTCCGCCTCTGGAACATAGTATTGACGGGAATACTCACTCATAGGTAACCCACCACCTCAGCTACCATTCAAGCTAGCATGGTACCCACGCCGTGACAACCCTGTCAGGAAATAAACGTCCTCAATATCCAAGGAAAATGTGTGGACCCCCACGTGGAATACTTGTTGGTCCACATCCCATATATGAACAAGGTACTCCAACAGCCTGACTTGGGCCCTCATACCCAGGATCTGAAAGAATTTCAGGAGACCACAATCTCACAAATCGGAAATGGTGCCTAGGTTATTCCCAGCAATAGCATCATCTTCTTCATGCTCTCTTTCATGCCATTCCAGAACCATGGTGACAACCAAACGCCTGCACAAGAACCATAAGAAGAAGGTCAACAACTCTCTTCAAGACTTGGTACATTTTTCATTGAGCAAACATTAAATAAATTTTTCATTTTGTGGTTCTCGTAGGTGCCCCTTTGGCACAATGTGAGGTTCTTGTATGTGCCTTTGGGGCCACCTATGAGAATCATTCATTCTCGTAGGTCCCGTGTGGCTAGCTTGCAAGAATGCCTGAGTGTAAATTTGATCCCTAAAACAAGATCAAAAACTTGAAATTTACCAATGAAAATAAAAATTTGAACCATGAAAAGATAGAAGACAAGGAGCTTACCTCACTGCTGGAGACGGCTCGCCAAATGGTTGTTCGTACCTTCTGCAATCGAGCGCCAAAATTCAAGGGAAAAAGAGGGGTTCTGGGCTAAAATCTTGGCAAAGTTACAATGACTATGGTAAAAAGAACTTTTACCCACTTATATTTACTTTTACCATTTTGGTTGGTTTTTATAATTGTTTTATTTATTAAACCAAATGCCAAATACCCTTATGAGTGCGATTTTTTTCATACATAACGACTTCGACGTCCATACACAGGGATACAGATATTTTCTCTTTTTCATCGCATGTTTAAGTTGTTTTTTATGGTTTTTTGCTCAAAACCTCGAGCTTGGTCTTTGTCCGTTCTCACGCTAGAAAATACATGAGAACATGATCAAGCACACTTTTATCACTTTTTCGGGCTCAACAAGGTTATACAAAAAAGGAACCCCCTAGAGTCCTCTTTAAGCTCTTTTCAGACTCTCTAAACATGAAAATATTGTCGAGCGATCTTGTTATTTTCACGCTCGTTAAAGTATTTGAAGAAAGCGTCTGCTGGGCGATAATTTATCCCTTTTTCGGTCTCATCAGACTATTTTATGAAAAAGGAAATGAGAGAGTTCTCTTTTAAGTGTTTTTCCAGACTCTATAATCATGAAAAACCTTCGAGTTTTCTATCTTTGGACTCGTTAAACAAGCATCGAAAGACCCGTAATGGGACCGAACCACTCCTTCCTAGGTGTTTGCACTCTTCTCGTCGCTGTGTGAGCAAAAAGTGAGTGATTACATGCCTACTTGGGCTCTACTAGGCATGACAACTGTATGGTAAAATGTTAGAAAGAAAACAACAAAGTTATTAACAAGAATTAAACAAAAACTAAAGGAAACTATGAGCATAGGAACAAAAATAAAAACAAATGAAAATGGACCAATATCACCAATATATAAGCTGGTCTGATTGATGAAATCCAAAGATACACAAAGGAGAAAGAGGACT
>ML792232.1:439691-454517 GCA_009831015.1 Picea engelmannii | reverse complement strand
AGGGGCTCTTTAGGGCACAATTAGGTCTTTGACCAGCCTCCCCACGTAGATTGATCTCGGATTTGATGTCAAATCGACTTGGGAGCCGATCCATTAGTGGTTGGGAGGCCGACCAGCTTCATAAATGCGTCGTTTGGCAGGCGCGCGGGTTTTGCACCCCACAACCGCGCATATGCGCTCCAGGTACGAAGACGTTGCGCGCGCGCGCTCAGTGGGTGCAAAGAGCCTTTTAATTTTTTGGCCATTTTGTATAGTTTTGACCCTTTTGCTGTGCTGTGGAATTAATCCTTGTGCCATGAATGACTGTTTTTCTGTGCTGACGATGCGGAGTTCTTGTCGCCCTGTGCGGACGAAATTTCAGTGATAACACTAGGGTTCGTTAAACATACTCCGAGGGACTCGTCCAAAGGATGAGCTTACATCAACAAGCATATGTTATCCTCCTGAAGCTTGCGTAAAAATAAAGAGGTACTCACCAGAAATGGTCAAGGAAAATTTGGGAAAGGGATATGTTTTCGTATTCATATTATTGGCAGTAAGTGTCTCTCTTGAACATGACACCCCCCTATTCATTATCTGAAGCCGGTTTGGGAAATCCATTGGTCTCTCATTCGACTTGATATAAGTTCATATCCTGAGTCATCTTTGAGTTAGTTCTGCCAAATCATTGGTCATGTCATTCATGTGTTCAAGAGAAGTTCATCCGAAACCTTTATTGAGTCGGCCATCTATAGTTGTCCATTCTCTCCATGTCGGCCTTCCCTGTGTTTAGTTCAACCTATATCATGCTTTGTTTCACCTTCAAAGTCTATTACTTATTTCGTCTCATTGATGGGGGATACATCAAGGCCCTTCGTGACAAGTTTTGTTTTGTCGACTCCAACTCATTATCTGGAAACAAGACTTAGAAATTATTTGGTACCTTGGAACTTGCATGCCTCAATGGCAGGTTTCCTCACTTTCGATAGTGGGTTTTCATCATTGACCCCATATTGGGAGGTTCTATCGAATGTTCGACCTCAACTCATTTATTCACATTCGATGGATTGTATTAGTGTACCTTGGGAGTCATTGACATTAATGGTGATTCCCCTCGCACTTGTTAATGGTTTCATCAATGACCGGTAATCAAGTGGTTTCTACCATGTTCGACTTCAACACATGTAATCACATGATTAGATTCTTACTTTCAGGTGACGGGATTGAAGATCCTGGGTCTCATCTCTTTGATCCAGGCTGCGATGGAATATGTATAATTCGCTGACACATAGATCCACTTTGTATGTCTCATGGCTATGTCATCTTAATTCAAATCTTCTTGCATGGATCCACAGTGTATTCTTGGTGGCTATGCGATATTTTGACGGCATGGATCCACAGTGTATGATTGGTGGCCATGACCTATGTTTATGATGTCATCTGTCCATGATCTGAGTATGGGAATACCTACCTCAGCACTAGTATGATATTCTTCAAATGCTTGGTTGTTTGCAGGTTTCCGATTAGGTGCGCTCCTAGTTTTCGACATACACATGCAGTTTACGAAGTATTTCGGTTGTCACTGATTCGGGCCTCATACTTTGGGGGGCATTCTATTACACATGATTTTGGTCATCTTGGTGATGTATTAACAATGGTGTACTCAGGCTCCCAACAAGAACTTTCTCCTGAGAAAAGTGACATTTATCTCCTTCCAGAAAACATATTTTCAAAGTGAGTTCACAGGCTACATATGGCTTAGGGTGAGAGAATGGCCCATTCTCGCTGGCCACCTTCATCTAGGGTGAAAAATTCTCGCAGGTTTCTCTATTCAGAAGGTGCAAACTTGTTTTTAAGCTTGGAAAAGAGAAGAAGTCTCGAGGGTTCTAGAAGGGAATCTTCTAGAAAATGAGTTGGCATTCATATGGTTGTCATTTTACTGGCCTCTCTGATTTGGTGGGATCATTCTCATCCATGTAACCATCTAACCCTCTCCTATATATTGAAAGGATTCTCATGGAAAAGGTTAAGCAAGATTAATTGAAGAATTGGTGAAGGAATTGTGTGAAGAACCTGGCTTAGATAGAGGCTTGAAGGCTCTAGTTGGTCTATCAAGAGGAATCAGATCTTCTTCATGCAAGTACAAAGCAAGTGTGTGTGTTGGAACCAAGAGTCACCAAAAATAAATCTTGCAACATCAAGGCGATCAGGTTGTATCTTCTACTTTCAATTAATATGATGCAGCGACATGTCCTTTTTCCATAAAGTCATTCTTACTTTATTTTGTAATTTCTTGATCATATGCATAAGTTGACATCTTCACTTTGGTTGGTTTGAGTTGTCTTGGTCTTGACTTCATGAGAGAACTAGAGCGAAGCGGGAGCAACAAAGACTTAAGGAAGCGATACAAAGGTATGTCACTTGTTCCTCCTTACTAGCTAATTCAATGGTTGTAACTTAGGGAAAGAGTCATGTCCTGTCATGTTTTGTTCTACATCCAGGTGGATCTAGGGAGATCTGTTAGTGTCTGCACCTACCGATTAGTCCAATAACAAAAGTAGCGCGAATATTAGCAACTAGACAGAGGAGTCTAAGTCCCGAAGTAAAATCTAATCCATTGAAGGTTGAAGACATGCATCAATGGATATCACTCTTCGAAAGATTTACTTCGGAGGATTGTGCGAGATGTGCACTGAAAAGTCCCGAAGTGTCAAAGCCCGAACTCCCGAAGAAACTCTCAATTGTCCGAACCTAGAGGAAACATGGAGGAAGATCCCTCACTTTGGAATTCGATGCTCTGGAGGATTGTGGGAGTTAATCATTGAGAAGTCCTAAAGAGCCGAGGTGCCAAAGTGTTGAAGTCCCGAAGAGCCAAAGTGTCGAAGTCCCGAAGCGTCGAAGTGTCGAATTCCTGAAGAGATGAAGTGTCGAAGCCACTGAAGTGCTGAAGTCTCAAAGCCGTCGAAGTGTTGAAGTCTTGAAGAACTGAAGTGTTGAAGCCGCCAAAGTGCCGAAGTCCCGAAGCATCGAAGTGTCGAAGTGCCAAAGTCTCGAAGCACCGAAGTGCCGAAGTCTCGAAGAGCCAAAGTGTCGAAGCCTTGAAGTGCCAAAGCATCGAAGACCTGAAGTCTCTGAAGTGTCAAAGTGCTGAAGTGCCGAAGTCCTGAACAACCGAAGCCCCAGAGTGTTGAAGCACTGAAGAGCCGAAGCTTTGGAATTAAAGGTCAAGCACCACACATCCTTCCAAATTGGACAAACATTATTTACTTTGGGAATTCAGGATTCAGGAGTTTCAACATCTCGACTCTTGGTTTCATCCACATCATTTTCTCCCATAGTTAAGAATCAAGCGCAATGTGTCCTCCTCAAATCGATGGTCGTCTTTCACTTCGGAGCTTCAACATTTGTTTCAGGTTGCCACATCACTCCGGGCCCATATTTATGCCATCTCTACATGCATACCCCTCTAGAGATCCGAAGTCCAAAGTACGTGGTAGCCATCAGCACAAACATGGGGCACCCTTATCAATCATGACATGTGGCATCTGTCTGGCGCTGACACATGGCACTCTTTTCAAGCATTTTCAGACGTGTCTTCATCCTATTTTCTAAGTGACAGATGTCACCCCTCCATCTGTAACACATCAACATAGTGATGTAGGGCCTCCACATCAAATCCTCCTCCAAGAGGTGCTATTGTTCAGTGCCAAAAGAAGTGCCCCACCCCAAAGAACATTTTTAATAGATCCTAAAGTTGACAGGAGGATAAAATCTAGTGGTGGAGCCAGATCTAGCAGGTGCACCCAGATCGCAGACCGAGACCAGATTGACGACCACGCTTCATTCCGGGGACACAACTTGCTCGATCGATAAAATTATTGAGTGGTCTCTCAATTGAAACCGTGGTTTGGAAAAATTAATACGTGGTGGAAGGTGGTGAATTACAGGCTCAAAAGCGGTGTGATTCCAAACCTCTTTTGACGGACTCACAATCACATGCTCATATAAAGTCCTATCCAAGAGAAGCACATAGCTGCCCCCTGAGCATTAAATATCTTTGCAATCCTGAGAGGAGGTTGTTAATGAAAATAGAGCTGGTGGTTGAAACCTCGGCTCACTCCATAAATGGAAGGCATGGAAGGCCCGACCGTGGGGACTAAACCATCAGCCCGTGGTACCCCTGTGGATAGATTTTTTTGCAAACCCATGCTGATCTGAGCTCGCGTCTGGCAAAGGGATAAATGCATAGTCTAACAGAAGACTGCTTAGACACAATGCTTTGAATGTAGTGATCAGATCACACTCCTAATAGTCGGGGACTAATATGAGTATAAATGTTTCAATTTGATATTTTGTTATGGTCATCAACTGGTTGAGAAGAGATTCCTATTTTGTAATGTTTTGATGCCAAAGATGTTCTCTGGTTATGGATCAAATTTGAGACTTTCTCATTAATAGAAGACAACTTCTTTCATTTCTCTGTAAAAACTGTGCTAAAACACTTGGGCATGGAGGATCCAGTCGAGGGTCGTAGTTTTATTGTAATGTAGGTTTGATTACAATATTGTTGTGACTGGTTTTATTCAGCTTCTTTTTTGTCTTATTCCCTCTTACACTGAAAGGCTCGGGCATGGAGGATCCAACTGAATTGTCGTAGTTGCATTGTGATGTAGGTTTGATCATTATGTTGATCTGACTATGTTCCTATGACCTATTTCAGTGTCTGAAGCTTCATTTCAAGAGTGCTCTTGAGCCGTAGTTTTTCTTCACCAAGCTACTTGAAATCCTGATGCCCATGGTAGACTTGTCCACTTTCTCACTAAGTCTTCCTTCTGCTTGCCCTTAAACTCAATTCATTCACTAAAGTTAATGAGGCCCTCACTTCCCTGTGCATTGTCTGCCCATTTTTTGTGTTAGAATCATTCATGTACTCTGTTTTGTCCATTTGACCTCCACTCATAAAACCAACATCCACCAAACATTCTGATGGGTACTGAGCTTATCCTCTTGCAGTGAGAGGGTGACTCTTAGTGCTAACACGAGGGAAAGTGGCAAGACAATATTCAGAGTCAGAGGGAGAATCTATAACATATATGGATGGTGTGATGATCTTGGAGACATATCTAAGTGGTGGAGGTGCCATAAGTACCTCCCTCGCTAAGACAGATCTAAGTGTTAGTTTTTGGTAGCTCAGAGGTACTTTTGCATTGGTGGTACCTAGCATGTAGAAGTGACCTAGCAAGATCTCTCTCTAATGTATTGAATTATAAAGTGATTTTATAAAGTTTAGTGGGATTGTTTTATTATTTAATGAATAAAAGTGACTTTTATTATGTTTGTAGGCTTAAGTGATTTAAGTGATCTAAACGAGAGATTAAGTCATGACCATTAGATCGTGAGAGGAAAGAGATAATCTTGGCCATTGATATATAGGGTTAGGTATTGTATTCACTAATGTGTTTATAAGAGGATAATTGGAGAGTGAAGAGGCACATACAATGAGACATTTTGAGGGAAGAGCTTGGAGAAGAAGAGAGGAAATTGTTTACAGTAATGAGGGTGCACTTTCCAAGACAAGAAGGTGGCATGAATCCCAAGGAAAATTTCAACATTAATTAATTTTCGTATAGAGGGGTTTGCAAAGGTCGTACAACATTTATTTTGTGATGTAGGAGCATTGGTCCATGCCAGCTACGCGCCAGCCAGCCAGCACATCAAGCGCGTGTTCAAGGGAGAGGAGAGGCGCAACCCTCTCACTTTCAAATTTCAAATTTGAATTTAATTATATTAAATGATTGTAAGGCTGGTAGAGCCAACACCATGCTTGTATGCAGGCTATAGTTAGTTGGCCTCTTAATGTTTTTTAAGGATGAGATCTAGATCCAATTTGGACTAGACAACCATTCAATGTAATTCATTGTAATTAATGAGAGTTGGTGAGGATGGAGGGAAGAGCTCGAGGAACCCCCTTTTGTAAAAAATGATCCTTTGTATCTGTAGGATTAGTCAGGAGAGTTGATGAGTCGAGAGAGTCTGTAGAGAGGTGGAGAAGAACAAAAGATAGAGATAGGAGAGAAGATCCGAGACTCTGTTGCAGTCTGAGCTCGGACACATTGTAATTAGACATTGATGTTAATACAAAGCGGTTTTTCCTGCATATTGTTTTTCATGTGTTAGTAAGTCCATGAATGAATGTCTTTATGTGTTTATGATATACTGTAGATGTATGTTAAATGTGAATTTGCAGGGATAGATAGATTTCACTATCTGTTCAGATTTCTTTTATTCCAGGTCTGGTTCTTTGTGGCTTCATATAAGAGGTTGCATGATAGAACATTGTGGGTTCTGTAAGCCAGTGCATAGAGTGCGCTTCTGAATTCAGTGAAATTTTAGACAAAGACGTGCCAGGAGGGCGCACCAGCAGAAGTCATTAACTCAAGGAAGAATCCTCAAGGTTGTTGAACACCTTGAAGGAAGAACTATGTAGAGGAGGGCACAGGACAAACAAAATTTTTGAGAATTCTGTGAGGCTTTGCCAGGAGGGCATTGAGAAAATGCATAGGATGCATTGAGCAAGTGCATAGAGTGCACAGAAGGAACTCTATTATGAGTTCAGAGAGAGGAGAAGTGTTGAGGAGGAAGACACTCACAGAGTCGTTAAATACTCTGTCGATTCAGTAAGGAGTTCTTGAATGGAAGGCTTCCAAGAGGGCACCAATCTCCATTTGAAGGAGAAGGCAAGGGTCAAATCTCATAGAGGTTCGAGTAGGAAAAGCTCAAGATGGATAGCACAGTTGTGTGTAGGGACCCTGCAAGGAGTGTAGAAGTTGAGAAACCTTTTGAGGTTTCAGAGTGAACAACGCTCAGGAGGGCAGAGTTTTTAGTAATGCAGGCGAGACCAAAGGTCGTGGACTCACGGGATAAAGAACAAAGGTTTCAGCCTTTGAAGCATTCAAAATATTCCAAGGCTCAGAGAGAGCGCGTGCTCAGAAAAGAGAAACCATGAGCCGTTGGATCGGTACTGAGAGGAGAATATATGGACAATTGAATCTACATCCAGGCTTTACAGGAGGAGAGAGCTCAAGGAGGATAGATCTGAACCATCAGATCTAGTGCAAAGGACCGATAGCCATCGGATCCAGAAGAAGGTGTGAGGGTTTTAAATCCCTAGGAAGCCGCATAGAAGGGTATAACAGATGGCCAAAACTTCGGGGAGAAGTGTCGAGTTACCGTGAGCCGTCAAATCTAGAAAAGGTGCATGAGGTTTAACCCTCATAACAGCAGAAGGAAGAGGACTCGTTAAGTCCCGAAAGCATTGGGACCATCCCTTTTGGAGGATAGGTGGCAGAGATCTGGATCATCTCGTGAATTCATCTATCGCAAGAAGGGAGGCGGATTTCTTTATGCTACAAATCCCCGGGTCGTGAGATCACGATTCAACCTGAACCATCAATCGAGGAGGAAGGAAAGTCGTGAGATTTGGCGCCTTGCTACCTTGTGTATCGGGGTTTTAGAGGGTGAAGGAGTTGCACTTGTTGGTCACTATAATTGCTTATTTAATTAAACAATCAAGTGCTACATGAATTTTCAACCCAGGGAAGTCTGTTTATTTCAAAGGTAATCACACACTATATATGCTCAATCTCAAAAGCAACCTAGAGTTGTAGTAAAAATATATTAATCACACTTTGCCTTGACCAAGAAAGCAATATACCTATTGCAGAGTTCAAAGTTTAAAGAAATGATTAATTAAAGAATCTTGGATTACATTTAAAATAACAACAAGATGTTGCAATAGGAAAGACCAACTATCTTGTAACAGAGAACATGACCCTATTCCCCAAGCAGGAATATTCAGCACCTGTTTCTGATCATCACACTTTTATGAACTCATTGCTAACTGAAATGATTGACAGACACTGAAGGCTAACTAACTCTTAACATAGAACAGGACCCTATTCCCCAAGAAGGAACCTTCAACACCTGTTTCTGATCGTCACACTTTCATAGACTCATTGAAATGATTGACACACACACTAACTATCTCTTAGCAGAGAACATGACCCTATTCCCCAAGAAGGAACCTTCAACACCTGTCCCTGATTATCACGCTTTCATAAATTCACCAAACAAGATTGCTAACTAGAATGATCAACAGTTACCCAAGCATGAATTACATGAAAACAATGTAACAACCAGTAAAGCAGAGTTTCAGCACAACAGAGTTTAGTAAAGTAGTGTTTCAACAAAACAGAATTTAATCAAGGCATGAACAGAAATGACACTAACACACTACAAAGCTAATGGGTGAATCTTGTGAAGAAGGTGGGCCCTCCCTTCTCACAAGATTCCCCTGAAACGAAAGGAACTAGAGAGAAATGCTCAGAACAATATTTTATTCATCTGTCAACTGTGTTACATTACAATCTGAAGTAAAACACGTCCCTCTCTGTAAATCCTTTCTTAGTTAAGAAGAAGGTCCTATCTAATGTTGATTTCCCCTTATTTAAAGAGGAGAATCCTCTCGATACAATTTGATCAACAAATTACATGTGTATATTTGAATCCTATTCTTAGTCAGATACATGAATAGGATATCCTGGTCTCCCGTAACAGAATGCTATTACAATAGTTGAAAAGGTGTTGAGTGAGGTGTTGTTGTTGCGGTTGGAGTAACAAATTCTTTATTTATCTTCTTACTGTTGTTGTATGTTGTTTCGACATCGCAAATCGTGGGTTGTTTCAGCAACGGGATTTGCATTCTGATTGTTTCATCATGTGGTCTCACACAGCAGCGATGGCTAATTCTGGCTCAAGGTGCGGCTGTTGTGGTCGGTGTAACAACTTTGTGTTGTTGTTTCAACATCGTAAACCACGGAGAGTGTAGCAGCTTCTTCTTGTGTGAGTTTTTGTTTCAGCATCGTAGACCACGGAGAGTGTAACAACTTTGTGTGAGTTGTTGTTCCAGCATCGTAGACCATGGACTATTTCAGCCACAGGGTTTGCATGCTTTAACTATTTCAGCAACAGGCCTCAATGCTAATCTGTAGTACAAACAATTTCAGCACTTATATATTTCTGATCAATGGTTAAGTACGAGAGTAATGTAAAATTATATGCAAAACAAATTAAACATATAGTAAAGAGAAGAGATGTTATATACCTTTGGAGAAATAGGGTAAGGTGATAATCTAAGTTTAAATATGAGTGGAAAAAGGGTGTAATAGTAGCAAAAGGTGTGAGCAAAAAGGTACATTGTAGGGTCCTAACATCCCCCCCAACTTAAAATGTTGCATGTCCTCAGGCAACTTCACTCTGAATCAGAATCTGAATACGGACTCTGAGCATGCAAGCTACTTAAGCAGTAGCTGTGGAAGGTGATCTTTGTTGGATCTCTGAACCCTTGAATGCGTTGTAGCCTTTGCCAAGCTGTTGTTTTTGTATTCTTGGACAACTTATAATGAATTTGATATTTCTCTGCTGGCATCCACAGGATAGGGAAATTAAATTGATAACCTATCCATCTTTCAGCACATTTCTGAACACACTTGATGTAGCTAGGTACCCTGGAGATTGTTATCTCAAGATTAGTGGGGCTAAAAGGATTGCGTTCCTGTCTTTTCTCAGTAGATTGTTGCCAAAACATGTTATTTTCCTGTAGGGAAGAAATATCTATGGATTTAATGAAATGTTGACACTCCTGAAACACTGATGTCTGTAATTGTTGAATGTGTTGAGTCATCCCTGATTTCTTTAAAAACTAATAGTACTCTGTAAAAAAGGTGGAAACATTTTGTGGTTCTGGCCTTATCCAGAGAAGGCGGTTATCCTTGTTATGCTTGACATCTAGGAAGTCATCCTGCCATATAATCTGATTGTTGAGGAAGGAGGTGAGTGCCCGAATCTGGATGTCACTGACAAGAGGGTTAAGGTTAAGCTGTCGGTTCTCAGGGATGGCCTCATTATGAAAATATGCCTCATATAGGAGGTGTTGATCCATAACAGAGGCTTCTGCAAAGGTTTTAACAAAATTTGTTGGATTTAACACTGCATGGGGTCTTCCTTCTTTGACTGATTTGATCTGAAACCATGTAAGTCGTTCCATGAGGAACATAGAGTAATTGCAGGATGGTTTCCTTGTAGCCAATAACTTTTGTGCCAAGTCAAATATCAAGAGAAATCTACCTTTTAGCTCTTTATTCTGTTTCTTATAGGCACGATATTCCTGGCGTGTTTTCTCTGAAGCTTCCCAATTTGAATAGATATGGTTTATCCAGATTTGTCTGTGTTGCTACAGGCTTTTGTCCTGTGTAATAGTAGACTCTTTTTTCCATTTGTCTATTATTGTCTGCTCATCCCATGGCTGAGTTTTTGTTTCAGCGTTGCAAGTAGTAGGCTAAGGTAGGGTCTGAGTGGCTTGTTCCACAAAGGTGTGGGTATTGATCTGGCTAGGAGGGGCAGATTCATCAATAGGAAATGTTTGTACAGCTTTATTGACAAAAATAGGGGCTTCATATTTCACAATTGTTGTAGGCCAGGGTTCAGTTTTAATTTTGGAGGGTCCTGTCGGTTCTTGTGTAACAACAGGGTGTTCTTCTTTGACTGCAAAAGTCGAAGGTGCAGGGGAAGCTCCTGGCATTGGAATTTGAATTACTTTGTAGCCTGCTTGATAGTAGATGTCCCCACATTGACTGCACATATATTCTCTACACAGATTCTCTGTTGTAGTTCCCTCTGACATGGTTGCTATGCGAGCTAGGGTGTACAGTTTAAGTTCCTTCTCATAGGTTTCCTTTTCCATGGCTAGCTCTTGCTTGTAGGCTTCCAGTTCATACTTTAGGAACTCATTTTCTTGTAGGACAGAGGCCATTGTTGGTTCTGGTTGAGGGGTGATTGGTTCTTGTGTAGCAGTCACAATCGCACTAGCTGGTTCTTTTGGAGCAGTTCCAGCTTCTTGATGTAAAGAAAGTAATGTTGCAGCACCCTGGGCATCTGATTCCTGTGTCTCAATAACAATATCAGCAACTAGTTCTTGTGTTTCAGCTGTAGCTGGTTCTTGTGTGACACCTATAGCTGGTTCTTGTGTTTCAGCTACTGAATGAGTAGATGGTTCTTGTGTTTCAGCTACTAAATGAGTAGCTTGTTATTGTGTTTCAGCTACTAAATGAGTAGTTGGTTCTTGTGTTTCAGCTACTAAATGAGTAGTTGGTTCTTGTGTTTCAGCTACTTGATGAGTAGTTGGTTCTTGTGTTTTACCTACTTGATGAGTAGCCGGTTCTTCTGTTTTAGCTACTAAATGAGTAGCTGGTTCTTGTGTTTCAACTACTAAATTTGAAATGGATGATGTCGCAACATATTGGGCCTCTGGTTCTTGTGTTTCAGTGCCCGTGGGTGGAATAGTTAAAGATTCTAGAATTTGGGAGGTTGAAGGTGTACAGGGTTGTAACCGGATGGGTTGGAGGTTTATGGTAGTGGAAATAGTGGCTGCTCTTGTTGAGGCCCTTGTTCATTTTCTCTGTAAAAAGGGTGGAAAGAAAGGAATTTTCTTTTGTTTGTGTGGGGGATCTTCCTCAATGATGGGACAGGGAGAATTGTCTGGTTCGGAATCATTGCTAAGGATATGCACGACAATCATTGCTAAGGATATGCACGACAGGAGTGGATGATTCTGGTAAAATGTGGGGCGATCTTGGTATGGTAGGGGAGTTAATTGGGTTGATTGGGTCTGTAGACGGACTGTTAGGTACTTCCGGAGGGTCTGGAGGGTTTTGTGGTTGTTGTTCCTGAAGATTTTCAGGAGTTTCAACAGCTTCTTGGGGGTCTATGGGTGGGTTGTTTAGTGGGGGGTTTTGTTGGGAAAAACCCTTTTGGATAAGAAGTTGAGCGAGATGATGATGGGTGAGGGAAAGGGCAGGATTTTTAGCCTTTTTACAGTAGTGCGACATATTTTTAAGACATCCGAGCAGATAATAAGGGATGTTTATCAATCTAGCATGTCGTAAATGAGACAATAGGAAAAAATCATACTGGTAGACTACCTGGTATCGGCCTTCGCAGGTAAGGTAGTGTTTGACAAATTTTGTGACTTTCGGCCATGGAGGCAGCAACGAGATCAGTCAGACACCCCGGCCTTTAGGTTCAATTTGTTCCCCTGGCAAGAAGAAATCCTGTCGGGCATTAAGAATGATATGTTTGCGGCTGAACCAACGAATTCCATTGGTAGGGAGACCTGAAACCTGCGCTATATCCTCCTCTGTAACTGGAATCCAAACCCCTTAAACAATTGAATGATCTTCCTGAAGATTTTGAGAGAATTGCAGAACCTGTTGTTGATCAAATCCCTGGAGCCTCTGAAAATAACCCAGCCATCGTGCTTGCAGAAAAAATTGATATACTTCTAGGTATAGTTCTAACAGGGCTGTCATGGTGGGTTCGTGCCGTATAACAGGGTCTCCCATAGCTAACCGCTCAGTAAAATGCACTGACAGAGAGTCGAGTAACTGCTTCTGTTCAGAGTGAATTTTTCGGGTGAAGGCATGCAAATGGTAGTGAAACAAACGAAAGGATGGTGAAGAAAAAGAATGACGGTGTTGGATTCATGTGAAATGATGGTATAGGATTTCGATATTTCTGCCTCCCCTTCAAGTACGGCTGAAATAATGAGTGGTAATTATGAGTTGCGATCTTCTCATTAACTATAACTTAATTGTATTTACATATAAAATTTACATACCTCATCTTTACCTTTTTATCCGTACTTTAAACAAAATATAGTGCCTGTCCATAATAATTCTGCAGTAGTCGTGGCGGAGACTTTTGATTTGTTAGAGGAATTGTATCAAGGATTTATTTACTAGAAGGACAAAATGTAGTCTGAGAGCTCAAAAGCTTATTGACAGAGAATGCTGAAAAGTTGGTGTTTCAGCAACAACGAAAGAATAGAGAAATGTTCACTGAAGAATGATGTTGCAGAATATTGCTGAGGAAGTGGTGTTTCAACCATAGGAAGAAGGGCGAAACAATTGTTGAACAGTGTTGTTTCGTCAATGGGAAAGTGTGAAAAAATGTTGAACAATGGTGTTTCAGCAATGGGAAATTGTGGAGAATTGTTGAACAGTGGTGTTTTAGCAGTGGGGAAAATGTGGAGAATTTGTGGAACAGTGGTGTTTCAGCAATGGGGAAAATGTAGATCAGTGGTGTTTCGGCAATGGGAAAGTGTGAAAAATTGTTGAACAGAGGTGTTTCAGCAATGGGAAATTGTGGAGAATTGTTGAACAATGGTGTTTTAGCAGTGGGGAAAATGTGGAGAATTTGCGGAACAGTGGTGTTTCAGCAATGGGAAAGTGTGAAAAATTGTTGAACAGTGGTGTTTTAGCAATGGGAAATTGTGGAGAATTGTTGAACATTGGTGTTTCAGAAGTGGGGAAAATGTGGAGGATTTGCGGAACAATGGTGTTTCAACAATGGGAAAGTGTGAAAAATTGTTGAACAGTGGTGTTTCAGCAATGGGAAATTGTGGAGAATTGCTAAATAGTGATGTTTTAGCAATGGGAAAGCTTCTCTCTTCTTGAAGAAATATCGTCCTTCCTTGGTAGACCTTTTCTTTCATCGCGAATCTGCAAAAATCAATTGTAACATGCCATTTCTTGACAGGGATTATTAGTATACTAAATCTAATCTAATCTAATACTACGGAAATTAATTTCAAAAAGAATTAATTGCAATGAGGGGTAGAAGGCCCCTCTAAAAAGAGGTAATGAGATTTTGCCACACATGTGGCCTTAAAATCTTCTTTGGAAATAGGTCGCTAGTACAGACAGAGCCGATGACCATTTACAAGTAACGGTGTTTTAGAGTCATCAATTGTGAGGAGCCTTACTGTTCCATTGGGGAAAATAGTGTCTACTTCATAAGGTCCAAGCCATCTTGTACGTAGTTTCCCTTGAATTTATTTGAACCGAGAGTCATACAGTAGGGCCCAATTACCTTTTTGGAACTTCTTATTCTTGATAGTTTTGTCATGCCATTTTGATCTTTGCTATTGAATCATGGTTGTCTGATGAATGACATCTAGTCTTTTTTCATCCAATTCATTAAGTTGTTGCAACCTGGCTATCTGTGCATCGGTCAAATCAAGGTTGACAGCTGAAGCAGTCCTTAAGGTTTTGATTTCAAATTCCACAGGAAAGACAACACTCTTTCCATAAACTAATTCATAGGGAGAGAATCCTGTAGTATTTCTCCAGGTAGTTCTGTAGGCCCATAATGCTTCAGGGAGTCTGTGGGACCAATCCTTTCTGTTTTTGTTCACTGTTTTTGTGAGAATGGCTTCTATTAATTTATTTGTTCTTTCCACCTGTCCATTTTCTTGGGGGTGGTATGGTGTAGTCATTCTATGCTGAATATGATATTTTTGAAGGGTGGATTTAAAACCGTGAGAAGTGAAAGGAGGTCCCCCATATGTAACTAATTCTCTTAGCACTCCAAATCTAATGAAAATGTCTTCAAATAGGAAATCTATAACTGCTTCTTCAGTCGCTCTATGGAGTGCTTTAGCTTCCACCCATTTGGTCATATAATCTGTGTAGACCACTATGTAAACTTTTTGATTGGATGGGGGGTTAATGGGTCCTACAAAGTCTAAGGCCCATCTTTCAAATGGTTCGAGTACTATTTGGGGGTTTAATGGAATTTAATCTCTATGATTAGGTTGGCCCATTCTTTGGCAGCTATCACAAGCCCGAACATATTTCTTTGCATCTTTAAAAAGTGAGGGCCAATAATACCCCATCTTGAGAATTTTATGTGTTGTTCTCTTATCAGCAAAATGCCCTCCACAAGGGCCAT
>ML792232.1:425613-437505 GCA_009831015.1 Picea engelmannii | reverse complement strand
GACATAAAGATTTTGTAGTTCCCCTAGAAGATTGAAAGCCGGTGGCTCAGGCATTTTAGTCAAAGCTAAACGCTCAGGAAATGGTGGTTTTGATGTTTCAGCAACAGTGTTAGAGGATGATTGTACCTCTTCAGGTACATCATTCTCTTTTGTTTCCTCTTTATTAGAAGAGGTAACATCAGCTATGATAGGTTCTACTATTCTCCCAGATCGTAAATGAATATCATTGCATTGCGCAGGGAGAAGAGAAAGTGTAGACTGGTTATGAATATCAATGCACTGCACAACTTTATTATTGGGGTTAGGGTTGGGTTGTACAGGTAGTTGGGGCCTCATTATTTGATTGTTTGGTGTAGTACCTACTGGTAAGGAGAGTGGTTGCAGAAATTGTGATTGAGGTAATTGATTTGGGAAGGGGGGTTGTTGTCCTCTCCAATTTGGATTCCATTGGTTTTGATATGGTTGTTGTTGTTGTGGAGGCCAAGGAGTCCACATTGAAAGATCAACAAAGGGTGGGTTAGTTTGTTGCATGGGTGGGTAATTCATTTGATTTAGGTATTGCATTTTATTATAGGGAGGGTAATTCATTTGATTAAAAGAAGGATAGTTATTCCAACGATTAGAAGATGTAAATGGCATGTTAGGATTCATACCTTGTCCCCGTTGTTTCCATTGCCTTCTCTGTGTCAGCAGATAGATGACTTCAGCTTCTTCATCAGTTGGTTGTAATGTTGCCTTGATTCTTGGTAGAGAAGGACATTGTTGAGTTTCATGATCTTTATCACAGATGGTGCATATTGGCTTTTTATCCAATGGGCATTCCCTTCGTGGGTGCTTGTCTCTTCATTTAGAACAAAAGATGGACATAGTTGCTTCTTCTTCGGTTTACTTCTTTTGAATCTGCAGGGTATCAATTTGTGAGGCAAAAGAGCTTAACATTTCATTTTTAAAACCTTCAAGTAAATTACCTATTTCGACTCTTGTTTCTCCCCCACTGGCTGATTTTTGGACTCTTGAAAATGTGGTATCCCTGCTATTTGATCTATTCCTTGAAGCTCCTCTTGAACATATTTTACATAGGTTAACAATCTCATCATATGATTCTTTAGATATGTCCCCTTCTCCAAGCATATTCAACATATCTAAATAGTCATCCCTTAATCCTTTTAGTAATATCGTTTTAACGATATCTTTACTTACATCGTGGTGATTGGATCTTTTTAGATTATACTGTAGCCTCTCTACAAAGTCCTCCAGATTTTCATCCTCCTTCTGTATCATCTTGAATAGTTCTTCCCTTTTTTCTCTTGTTCGACAATAGTCCTGGTATTTATGCAGGAATTTCTAGTTCATTTGGTCCCATGTTGTGATTACATGGCCTCCAAGGCTCATGAACCATCTTAGTGCATTTCCCTTCAATGTTGCTGGACATAGCTTTAATTTTTGAACATTGGAAATGTAATCATAACTTTTGCATAATATGTCAAACTCAAAAAGGAATTCATCAGGATCCTCTGAAGACAAACCATGAAAGTTAGGTAGTGCTGAGATTGGAATGTTCTTCATGGGGGCTACCCCTCTAGGAATATCACCAATAGGAAATCCTAATGTGGAAAAAGAGTTTTCATCATTTACCTCTCTTTCATGACCTGCCTGTTCTTCATGATGCAATTCTTCATTGTACTCATCCATGTTTTCTTCTGTTTGCTCCCCTGCTGCACTTTCTCTGTCCTCAATGTTTCCTGTTGGTTTCTCGACTGTCTCGGGATTCCAAACCTCTTTCCCTGTCTCGAAGTTTGCCTGAAATGAAGGTTGGGAATTAGGTTTCCGAGAGTTTGGTCGTTGAGCAGCAGATTCAGACTTTGATATAATCTCGTCAATATAAGTTTTTCTTCCTCCTCTTCCTCTGCCCCTGCAACCTATAGGGTCAGTGCCTTTGGGGTCTCCGCGTCCTCTCATGCAATCTTTGTATCTGAAAAATCATAAGTGCTTTTGAAATCTATAATTACCTTCCCCGGCAACGGCGCCAAAATGTTGGTCACTATAATTGCTTATTTAATTAAACAATCAAGTGCTACATGAATTGTCAACCCAGGGAAGTCTGTTTATTTCAAAGGTAATCACACACTATATATGCTCAATCTCAAAAGCAACCTAGAGTTGTAGTAAAAATATATTAATCACACTTTGCCTTGAACAAACTGAAATTCTAACTTGAATTACAGGAAAGCAATCTACCTATTGCAGAGTTCAAAGTTTAAAGAAATGATTAATTAAAGAATCATGGATTACATTTAAAATAACAATAAGATGCTGCAACAGGAAAGACCAACTATCTTGTAACAGAGAAAAAGACCCTATTCCCCAAGCAGGAATCTCTAGCACCTGTTTCTGATCATCACACTTTTATGAACTCATTGCTAACTGAAATGATTGACACACACTGAAAGCTAACTAACTCTTAACAGAGAACAGGACCCTATTCCCCAAGCAGAAACCTTCAACACCTGTTTCTAATCGTCACACTTTCATAGACTCATTGAAATGATTGACACACACTAACTATCTCTTAGCAGAGAACATGACCCTATTCCCCAAGTAGGAACCTTCAGCACCTGTCCCTGATTATCACACTTTCATAAATTCACCAAACAAGATTGCTAACTAGAATGATCAACAGTTACCCAAGCATGAATTACATGAAAACAATGTAACAACCAGTAAAGCAGAGTTTCAACACAACAGAGTTTAGTAAAGTAGTGTTTCAGCAAAACATAATTTAATCAAGGCATGAACAAAAATGACACTAACACACTACAAAGCTAATGGGTGAATCTTGTGAAGAAGGTGGGCCCTCCCTTCTCACAAGATTCTCCTGGAACAAAAGGAACTAGAGAGAAATGCTCAGAACAATATTTTATTTATCTGTCAACTGTGTTACATTACAATCTGAAGTAAAACACGTCCCTCTCTGTAAATCCTTTCTTAGTTAAGAAGAAGGTCCTATCTAATACTGATTTCCCCTTATTTAAAGAGGAGAATCCTCTCGATACAATTTGATCAACAAATTACATGTGTATATCTGAATCCTATTCTTAGTCAGATACAGGAATAGGATATCCTGGTCTCCCATAACATAATGCTATTACAATAGTTGAAAAGGTGTTGAGTGAGGTGTTGTTGTTGCGGCTAGAGTAACAACTTCTTTATTTATCTTCTTACTGTTGTTGTATGATGTTTCGGCATCGCAAATCGTGGGTTGTTTCAGCAACGGAATTTGTGTTCTGACTGTTTCAGCACGTGGTCTCACACAACAGTGATGGCTAATTCTGGCTCAAGGTGCGGCTGTTGTGGTCAGTGTAACAGCTTTGTGTTGTTGTTTCAGCATCATAGACCACGGAGAGTGTAGCAGCTTCTTCTTGTGTGAGTTTTTGTTTCAGCATCATAGACCACAGAGAGTGTAACAGCTTTGTGTGAGTTGTTGTTCCAACATCGTAGACCATGGACTGTTTCAGCCACAGGGTTTGCGTGCTTTAACTGTTTCAGCAATAGGCCTCAATACTAATCTGTAGTATGAACTGTTTCAACACTTATATAGTTCTGATCAATGGTTAAGTACGAGAGTAATTTAAAATTATATGCAAAACAAATTAAACATATAGTAAAGAGAAGAGACGTTATATACCTTTGGAGAGACAGGGTAAGGTGATAATATAAGTTTAAATATGAGTTGGAAAAAGGGTGTAATAGTAGCAAAAGGTGTGAGCAAAAAGGTACATTGTAGGGTCCTAACAACACCTTGATCGCTAAGGTCGTGAATTGTCGAGCACCGAGGGATCGGGCGAACACGTGTCACGTCTGTTAGGTGGGGACCGCGTGGTTGACAGGTGGCGTAGTAACAATGCCCAGAGAAAAGTGGAAGCGGGTGACAGGTGGTGGACACAAGTCGTCTAGGAAGGAGTCAACCCATCGCTGAATTATCGTGCTTCAGGGTTTCGCAAAGGAGGAGAACAAGGGCTCAACACTCCAACTCGTGAACTCGAGAGTTGTGAGTAGTGCTAAGCACTTGGCCCTAGCTAGTGGTTATGTGTGGAAGGTGTAACAAGGAGGAGCCATACCCATATCACATTCTTGAGTATCAGCATTTGGAGAAAGAGGAGTCGAGGATCTTTAACTCATGAACTCACGAGTTGGGAGTTGTGAAAGGCGCTTGAGCTAAGGCCTGGTTGTGGTCGCATGGAGATGTAAGGCTCATGCCTGGTGTTAACTTGCACGGGGTGGTTCTTTACGAAGGACCTGTGGATCGATACGTGAGGTTCCAATTGGGATCTGAGGGAGCCACTTCGGCTCGAGGAGAATAACAAACAATCCTATGAGGATCTCGGCCCAAGGGCAGGGGGTCTACGTCAGTGTGGTATCGGAGCTTCGAGTTTGTCTATATATTGCAAGCAGAGGAAAAGGAAGAAAGAGTGTTGGAGCTCTGTGATGATTGTTGCAAGGTGCACAACAGTCAAAAGACAGTCAGGAGGACTGTAGGAGATGCTGGAAGTGCACTCAGTTGCAGAGTGACAACAACAACTTTGCTAGGAGGGATGACAGGAACAGGGAGATGGCTACTAAAGGCCATGGATATGGTGGAAAGAAGAACCACCAACAACAGAGAAAAGATGAGATGGATGAAGAGCTCGTTGAGATAAGGGCGAGAATGCAAGAGCTTGCACCGCGGGTGAAACAGAACGTAAAGACACATTGGGTGTATGAATGGCCTCTGAGGAGGAAAGAAAAGTGGCCAGTCAAGAAATTGTTGGCCAAGGGATAGTGAAGGTTGTTGAGGAGGTGGTTGAGGTATGTGGAAAGCCTAAGAGACATAGAGGAAGTGGTTCATATGTGTGAACCAGAGGCTGGGAGAAATCTCATTGATGAAGAAGAGAGATTGAGCAGAGATCTCATAGACTGCCAAGTGGGCAGAGATGGACTTTCAAATTGCCAGGTGGGCAATAGAAAGAGATCAAGTGAAGGTCTCGTATGCTTCCAGGAGGGCGATGCTGAAAGTTCAAGTTTCCAGGAGGGAAATAAGATGAGATCATTGGAGGATCTCATAGACTGCCAGGAGGGCAGAGAGGAAATCCCATATTGCCAGGTGGGCAAGGGAGAGCAGATGAGATTGACTGAAAGTATCATGAACTCAGAGGTGAGTTCAGATCAGCGAGAGGAACTGACAGAGAAGGAAGATCAAAAGAACATTCTTATGATTGGAGGGATAAGAGTATTCCTACCAAGCAACCGAGTGGAGGCCGATGCACAGGATGAAGCTGCAGTAGAGGAAGAAGAACAGCCAGCAGAAACTGCCATGAAGGAAGAATTGGGGAAAACATCAGGAGATACCCCAGCAGAAGGAGAAGAAGATGAGAATTTAGAAGAATGGCTCAAAAATTTCAGCCAGGTAGCTGAAACAAAGACACCTGCAACACTGGAAGCTGTAGCAGAAGAAGAGCATGCAGATAAGATGCTCACTCCTTGGGAGAAGGAGCTAGAAATGTTAGAGAATTGGTTGAACCATCCATAGCCAATAGATGACTGCCATGAGCAGACATTCATACAGATGTTAGCAGAGGAGAATTATGAGGAATCGCTTAGAAATTTTAGCTAGGGAGCTGAACAGATGATGACTGCAGCGCTGAGGTATGCAGCAAGAGATGACATAAAATTCCAGTCTGGGAAGAAGTTGGAGAAAGTTGGAGATGCAGTAGCAGGAGAACTGGTAGAAGCAAAGTTGTCAGAAGGGGAAGCTGAGAAGAGATTCAGTGAGAAGACCGCATAACTGAATTTTGCAGCAGAGTGGCAAGATGAGGCCACAGAGGAAGAAAATAGCATGGGGGATCTAGTTGATCTGCCCACTGATAAGGACGAAGAAGTGCAACCGAGGAGACTGCATAAAGAGAGCCAGCCACTAGATCAGCTGAAAGAGGTGATTGAGGGAATCAGAAGGCTAATGTCGAGGTTAGCAATGGAAACTACTAGTGAGGAGGAACTGTGTAGAGAAGAACCTTCCATAGTAGTAGGGCAACAAATGAAGCAACAACATTGAAGTGATGGAGAAGATGGACAACTCCAAAGAACTATTTGGGATCTAGGGGGATTTCGACAGCCATGCTGGAAAGCTCATGAGAAAGATCTCATGATTTTTTCACAGCAGAGGAGTATAATGCAGGAGCATTGCTCCATGCCAGTTATGCACTATCCAACCAGCACATCAAGCGCGTGTTCAAGGGAGAGGAGAGGCGCAACCCTCTCACTTTCAAATTTCAAATTTGAATTTAATTGTATCAAATGATTGTAAGGCTAGTAGAGCCAACACCATTCTTGTACGTAGGTTGTAGTTAGTTGGCCTCTTAATGTTTTGCAAGGCTACGATCTAGATCCGATTCGGACTAGACATCCATTCAATGTAATTCATTGTAATTAATGAGAGTTGGTGAGGATGGAGGGAAGAGCTCGAGGAGCTCCCTTTTGTAAAAAAAGATCCTTTGTTCTGTAGGATTAGTCAGGAGACTTGATGAGTCGAGAGAGTCTGTAGAGAGGTGGAGAAGAACAGAAGATAGAGATAGGAGAGAAGAGTCGAGACTCTATTGCAGTCCGAGCTCGAACACATTGTAATTAGACATTGATGTTAATACAAAACAGTTTTTCCTGAATATTGTTGTTCATGTGTTAGCAAGTTCATGAATGAATGTATTTATGTGTTTATGATATAATGTAGATGTATGTTAGATGTGCATTTGCAGGGATAGATAGATTTCACTATCTGTTCATAGTTCTTTGATTCCAGGTCTGGTTCTTTGTGGTTTCATGCAAGAGGTTGCATGACAAAACACTGTGGGTTTTGTAAGCCAGTGCATAGAGTGCACTTCTGAATTCTGCGGAATTTCAAATGAAGACGTGCCAGGAGGGCGCACCAGCTGAAGTCATTAAATTAAGAAAGAATCCTCAAGGTTGCTAAACACCTTGAAGGAGGAACTGTGCAGAGGAGGGCACAGGACAGACAAAATTTCTGAGAATTCTAGGAGGCTCTGCCAGGAGGGCATTGAGAAAATGCATAGGATGCATTAAGCAAGTGCATAGAGTGCATAGAAGGAACTCTATTATGAGTTCAGAGAGAGGAGAAGTGTCGAGGAGGAAGACACTCACAGAGTCGTTAAATACTCTGTCGATTCAGTAAGGAGTGCTTGAATGGGAGGCTGCCAAGAGGGCACCAATCTCCATTTGAAGGAGAAGTCAAGGGTGGAATCTCTTAGAGGTTCGAGCACGAAAAGCTCAGGACGGGTAACACAGTTGTGTGCAGGTACCCTGAAAGGAGTGCAGAGGTCAAGAAACCTTTTGAGGTTTCAGAGTGAACAACACTCAGGAGGGTAGAGTTTTCAGTAACACAGGAGAGACCAAAGGTCATGGACTCATAGGATAAAGAACAAAGGTTTCAGCCTTTGAAGCATTCGAAATCTTCCAAGGCTTGGAGAGAGCGCATGCTCAGGAAAGAGCAACCGTGAGCCATTGGATCGGTACTGAGAGGAGAATATTTGGACCGTTGAACCTACGTCCAGGCTTCACAGGAGGAGAGAGTGCAAGGAGGATAGATCTGAACCGTCAGATCTAGCACAGAGCACTGATAGCCATCGGATCCGGGAGAAGGTGCGAGGGTTTTAAATCCATGGGAAGCTGCATAGAAGGGTAGAACGGATGACATAAACTTCAGGGAGAAATGTCGAGTTTCCGTGAGTCGTCGGATCCAGAAAAGGTGCACGAGGTTTAACCCTCGTAACAACAGAAGGAAGAGGATTCGTCAAGTCCTGAAAGCATTGGGACCGTCCATTTTGGAGGACAAGTGGCAAAGATCTGGATCATCTCGAAAATTCGAGTATCGCGAGTGGGGAGGGGGATTTCTTTACGCTACAAACCCCCGAGTCGCGAGATTGCGATTCAACTTGAACCGTTGATCGAGGAGGAAGGAGAGCCATGAGATTTGGTGCCTCGCTACCTCGTGTATTGGGGTTTCAGAGGGTGAAGGAGTTTCACCTTGATCGCTAAGGTCACGAATTGCCGAGCACCAAGGGGTCGGGTGAACACGTGTCACGTGCATTAGGTGGGGACCGCGTGGTTGACAGGTGGCATAGTAATAGCGCCCAGGGAAAAGTGGAAGTGGGTGACAGGTGGTGGAAACACGTCGTCTAGGAAGGAGTCAACCCATCGCTGAATTATCATGCTTCGGGGTTTTGCAAAGGAGGAGCGCGGGCTCAACACTCCAACTCGCAAACTCGCAAGTTGCGAGTAGTGCTAAGCACTTGGCCCTAGCCGGTGGTTATGTGTGGAAGGCGCTAACAAGGAGGAGCCATACCCGTATTGCATTCTCAGGTATCGGCGTTTGGAGAAAGAGGAGTCGAGGATCTTCGACTCACGAACTCGCGAGTTGCGAGTTGCGAAAGGTGCTTGTGCTAAGGCCCGGTTGTGGTCGCATGGAGATGTAAGGATCGCGCCTGGTGTTAAGTTGCACAAGGTGGGTCTTCACGAAGGACCTGTGGATCGATAGGTGAGGTTCCAATTGGGATCCGAGGGAGTCGCTTTGGCTTGAGGAGAATAAAGAACGATCTTGTGTGGATCTCGGCCCGAGGGCAGGGGGTCTATGTCATTTTGTTGGTCATACAACTACAACTGTGCACATAAATCAAGGATGAGATTTGGCACAAAAATTGAGGTGCATTTGGCACAAAAATTGATGTGTGTCGTTGTTGTAATAAATCCATACACAGTACTGTAACATACATAATTTTGGCATAGATTTTGAGGCATGATTTTTTGAGTGAGAAGGTTGTACAACCAAATAGAAACTCAAGAAAAAAAGTCGAGGGAGTTTGACACAACTTTCTAGGTGGTGGGAATAATACTCGAAATACGTTGAGTGCATTTAATTGGTTGAAAAGTACTACTACAATTTCCAAAATTATTGTTTATGAGCTCATAATAAAATTTCTCATTTGGATCGGTTTCCCCTTCGGGTTTTTTCCAGAATCTAGGGGCATTGCCTGGAAACCTATATGTCAAATGTGTGATTGAATATTTGTCTATAGTTCATTCTTTGCTGCAAATTTTCAGTTCTTAGTCATTTGTATTTCTGCTCATAATTCCATTTGAATGCTTGAGGGTTTAACATGGAATAATGGTGAATAATTATTGGATACTAAAATCTAGTTGTTGACTAAGTGTTTGACAACATTTGAATAGAATTGTTGGATTGTAGATATCAGTTGCTAAAATTACACAATATAGGTGGATTAGAGGTTTTCTAGGACATTGGATCCATATATGCATTCAAAACTGCAATTTGAGCAATGGAAAATTGTAATTTCACCAACAATTACATCATTGGATTCTGGTGATAATTGCCCAGAAAAATCCAAAAAGTCGAATGTTTAGAATTGTCCATCTTAAATTCTTGGAAGTTGTTAAGAGAGTTTCTATATATATATTTTTTTCTAACTAGAACAGAGGTTTATATTGATTTAAAAGGTTAATTTCACTGAAGCTAGCAACAATTGCATTTTGTGGATTCATTGAACTTCCACAAAACTGGGCATATTTCTAAGTAGACATCTAAAGAAAAAAAATATCCCTCCATACATGAATTCCAAGTGTTTCTTATAGTAACCTGCTGAACAAACTGACATGGAATGAAAATAACTTTAAAGAACATGATATTGTTTTAGGTGTGAACACTGCTTTGTTTTTCCCACCCCTCATTAGAATGAGGAGGACTTGCAACTTCAATCTCCATAGGAACCTGATTATGGTAAATTGTTTTGGCTTCTATTATTTCTGATTGATTCAAAATTTGAGTGCCATTATTGTTGAAGGAAAATGAGAGAGAATCCATGCGATGTGAGATGACCAAATAGTGAAGTCTTCTACATTTAATCTCTAGTGAATCAATTCAATGTAGAAGAAGATTCATGAATATGACATTTTGAGTTATACTGGCTTGTTCTAGCTCTGCAATTTTGGAGGAGATAATCAATAGAACATTGTTGTTGGCTTGATTAATGTTTTCATGACTGTGAAGGACTCATCTTAATTCCTTGGTATATTTGTTTTCCATGACCTTCTGAGCTGCCCATGTCACCTTGGCACCATTAAGAATAAAGATGGGTGCCAAATTATGAAGCTGAGAGTCATACCATAGATCATGAGAAAGCTCAAGAAAATACCAAATTTCCCTACTCCAATATATTGTATCAAAAATAGCACACATGCAGAACCCCACAAAGAAGAGAAAGGAAACCAAAGCAATCATGGTCGAATCCTAGAAGCAAAAAACAAAAAACAACATTGCTGGTTGAACACGCCCCTTCACCATTGATCGCAAATACTACTTACCATAACACTTATCTAGCCTCCTCCAAGGTTCCAATAGGCCCACCAAGATAGCATTGAGATTACTACTAGAAAACAAACCTAACATCCCCCAAACCAAACTAATCTACTAGAAAACAAACCCAACATCCCCCAAACTAGGCCATACAGGAGAATGAAGCTTGCCCACTCTCGACATCCTTCCAAAGTCTCATCCAATTGTAATTCAATGGAGATTGCAATATGGAATTGATGTTAATTAATGATCACTAACGAAATGATCTAAGGTGTGCAATAGTTGATAACCCCATTTTTATTAGAGTTCCATTGTTTAAGGACGAGGCAAACTTTTCCCATTTGTCCACCAAGCCATTCAATTTCATCTTGATGTGATAAAGGGAGACCTGATCAAAGTGTGCTAGAGCTTGTTTGATTTGAGAGATGATGGATTGAAGCTTATTCCTTCTTGAATTTGATTGAGTAATCATTGCTTTGATGATCAACAATGAATCCCCATAGACAAAGAAGGTCCCAAGGCTATTTTCTTTAGCTATGGAGAGCCCACACCATAACAAGTAAGCCTTGGATAGATTATTTGACACGTTCCCTATCCCCCAGGCATAATGAACGATCTTATTTCCACTAGGATCATGAAGACACCCCCCTCCCCTCGCACTTGTCGCCCCTAAAAAGAGTTCCCATATCTTCAACAATGTCGAGTAATAGGAATATGTTTGACAATAATATATATTTTGACTTTGATAGCACAACCTCCAAGCGATTAGTCCATCAAAGATGACTTCATGTCATTATATTATAAAATCATATAGATATGTAATTTTTTGAGGTATAATTTATGTCGCATTTTGCCTTCATAAGCTAATGACCTGTCAACTACATATCAAATAAACCATTAATTAAATTCATTTAAATATATATTTAGAAGGTGTAGTTGAAATTTCTTTTTACTTTCATAAACGTGAGCATTTTTTTCCATCGAGAATAGGGCTATGACTAAGTACCTAATGTACAAGAACAAGATAAATAACATGGAAGACAAGAGGCCTCCTAGAATTGCTTCAAACTCCATCCAAAACCAGATGTAACTCAAACAGGGATGGCTTAAAGATGCCAAGTCTTGGCTAAAACATTGGGGAATAAAGGAAGATGTCATTTTAGAGAATAATGATAATATTAAAAATATTATTACTTCTAAATTTAAGGAGAAATTGTGATGCAATAAAGATTTAAAAGATAAAAAAAAAAATTAAATACTATAAAGAAGTGATTAACAACCATATCTCTATTTTAATTAACATAAAAAGGAAAATGAATACTTATACTAAATTAAATTGTAAAAAACATCTTTCAATATAATAAAAAATAAAATAAAATAATATATATATATATGGAAACTCTCTCAACAACCTCTGATATATATATATATATATATATATATATATATATATATATATATATATATATATATATATA
>ML792232.1:393050-421831 GCA_009831015.1 Picea engelmannii | reverse complement strand
TGATAGCTGAAATACTTTGTCGAGTGTGTGTAGGGAACAAGGAACAATCGGTCGGAAACCTGCCAACAAACAAGGAAATACAGTACAATAATATATCATCACTGAGGTAGGCATTCCCATACTCATAATACAAATGACTCAAACATAAATGTCGACATGCAAAGATCCATGTCAAGTAAGACAGGTCATGGCCACCAAACATACACTGTGGATCCATGCCGATATGACTCAAATATGAACATAGCCACCAAAAATACACTGTGGATCTATGTGTTAAAGACTCAAATTTGAGCATAGCCATGAGACATACAATGTGGATCTATGCAACAATACAAACTGAATATACTCCAACACAACCTGGATCTGTCAGAAAAATATCTAGGGTCTTCATCTCCACCACTCTATAGTACGAATTTAACCATGTGAATACATGTGCTGAAGTCGAACATGGTAGAAACCACTTGATTACCGGTCATTAGTGTATACTATTAACAAGTGCGAGAGAAAATCACCATTAATGTTAATGACTCCCAAGGTACACTAGTACAATCCAACGAATGTGAATTAATGAGCTGAAGTCGAACACTCGGTGAAATATCCCAATCATGGGTCAATAATGAAAACCTATTGTCGAAAGCGAGGAAACCTACCATTGAGGCATGCAAGTTCCAAGGTACCAATTAGTTTCTAAGTCTAATTCCTGGATAATGAGTTGAAGTCGACAAGACAAGACTCGCCAGAGGAGGGCCTTAATGTATCCCACATCAATGACATGAAACAAGTAACAAGATTTGATGTAGATCAGAGTAACATGTGATTCAGGACTGACTCAGGGATGGCTAACGCAATAAAAGGCTTTAAGGACTGTAGAAATGGCTGACGCAATAGAAGGATTTCTGGGTTGAACTTATTTTTTGAACATATTGATGACACGACAACTATCTTGGAAAAACTGACTCAACAATAGGGATCATAGCCCAATTTGTAATCTTATAAGGAGTTTGATCAAGAGACGAGCGGATTTTCAAACCTAGACACAAGGCGAGTGAAAGGGTGTCATGTTCAAAAGCGACTCTTCCATGGAATACAGGTTTAGACACATTTCTTTCCCAATTTCCCCCCCATCATTTATGGCGAGTACCTCTTTATTTTTATGCAAGCTTGAGGAGGATAACGTATGCTTGTCAATTTAAGCTCATCCTTCGGACGAGTCCCTCAGAGTATGTTTAACGAACCCTAGGAAGGAGTGGTTTGGTCCCATATAGGCCTTTCAATGTTTGTTTTACGAGTCCAAAGAAAGAAAACTCAGGGGTTTTTCATGTTTATAGAGTCTGAAAAACACTTAAAGAGAACTCTCTCAATTCCTTTTTCGTAAAATAGTTCGACAGGACCGAAAAAAGTGATAAACTTTCACCCATCTAACGTTTTATTCAAATAATTTTATGAGCATGAACAAAACAAGGTCGCTCGACAATCTTTTCATGTTTAGAGAGTCTGAAAAGAGCTTAAAGGGAACTCTAGTGGGTTCCTTTTTCATATAACCTTTACGAGTCTGAAAAAGTGATAAAAGCATACTCAGTTGCATTCTCACATATTTACGAGCACGAGAAAGAACAAAGACTAAGCTCGGTAATTTATTCTCATGTATTTACGAGCATGAGAAAAAACAAAGACTAAGCTCGAGATTGTTTTCATTTTTACGCAAGCTTTAAAACAAAACAAAACTATGCTTGGCATAGATTTTAATTTTTACACAAGCTTAAAAACTAAAAAAAACTATGGTTGGACCTGGTTTCATTTTTACACAAGATTGAATCAGAGGAAACTATGCTTGAGGTAAGTGGTTTCATTTTTACACAAGATTGAACCATAGAAAACTATGCTTGGACTTCCCAACGCATAACACAGGGATGGTTGGTACTTAGCCCCCAACTTAAGAAACTAGCGGCTCTAAATTCAGCATGAAGTCCAAAGGCTGAAAGCATTGCTCTCCAAGCTTCGTTTCATCCAACGGGGAAGGAGAATGAAATAAAGCTTCAAATAATATATGTAGGACTTGACCCAAACGGAGAGGGGGAATTTGTTTCATTTTTTAACGAGCTTGACCCATGAGAAGAACTATGCTCGTGACTCTAGGTATAATCCCAAGACCACTATTTCAATTTTAACGAGCGTGACACAGAAACAGGAACTATGCTCGTAACCTCTGTTTCAGTTTTTTAACGAGGTCACGACAGAGACACAAAACTATCCTCGTAACGTCTCATTTTTTAATGAGCTTGAAATTAGAGAACTATGCTCAAGTCTAGTTTCATTTTAAATGAGCTTGAAATCAGAAAATCATGCTCAAAGACCTCTGTTTCATTTTTTAACGAGGTTGCCTCAGAGACACAAAAAATATTGGAAACCTTCTAAGGCTACCTTTATCTTTCACTTGGCGACTCCACACTATTTAAACTGGCTCTTAACCAGAAGAACACCAGGAAGAATCCAAACGACAAGCAGATTTCGCCTTCTTCCAACCTAGAAAAAATTCTAAAATCAAGAAGGTACTTTCGACAGACTGCCTCATTGACAAATAAAAATTATCAACTTAAATCTACACAGTCTAACTCCGAAGATAAACACAGTGAATCAAGTATTCCACCCCCTAACAAATAATACTCTGTTGGTAAAGTTACAACCTGGGAATCAAATTTGGTTCTGCCTATTTTTAAGACCGAATCTTTCTCAGTCGTTTCCCAGACCAATAGAAAACGAAGGTCTACCTTGCTTCCTGTTGCGACTGACTCCCCTCGCTTCTCGAGGTTCATTTTCTCACCTCTCAAAACTCAAATAATTATCCTATATATCTCGATTCAACTTCTGTTGATTCTCCTATATTTTCACCTTATGATTCTGAAGGAACCAGTCCACATTCCCCAAGCTCCTTTTTCTCAAGTTTCATCCCCGTTGATAACCCATTTCTTGAAACCCTTCCTTATAACCCCCAAAATTTTACCGCTAAATCCACAATGGCCGCGACTGGAGCAGGTGGGGCAGGAGGTGTTATCGCGGGTGGTCTGGGAGGAGGAGCAGGAAGCCAAGCACCACCTCTTCGGATATTTGCAAAGATTGCTACAATATATTCTCCTCTAGTTCTACTGGTCCCTCTCCATGATTTACTGGAAAATTACATGAAAAACTTGTCCAAGTTCATAGGAGAGAGTGATTTAACGACAGTTGAACACATAAATTTTTTCAATCAATTCGCTGGCATTATTGGATTGGAACATGAAGATGTTTGCTCCAGAATCTTGGTTCAAAACTTTGAAGGTCAAGTGAGAACCTATTTTCGAGGCCTAGAAGTTGGATCTATACCATCATATGATGAACTTGAAAACGCTTTTATCAGAAAGTGGGGTGAGCAGAAAGACCATCTTTATTATCTAACCAAATTTGGAGCTCTTCGAAAGAAAAACTCTGAATCAGTCCTTGAGTTCACCCAACGGTTCAACAAATTGTACAATAAGATCCCAACCGAGGTCAAACCCTCACAACCTACAGTGAAAGTGACTTTTGCTAGAGCTTTTGACCCTGACTTCACCCTATTATTAAGGGAGAGAAGATCAGTTGATCTTACCAAGATGCAAGATGATGCCTGAGAAATCAAATCTAACATGATGGCATTAGGGAAGCTAAAAACCAAATTTGAGACTGGAAACAAAGAAATAATGAGATACAAGGAGCAAGGAGGACCCTCTGGATCAGGGAGATCCTCATAAGATAAAATGGACGACATGTCTAGAATCATCAAAGAACTGTCAAACAAACTATCGAGAATGGAACTTGATCAAGCTAAAAATGAACATTACCCTAGAAAGGAACTCGGGAAGAACCCTAATCCTCAAAACCACCAAAAACAAATTAAGAATGAAGATAAAAAAATCCAAACCCCTTTTAAAAGAAAAAACGTTATAGGAGGACAAGACTTGGAGGATTTCGAGGAGTTAGAAGAGGATATGAACAATCTTGGCGAAGACTTCTTACAACCTTATATAACAAGACACGATTACGAAAAGTCTTTGACTATAGAGTATAGGACTGAGATTAACAAGAACAAAAGTGTTTCATAAGATTCGACCTATCAGGGAATAACGGATGGTATAATGGCCGAGCTCCACCAGAAGTATAACCTAAGACCTAGAAACAGGGTTTCCACAACCACTCCAGTTAAAAATATATTGCCGAGGGTTGAAACTGACCAAGTAGTTTCAAAAATCACTGAAAAAAAGACTGAAGGGACTAAGACTACTAACATACATTCTATTAGAACAAAGACAGTGGAAATGCCACCCTTAAGCATGCAGAAACTAGACACCCTTGTTACCGAAACAAAGGCCACTCAACCAAGGAAAACTGAAAAGAAAGGGTCGGAGACTCAAACCATGGAGATTGATAAAACCATTGGAAGGTTAATCTAGAGAATGAAATCAATAAGATCAAAATCCTTATTCCCCTTGTTGAGCTGGCCAAAAACCCGATATACCGAAAACAAATTTCCTAAAATGATCAGTTTTTCTGAAAATGAATGTCAAATTGATGTTATAAACTTAGAAGATGATAAGCCTAACATAATCTTCGGCCCACACTTCGAAGGTGCCAGAGACACTATTGCCCCTTTCTACATCACTTTGACTATTTTTGACCATTTGCTTCATAACTGCATGTTAGATTCTTGGGCCTCTCACAATGTGATGCCTAAAGAAATCATGGGCAGACTTGGCCTTGAAATCACTAGGCCTTATGGAGATTTATATTCATTTGATTCGAGGAAGGTCAAGTGTATAGGCATGATAAAGGACTTAGTTTTAAACCTTGCACAGGTACCTGCCAAAAGCGTCTTAATGGATGTAGTTGTCGCTGATATACCCCCAAAATATGGCATGCTCTTGTCCCGATACTCGAGTGCTAAACTTAGAGGTTCCCTCCAACTTGATATGACATACACAACAATTCCTGTTTTTAGAGGACAGTTCACGCGATTGTACAGAGAAACCAGGTTAGCATTTACATTTAGTGACCCTCTCAGCCCGAATAAATATCGTGTATATATCACTGATCAGGTTTTAGGTAACTATATATTATCTATAGATGATGATTTTGATGTGTGTATAGAGGAAGGTTGCACAAGAAATAAAAAAGAAAAAGAACAAATAGAATAGGATGTATATAGCACTGGTGTTTGGAAAATGTTTTTTGATGGTGCCTCATCTTATCTTGGAGCTGGGGCTTGAGTAATTTTTGTGGCACCTGATAACCAATTCGTTATCCCTTTCTTTTATAGTCTACAATGGAACATTGACCACACTAATAACGTATGTGAGTAAGAAGCTCTAGTGTTAGGGTTATAGGCCTATAGGAGAATGAAAATTAAAAACTTGGAAGTTTTTGGTGATGCAGAGTTGATTGTGAAACAGGTTAATCGACAGTACCAGGCCAAACATCCTAGGTTAAGGTCATATTGAAATTGTGTTTGGGACCTAATCGAAATTGTTTTCTCCTCTGTAAATATTCACTTCATTCCGAGAGCAGATAATCAACAGGCTGATGCTTTAGCCAAAGCTTCTTCGACTTTCACACCTCCCACTGCTTTCAAACTAAAGTATCATATACAAATGAGACATAGGCCTTCCATACCCAATAATATACAGCATTGGAAAATCTTTGAGGATGATTAACAACTCTGAAATTTTTTAGAAGCAATAGACAAGTTCCTCGAAACGCATGGTGATCAAGAGAACCAAAATGATCCTATTTGGATCATGTAGGAAGGGGAAGACCCCTAAGAGTTCCAAGATAAAATCGCAAATCACCGTATGTTGGTTTTAAAAAATAATCAAATACCCAAGGGCCTAATTCCCTTAGAAAGACTCTTTAATCATGATGACATCCCTTTTAAGACTACATTACAACCTCAGTCGGAAGAGGTTGAAGATTGCAACATAGGTACCGAAGAGAGTCCTAGATTAGTTAAATCATCCAGGTACCTGTTGTTATCACTGAAATTTCATCCGCACATGGCGACAAGAACTCCGCATCATCAAAACAAGAATGAAGTCATTCATGGCACAGGATTAATTCCACAGCATGGAAAAAGGGTCAAAAACTATACAAAGTAACCAAAAATTAAAGGGCGCTTTACAGAATCTGGGTGCGCACGCATATGCGTGGAACATAAATGTACCATGCGCGCATGCGCGCACGACGCGCAGTTGTGGGCACAAAAACCCGCGCACCTGCTAAACGACACATTTATTGAAATTGGTCGGCCTCCCAACCACTAATGGATCAGCTCCCAAGACGATTTGACATCAAATCTGAGCTGAATCTGCATGGTAGGCTGGTCAAAGACCTAATTGAGCCCTAAAAGAGCCCCTTTTCACACCTCAAAGGAGTTACATAATCACCCAATGCCATGCTATAAAATGCCATGAAGAAACATCATTTTCTCAAGGAATTTCATGTAATGTTATGCTGCTTAGATTTTTTTAAGGACTCACTCCTTGACAATAACACATTAGCACCATTTCATTGAGCTATCCACCCCTCTCTTGAGTGGATATGCTTTGAGTTCTTTCACCATCATTCTCATTTTCTCATTGTAAGGAGAGCAAGTTTGTGAGGGCCTCAAGAGCCTTCCTTTGGAGGAAGAAGGAACCACAGTTCCCTTTCTTCATTGTGCTTTGGATTTCATCAATAGATCATCCTAAAAAACATTGGTGATATTGGTCCATTGTGTTTGTTATTTATTTTTGTTTTATATGCTCATAGTTTTAGTTTGTTTTAGTTTAGTTCTTGTTTATTGTTTTGTTGTTCTTTTCCTAACCCTTTCCTCTACAGCTGTCATGCCTAGCAAGACCCAACTGGGCATGTAAGCACCCTTTATTTGCTCACCAAGTGACGAATTGGGTGCAAACAGATTGGCGACCATATTGGGGATCAGGTATCAATTCCTCCCTCATTTGGGTTTATTTTGCTTTCCTTTTGCTTTCATTAACTTGCGGGGACACAAACCGGCCTCTGCCGACCTGCTAACCAGTCAATTCAAGGGAGAATTGAGAGAAATCCATATGGATTTTTCTTCTCGGCCATTTTTCCATAGACGCGCGGTTATTTCACCCCACAAGCACGCATCGTGCGTGCATGTGCCTGTCAACAGTTTCTCTCTGCGCGCATGCGCTTTCGGCATCAATTCTGCTAGCGCGTCTGCGCTCTGTGCGCCTGTGTATGCACTAGGTGGCACGCATCTGATTTAAATTTCACATTGTAAGGTCTTGGGATGTGGGGAAAGTCATTTTCCTTCTTAAGAATGATGATATGCATGCTCTAAATACTGCACTACTTAGACCCCTCAACTTATAAAGGGGATAGTCAAACAAACATAGGCACTTAGGTGGATAAAAATAATTTTCCCTTATTTTCTTTTTGCCACGTGGATGGCTTGCTTTGATTTATAATCTAAGTTGGACAATCATACTTAATCACACCTAATTCACATTTGGGACTAGAAATTGAAGTAACAATCTTGAGTATGCTCTTCTCTTGCGCCATCAAGCGATCTTGAGAACCAGAAAAGGATTGCGAAAACGATCTCATCTCCCTTAAACAAAAAATTTCAAAACTTTTAGGAGAGGACAAAGGACCTTTTGGGACCCCTCTTAGTTTCATTTTTCACACATATCCTAAATTTGTAACGGGCCCAAACATGCCCACATGTCACAAAAGTAGGATAGTGGTTGGAATTCTGCTTTCTTAGATCAAAAAACTAGGAGAGTTTAAAAGTTTGTAATGGGCCCACACATGTCCACATGTTCAATCTAGGATAGTTTCATGTTTTTTCTAGATTAAATCACACATAGGGAGGTAAAGGATAGTAACAGACCACAATGTCCACATGCTAGTCTCCTAGGACTTTTAAAATTCCGCAAGGTTGTACCAATGACATCTATCTAATTAGGTAATCACAACTCTTGTAAAGGACCAAGCGACGTCCACATGTAACAAGGTGACATCTAATTAACTAAAATTTGGCGTACTTTCACTCACACACAAAAGTCACTTTTTCACTCACATAGCCTCTTATCAAAACATGGAGGTCTAAGTAGATTTCCTCCAAAGGGATTCTGAAAACACCCCATCTTTTCTTGATAGGACTATCCACTCCCACTTGTAATCAAACGAGGTTGGTTTTCACCCCCAGCCTCACAAAACAACTTCATCTAAAATCTTTCTAACAACTCACTAAGTTGTCCTCCACAGGAGGTGGCAAAAGAAAATTTTAGTCTAGGTAGGATTTCGGGGGTAGGCATCCAAATAACCCCCCGTTATCTAATTCTCACACTTTCAAACATAGAAGTTGACAAATAGGGAACTTCAAATCCTCCAAGTCCAGTGTTCCAATTACCATAAGGCAGGGAGATACCCATTAAGGGTCGAAGGTCGAGGTCCGGTTGTTCTGTGCGTCCCCCCTTGAGGCACCCACCTCTTGGACAAGATCCAGCCCGTGACCCATTTCTTAGGCCAAAAATATAAATGCCGCACTTGGACCGAGGTACCTAGTAACCAATTTTAGGACATCTACCTAGGTGGCGATTGTGGGCTGCAGTCGCACCTTGATTGGATTTTGTGTGGTTATTGGGAAGTATCACCAGCTCTTTCAGGATATTGCCCCCTCTACCCCTCATTATAACCAATTATTTCATCCTTCACTAGTGTCTCTTCCGGTGACTTCAGACCCCACTGTTGAGTACTAATGGAAGGACCAGTGCTATTTGAGAGGAGGGACGTTACGTCTTCTAGGACACGTGCATTTTATTTTATTTTGATTCCCCCACGCAGACAAAACCCTCTTACCCACATATATGCTTCTTTTTCATTTATGTATGATGCACACCTGATTACAGTTTGACTCTGATATATATATTGTGTAAAACAGTCGCAACAAAAACTCTTGTTTCTATATTTCTCTCACCATTTGTTTCACACATTCACACAATTAGTCTGACATCATAGGGGAACCACAGAACCCTCGTCATTCACGACGCTTGCTCAACCTCCCTCCTATCTTAGGGGGAGTATCTGGTCGTACTCGTTCATCGGTACCTCCTTCACACACTCCTGTGAGTGCTACCATCTTAGGATCAACTTTGATTGGTTCTACCTTACTTGGATCCAATTCCCAAGGCCATCCATTCACTCGCTCTCCTTTGCACAGAAGCAAAGGACCCACTTCCTCTCAAGGAGGAAGAACCAACCCACCTAGTCCCCATCAAAGGTCAGGTTCACAACATAATATGGCCAGAACTAACATTCCCGCCCCACTACATATGCCATATTTGGCCTCTCTCAACATACCGGATCTTACCAAGCTCACAAACGATCCTATATTGCATGACGCCACATGGCCTACAATGCCAACCAAACTTCCTTCAGACATACCAAAGTTTCAAGGAAAGGCAGGAGATGATCCCGCCAACCATGTCATGAGTTTTCATGTATGGTGTTCTTCTAATAGCATTATGGATGATTCCGTCAGACTGCAATTATTTCAACGCACACTTACTGGCCCATCAGCCAAATGGTATGTCGAAGAAAAATCAGGGTCCCATACGACCTTTGAGTCCTTGGCCAAAGCATTCTTAACTTTCTTCCAATTACCCATCCGCCATGACAACGGTCTAGAACTACTATCTAACTTCAAACAGACCTCAGCCACCCACATCGCTGACCACATTCATGAGTGGCGTAGGCGACGTAGTTTGTGTAAAGCAGAAACCACCAAACAACAATATATTGACTGGTTTCTTAGATCCCTTGTCGCTCTTCTTGGTAAGGATGTAGCTTCCACCTTCCCACAATCTGAAGAGGAATCCATCAGCAAGGCTCAACAATATGACCTCATTTATGCACAGTCAGGATACTTATACACAGTACTTCCTGATCTTCCCAAACCTGTTCCATTTGGCCAGGACAAACCTGGGATGTCTCACTCAGCAAACGGACTAATAGGTGCCACCACACACCATGGTCCACAACCCCAACCACCACCGATGTATGGAACACCTCAATACCCACCGACATATGGGGGCACTTCTTATTACCCCCCACCCCCTTATCAACAGCCATACCCTGTTTCTATACCTCCACCCATTAGTGGACCACCACCGACACCTCCCATACATCCACCTGTTCCCACAAACAGTGGTACTCCCTCAACATCAGCTTATAGTACTAGTGAAAGCACGATGCCTTCCTATGTACCCTATGGATCGGTACCACCACAAAATCCATATTTCCTGTTTCCCGGTCCTCCACAACCCATGACTCCCCCACATCCTCATGCGGGGGTAAATTTTGTTCAACCCTCTGCTGCTCAACAATACCAAAATTTTGAACAATTGAACACATCCAACCCTTCGAACAATGATAAGAAGAAAGGACGGAACAGAAATAACAACAACCCTAGACAAGGCAGGAATCAACCCCCACAACATCAACCCACTGGGGGCAACCAGAACCAAGGGAACCAAAACCCCCAGGGGGGAAATAACAACAAACTCCAAGGGCAGAATAATGTTAAAACCATACACCCTTGTGCTCTTTGTGGCGTGTTCGGTCATTACACTCACCATTTCCCCCAGATCGCTGATTTCAAAAGGTTGAAAGACTCTGGGAGCCTTCCCCCCTCCCTAGCGCAACCTGCCCCTCAACAGGCACAACAACAATACGCGCAACAACCCCCTCCCGCCGTGCTGCAAAATCCTATTCCACATCAAGGTGTGATAAACACCCAACAAGACATGCAACATCCCCCACCTCAGGTGGGCCAATATCACAACCCCAACAATCCAGCAGAGAGAATGATTCTCCTCAACAGTGAGGAGGAAATTCTTTTGCAAACACGCAATCGTCAGTATCAAACACCAGCTGAGCCCACTCCTATCTCTTCTGAGACAAACCCGACACCAACGAGACCCCCGTTGGTGATCTCTCTCCCTTCCGCCGAACCACCATTACGCATCCCTTGCATCCCCTTGCGCAGGAATGTCCACAACCCACAGGCGAGGGCTGCTCATAACTATAGCTTGGTAGATGACTTAGCACAATCCCCGGCTGCCATGTCAGTTCTGGAAGTCCTCCAGACTTATCCTACACAACGGAAATCACTACTTTCCACCTTGGGGGCAATCGACCCTGCTGATACTCGACTCATCACCTTTGACCTTGATAGCTGTGAACCGCGTCTTCCTAATTTGGTCGCTATTCAAATACCAGTAAAAATACGGAACATCACCGTCCATCGATGTATCATCGATGAGGGTGCATCTACATGCATCATGTCCAAAACCGTATGGCAGAAACTTGGTTCCCCAGAACTAATTCCTTCCGCCATCACATTCCGAGCTTATGACAGATGACCATCATCTCCCGAAGGGCTCTTTCAAAATTTCCCCGTTGAACTCGGGGGAAAGAATATCCTCATTGACATTGAAGTTATTGATGCTCAACTCGATTACAATATCTTGTTTGGACATAGCTACATGTATGCTATGAAGGCAGTGGCATCATCAGTCTTTAGGAAAATCATGTTCCCCCACAACGGGAAGATTGTGACCATTGACCAAGTCTCGCATTATGAGCCTAATACATCTACTAACCTCGATAACATTCTTCCTCTCATCCATACCAACAAAGAAACATATCCATTTATTGAGATGGGTCCTGGGATTTTCAAAGATCCATTCTTATTAGGGACATACCATGGAGCACCACGACTCCTTCCCCCTAATCAAGTCTGCGTCATCTCATCTAACGAAACTTACACGGAGGATACTCATCCTCCTCAGGAGGCTTCAGTTATTCCTGACGTCTCAACAGTCGCAACATCACTCCCACAGGAGCCTCCTGCGAACTCGTCGACCCCCACAGTCCATGAATCCACACCCCCTCAGGGGCCTAGTCCCATTTGGGAGACAGTCCCCCGACCCCTCACCCAAATCCCCTTCTTTTACCCCCCACCTGGTATAGAATATTTCCAGGTAGCCGCAATGCTCACACTACCCAATATGGTGTTAGCCATCCCAGTATGGTATTTACATCCACCTGAGATGGTCCCTCGCCCATAGGAAGGCCTCCCCATGACGATTCCTGTCCTCACCCCCACTCCCCCCATACTCCCTACCCCCCCTGCTACAGCTGGGGGTAGGAGAAAGAAGAAGGAGCCCACAACTCCACTTTCTCCATGCATTCCACCACCTTGCGCATTATGTGAGAAATAGGGTCACCAAACCAACAACTGCCCATCACTACCAGAATTACGGAATTTGATTCCTATCAATCCAACCCCCACCACACCCATCACTACTGCTAGTCCTACTACTACCACCCAACCTTCCAGTAGTAAAGTGTTGAGGACTAAATTCTCATGTGCTATCTATTCCGAGTATGGCCATTACACTCATCACTGCCCAGCACTGCCACGTTTCCGGCAAACATTAGCTGCAGTACGCCAGAATTTCAAAAACAACCCACACCCTGCCACGTCCTCTTCAAACATCACCGACATTCGCTATGTCACCACTACAATCAATGAACGTATGAGATGCCCTTGTTCTCTCTGCGATTCATTGGCTCATTTTACATACCAGTGTCCTATAATCCTCGCATACAGGCAACGTCAATCGACCCTGCGTCACCAACTCACAGCGGCGGTAATTGACATTACCTTGCCACTCGAGGATTTTCATGTCATTTCACCTGAACTTAAGGCACTCCCAACGCCTCCTTGGTTCTTAGATGGCGTATCTGAGGATTTACCCTGTAACCCCCCCAACTCTCCTGCTCATTCCCCTACGAAGATTCTCCATCCAACCACCACGGGTACCCCTCAGTGCTTCAACATATGGTTCATGACGAGTGAACCCTCATCATCTGCTCATACCACTCCCATTGCTTCCCCCGCAGGGGGCAATCACACTAGAGCTGATATCACCCCTCACGATCCATTATATTCTCCTCATTTTCAATGCGACGAAGAAATACTGGAAGAGCTACAACACCCAGACTCTCCTTGGGAAGCACTACATCACCATGCACTCTTCCTTCCACAGGAATCCCTCATGCCTCCTAACCAAAACCCCATTTACACGGTCGAAACCAAATATTTTATCCCATCCGGGCCTATCGATTGGTTCAACAATCCCATTCCTGCCCCTGACGCCTTTGAAGAAGGTAATCTGGATAACATATCCCCCACTATCAAAATCGACATTTCCATTAAAGATGGCATTGTCGAAGAAATCATCATTGGAGCCGCGTGCACTCCTCAAGAAATTGCCACCTACAAAACCCTCTTCCAGGAATACAGGGATATTTTCGCCTGGTCATACACAGAGATGCCTGGCCTTGACCCATCTATTGTCGAGAATCGCATCGACACCTGGCCTGACATCACACCAATTCGCCAGAAACAGTGACCGCTACACCCATCTAAGGCCGCGGCTATCAAAGCCGAAATCTACAAACTACGTACGGCCGGATTTATTTATCCCATCGCTTACACTTCATGGGTTTCCAACCCTGTACCTGTCGACAAAAAATAGGGCACCATTCACGTTTACACCGACTTTCGCGATCTCAATAATGCATGTCCAAAAGAAAATTTTCCAACGCCTTTCAGCGATCATATTATCGATGACTGCGCCGGCCACGAGGCTCTTTCCTTTATGGACGGATTCTCTGGCTATAACCAAATTCAAATCCACCCAGCCAATCAATACAAAACCGCATTCATTACCCCGTCGGGTACTTTTTCATACCGTGTCATGCCCTTCGGCCTAAAAAACACCGACACAACTTTCCAGCGGGCCATGACATACATCTTTCATGATCTGGCTGCAATCATCCTCGCCTACTTGGACGACCTCACCACTCGATCCAAGAAACACACCCAACACCTCGATGATTTATGAATCATCTTTCAACGGTGTCACCAATACAACATCCGCTTGAACTTCTGTGTCACCGCGGGGCGCCTCCTCGGTTTTATCATTTCCCAAAGCGGTATTACCGTGGACCCCCTTAAAGTCAAAGCTATCACCAAAATTCCACCTCCTCGGAATTTACGACAACTGCAGAGTCTACAGGGAAAAGCTAACTTCCTTAGATGCTTTGTTCCTGATTACGCCATACGCACACATAGTTTCCTCCGCTTACTATGTCATGACATCCCCTTTCACTGGGACAACTATGCCCAACAGTCATTTGACGATCTTAAAGAAGCGCTTTCCAATGCACCTCTGATTAGTGCACCTGACTACAATCGCGACTACATCCTCTACGTATCAGCATCAACTGTATCAGTAGCTGGCATCCTCGTCCAGCTCGGAGATGAAAATCGTGAACACGTCATTTACTACATTAGTAAGAACCTCTCAGGGCCACCCTTGAAGTATAAACACGAAGAGAAACTTGCTCTTGCAGTTGTCCTCGCAGTTCAGAAACTGCGCCATTACATTCTGCTTCGCACCATGAAAGTCGTCGCAGATTTCAACCCTATGCAATATTTGCTTAGCCGACGACAAGTCAACAAAAAATTCACTCGATGGATCGTTATCCTCCAGGAATACGAACTCGAGTTCTCAACACCTAAGAGTAAGAAAGCCCTCGTTCTCGCTGAACTTGTCACGACCCTTCCCTCTGACATCACTAGTGCCCCCGTCAACACTGACTTCCCTGACGAACATCTCTTTTATATCGCCTCAGATGATCCTTGGCATGGCGACCTCCTCATCTACCTATGAAATCAAAAGTTCGGTAATCACCTATCACGAGAGGATCATCAACGCATTCGCCATCAGGCCCCCCGCTATCTCCTCATTGGCGACATCCTATATCGGCGGGGCGTCGACACCATTCTTCGTCACTGCCTACCTATTGATGAGGCCGACAGAGTCTTAAACGACTGCCATAGCGGTGCATGTGGGGGTCATCTTTCAGGTATTTCCACAGCTCAGAATATTATCCGGGCTGGTTACTTTTTGCCTACCCTGTTTCATGATTGCATTCATGCCGTGAAATGTTGTGCGCAATGTCAGCTCTATACCAACAAAGCCCGTGCTCCCCCCACTCTTCTGCACCCTGTCATTACTACGGGCCCCTTTTGTAAATGGGGCATTGACTTTATGACTTGTAATCCCCCCTCCAGCAATGGTCACAAATACATTGTTGTCACCGTCGATTACTTCACCAAATGGGCTGAAGCTATGCCCACCTTCAACAACACCGCTGACACTGCAGCGCATTTTTTCTTTAACCACGTCATCTCTCATTTTGGCGTACCACTCCAACTTGTTTCCGACCACGGGAAACACTTCGAGAATGAAATCTTCGTCGAACTCTCATCTCGGTTAGGCTTCTCTCACGAGTTTGCCTCACCATATTACCCTCAGTCAAACAGACAGGTCGAGGCAGTGAACAAAGTCCTCAAGACCATGTTACAACACACGGTTAATAAACATAAGACCAATTGTCATCATATGTTATTTTCTTCACTATGGGTTTATAGAACAGCAGTAAAGACCACTACAGGTTTCACACCATTTCATTTAGTCCATGGGGGCGAGGCAACTCTTCCTATCGAGTGCGAAATTCCCACCCTACGCACCGCAATTGAGCTTTTACCTGACACTGCTCCGATGGAGCAGCGCTTGCTAAACTTGGAGTCTCTGGATGAAGATCTTTGATCTTCATTACAGAACAACGAGGCAGCTAAAAAATGATCCAAGGCTACCTTTGAAGGCCATGTCAACCTTCGATCATTCCACGAAGGCGACCTTGTCCTGGCCTATGATATCGCTCATGATACCTTTGGCCATGGAAAATTCGAATCACTTTGGCATGGCCCTTACATCATCCAACATTTCCTCACCAAATGCGCATACATTCTGGCCTCCCCAGAAGGCCTCTCACTCAAGGAACCCATCAATGGGTTATACCTCAAGAAATTTTATGCTTAAAACGTAGTCCTGCTACTTTATTTTACTTTTTATTGTTTAGTGTTTTTAATATTTTTTCTCCTTCCCTCTCATCTAAACTATCCTTTGTGCTATTGACAGATGCTTGCTCCACCAGCTTCCCACATTGGTTATGCCGACGGCGCCAGCTGTTGGACACAAAATCTCGCTTCAGCTGCTTGGGCTCTTTACACCCCCTCACATGAAATGCTACATTCAAGCGGCATATGTTTGGGGCCAGCAACCAACAACCAAGCCGAATACACTGTTGTCATTGGCCTCCTAACCGACACCCAACATCATCATATTCGTCACCTTAGCGTCTTCCTCGACTCACAACTAGTCGTTCTCCAGCTCAACAATGTTTACCGTGTACGTGATCCATGCCTCTTTCGGAAATACCTGTAGGTTAGATTATTATCTCGACATTTTGATTCCATTACATTTACACATATTCCAGGACAATTGAATCCAACAACTGATGAAATAGCTAACACAGTGTTAGATTGGCATATATCACATCAAGCTACATATACATAAAACATCTCATACATCCTATCACAACATATCGATAGAATAGGCATCATCATCATCAACACAAAACAGATGTAAAACAACATTTGGATCTCAAAATATGTATACTCATATATATATATGGGCCTATTCGTCCATCTGAATGTTTACATACAAAAATACATCGGCCCGCAGGCCCGTGCCACATCTCGGTACAAAAATCGGCTCACCAGCCTATATACAATAAAAAATATACAATAAAAAATATACAATATACAATCAGGGTGCCTCTATCGCACCCCCAACTGCCCCTCCCTCAGGAGGCGGTGGTGGCCCAACCCACCTGCCCCAGGTAGTGGTGGTGGAACACCTGCAGGACCCTCCTGCCTCGACGACAAGTGTCCACTGGTCATCGCGGCGAGCACAGCTGCTCGATGCACTATACCCCGCCATGGTGGCGGTAATATGATGCACTGCTCCAGGAACCCCTCGTCCTAGATATGGATCCACATGCCCTCAGGCATGTCCTGCAACACCGTCTCAAGACGATGGCGTATATCATCCAAATCTACTTCGGCTATCGCCGGAGGAGCATGTGATGGCCCTGCACCACGGTCATCATATCGGTGCCTCCTCGCCGGTCTCTCGGGCTCTGCGGGTCGCCTCGCGGCCTCATCCCGCCGACGCCTCTCTCCACGCGGTAGTCTCTTCAGCTCCCGCTGTGCCAATGCTCTCTACAACTCCACCTCATTCCCGTGAGGTGCCAAATCTACAGAGTCACAAAACAACAAACAAATGATCATATCATCATCTATAACACATATAAACTGGTATATCAAAAACATAACATACGCCAAAAACATACACAAAATCAACATACCTCGGTGATCAAAAACCTCCCCAGGAGGCAATACCATGTCTGGGTCCCCCCGGAAGTCCACCCCAGCATAGGGGTATCGAAGTATGACCTGCGGCATCTGCCGCCAGATCTGTTCCGCCTGCACCGTGAAATAATGCACGCCTTCGCCACCCCTGTGGTGAACCAAAACTGCGGACCACCGCCTCAATCGAGTCTCTCGTGCCCCATGCACCTCTAGAAGAACCCGCGAGTGCAACATCGACACCCTCTCCAGAAACCAGGCTACCAGGATAGAGCCGAACGCAAACTCTCTGGTGCCTGTGGACCGACAACGGTCCAGCTGCGCGATCATCCGCGCGTGCAGTGTCAACCCCCATGCAAACCGCTCACGGCCCACCACCACCCTCTCCATCACCAGCAGCTGGCCACCACTGATCTGTTGGGTCGCCAGTGACCCATACACGCGGACAATCATCGCCACTATGCAACGATGCAACAAGGAATCTAGACCGCTAATACTCACTACAGTCCCAGACATGTAGTTCTCGCCTGAGCAATATCGTCGGGCGACATCAGCCAGGTGTGTATCCCTCGGCATCATAGGCTCTGCCGACAGTTGCGTTCCCCGGAAGGGGATCCTAGTCAAAAAATATATATCCTCCACCGCAGTGAAGGAGAGTTGCTCTCCTCACACGAGGAAGCAATGCAGATTTGGGCTCCACATCTAGAGTAGAAACTGGAGTAAGTACTCCTGTGCCTGTATCAACGGGCACTCAAAGAACTTTAGCAAACCACTGGTTGCTAAATCCGCTCAAACTGCAGGCCCTGCATTGGCCACAACATCTCGCAACTGTGACCAGTCTCGCTCACGTCACCGCACATCCATGGTCACTGCTAGCCACCTGCACACAACACAGAGTCCTATATTATCTTATGCAACCATCCAATGCATAAAAAAGGCTCATTTTTTTTTACCCTGAAAACTTGCCTCAAAGGCATGGTTTTACCACCCACAGGCGTGCACACATGCGCACCTGTTCACTATACAGGTGCGCACGTATGCGCGCCTATTTTTCTCACAGGCGCGCTCGTACGCGCGCCTATTCACAATACAGGTGCACGCTAGGGCACGCCTGTCAAACCCACAGGTACGGTCTGGAGCGCACCTGTTCACCCCACATACGTGCACTAATGCACGCCTGCTCACCTCACAGGCGCGCCCCTAGGGCACGCCTTAAATTTTCACCCATGTGCACCAATGTGCATTTATTCAGTGGACAGGCACGCACGTATGCGTGCCTTCCACTGAATCGCCCGCGCATGTGGGCCCACACCCTAGTCAAAATCCCCTAAAACCCCTTGTACGGCCCCCCGTACCTACCCTGCCCAAAAATTAGAAACCTATTTCTATGCAGGACGATCAGACCACTAACCTGAAACTCACACACCGTCGATCAGATACCTCATGCTCCCTGAATCACTCAATCTCCTCTGAATCTGCTCGGAAAGTCATTGTAGCAGCAGGTACAAATGAGGTGGCAATGTGGGCCCTACAGCTATATATAGGCCTTTTACCAAACTTCCACTCACCATTCCGGGAGCCGACGGCGTCCATTTTTCGAACCATCTTCAGCCACGGGATCAGCTTCCTGCCGCCTACATCACAGCTGTCCCTGGGCCACTTTTCATCCTGAGCCCCCGGGGCGCCTTTTTTTTCATATTATGGTCAGGTATGCATGCGCATTGTCACATTTATCTAATACACGCTCATATCTTGGATTCTCTTCAGATATTGTTCACTTTGGGTATTTGGTTATTCTGTGTGCAGGTACTTGATCGTCATCTCTCAACATCATTCCTTCAGGTATATACTTAGCATTGGCATGTAGTCTCTCCCGCTGAATTGCATTTACACCTCCAGTCACACTCTCTGATATTGGCCTTTTGGATACCCATTTTCGGCTCTGCAGTACTCACACCTCCCTTTGCATCGTCAGTAATGTTACCCGGTAGCTTTCTTACCCACATGAGTTGTCCCATTCATAGCACCTTTTGGCACTTTTGACACTCATGTTGTTCTTCATTACCCCTTAGGGATGGGAGTCCCGGTAGTCTTTCATCATGTTGCAGATCAACCACATACTTCTTCTCCTCATTTTGCTAGCTTCCCATATGGACTCCCGGATCATCGCTCTATGGTTATGTTCTTTTTACCTGCCCCTCCGCAGGATCACGAACCCACCATTTCATCCATCATCAGTTTTCCCATCTGCGAACCTATCTTCATTTCACCTACCTCATACAGAAACTCAACAATGAGGCCCCCACCCTCCATCATTTTTCCAAGAAATTTCTGCCTCCATGGGGCACTCATTTCACACTGGGGCACTTGTTTCTGTATTTGTACATTTTTTCCAAAACTTATTCATTATTTATTGTACAAACACCTTTATTTCCAGTTATTTTCTTTTGTCGTCACTGTTGGCGACCTTCTTTCCTTTTGGCCACATGCAACCCATGTCACCCTTGGTTGGTACATTACTTCTCATTTACCCTTGCCGGCATCGTCCATATCTTCAGAGTACTACCCAGGCCACTCACCTTTACCCTCTGAATTTTTTCACCTTGTCCCGCCTCTGGCACAACTTATCACTGGTCTTGTCGTCCCCCTGACACTCGATCTTGTCACACGATTGCGGCCAATCATTATGTCATACACCCTCCAACCAGGGGCAATCTTGAGTCTTCCCACTTCTTGACTTCGTCCATGTACCTCTGCCACTTCCTCACCTCAGTAGATTCCACGGAGCCCTTTGCTTATGGAAGTCGCGTCCCCCTTTTTTCGACATCAGCACAATTTTCCAGAAGGGCGACAGTATCTTGATTCTCATTTTCCATTCAATGAGAGATCTCGGATGGCACAGGGGGAAACACCATTGCTCCCTGATGTCTTTGACCCCCATAACATTCGACACCAACACTTTCTCATGTTACGGTGGGTCTTACTTTGCGACTATTGCAGTTATTCTTATCACTTGCCGAAGACCTCTGAACTCGATCGGGCCATCAATGCCCACATCATCATCTCTGCTTATTACCGCGATCATTGACTATTGTTCAGAGTATGTTCCTTTGCAGAATTGTCTTCTACCGTTATCATTACCACCCCCGAGGGCGCTGCATTTGTCTACACCAACACTTCAGTTATCTTTTTCCAGAGTTACATAACACGAGCATGGGGCATGCCCGCCTCGTTTGTACAAAATTGTATATTGTTATGCACCTTATGGAAGGTCGGGTTCTACCAGTTCCTTTCTTCTCCAAAGGATTACTCTACATGGTCCCATTCTTGCTCTCTCTTACCACAACATTCTCAGTGAAAGAAACATTGATGGATTTCGGCTATACGTATGCTCCTAACCTCATCCATCAGGGGGCATCTGTTATCACTGAAATTTCGTCCGCACATGGCGACAAGAACTCCGCATCATCAAAATAGGAATGAAGTCATTCATGGCACAAGATTAATTCCACATCATGGAAAAAGGGTCAAAAACTATACAAAGTAACCAAAAATTAAAGGGCGCTTTACAGAATCTGGGTGCGCGCGCATATGCGCGGAACAGAAACGTACCATGCGCACATGCGCGCACGACGCGCGGCTGTGGGCGCAAAAACCCGTGCACCTGCTAAATGGCGCATTTATTGAAATTGGTCGGCCTCTCAACCACTAATGGATCATCTCCCAAGCCGATTTGACATCAAATCTGAGCTGAATCCGCATGGTAGGCTGGTCAAAGACCTAATTGAGCCCTAAAAGAGCCCCTTTTCACACCTCAAAGGAGTTACATAATCACCCAATGCTATGCTATAAAAATCCATGAAGAAACATCATTTTCTCAAGGAATTTCATGTAATGTTATGCTGCTTAGATTGTTTTAAGGACTCACTCCTTGACAATAACACATTAGCACCATTTCATTGAGTTATCCACCCCTCTCTTGAGTGGATATGCTTTGAGTTCTTTCACCATCATTCTCATTTTCTCATTGTAAGGAGAGAAAGTTTGTGAGGGCCTCAAGAGACTTCCTTTGGAGGAAGAAGGAACCACAGTTCCCTTTCTTCATTGTGCTTTGGATTTCATCAATAGATCAGCCTAAAAAACATTGGTGTTATTGGTCCAATGTGTTTGTTATTTCTTTTTGTTTTATATGCTCATAGTTTTAGTTTGTTTTAGTTTAGTTCTTGTTTATTGTTTTGTTGTTCTTTCCCTAACCCTTTCCTCTACAACTGTCATGCCTAGCAAGACCCAACTGGGCATGTAAGCACCCTTTATTTGCTCACCAAGTGACGAATTGGGTGCAAACACCTGTCTTCTGAAATCAAGAGTAAATATGTTGAGTTGCTTAAAAAATACAAAGATGTTTTTTCCTAGTATTACGACGAGTTGATAACTTATGATACAACCATCATGGAACATAAAATTCTATTAAAACCAAGCATCAAACCTTTTAGGTAGAAACTCAGGTAGATCAACCCTATCTTACTACCGGTGATAGAAAAAGAGGTCAAAAAGTTCCTGGATGCTAAAATCATAGTTCCGCTGAGATACTCTAAGTGGGTATCTAATTTAGTCCCAGTGAGAAAGAAAAATGGCGAGATCAGATTGTGTGTCGATTTCAGAAACCTGAATAGATCATCCCTCAAAGACAATGACCCATTACCTAAGATGGATCATGTTTTATAAAAAGTAGTTGGAGCTAACAGAATGTCTATGATTGATGGTTTTTTAGGTTACAATCAGATCGCAATGCATCAAGATGATAAATAAAAAACTGCTTTCACTGCCCCTTGGGGTACTTTCATGTATGATAAAATGCCTTTTGGTTTAATGAATGCAGGGGCAAATTTTCAACGAGCCATGGATATCGCTTTCATGGGTGAAAGAGATAGGTTCATGGTTATCTATCTTGATGACTTGATTGTGTTCTCCAAATATGATGTAGAACATCTAATGCACCTTAAACAAACCTTTGAGAAATGCCAAAAATTTGGTTTGTCACTCAATACCAAGAAATCTCATTTTGCAATGCAAGAAGGTAAACTCTTGGGCCATATCGTGTCTAAAGATGGAATCAAAATCGATCCCAAAATGGTTGAGGCAATAGATACAATAAATTTTCCTACAAATGTAAAAGAAATTCAATCTTTTTTAGGAAAAATAAATTTCTTGAGGAGATTCATCCCTAACTTTGTTGAAATTATGAAATTGATAACAAATATGCTCAAAAAGGACAATGAAGTGAAATGGAAAAGCAAATCCAAAGCGTCATTTCAGCGCATCAATAAAGTAATAAGCGAAGCACCAGTCTTGGCGAGCCTAGATTACACAAAATATTTTTTGATTTTTTCTTTTTCTTCAGAACATACTATCGCAGTTGTGTTGTTACAAAAAAATGAGGAAATTTTTAAGCGGCCTATTACGTTTTTCAGCAAAAGTCTCAGAGATGCTAAGTTGAAATATGATATATTGGAGAAACAGGCCTATGCAATGGTGAAATCTCTCAAGGCTTTTAGAACTTACGTGTTGCACTCAAAGGTCATTTCTTATGTACCCTCTAGCTCGGTTAAAGATATCCCGGTGCAACCAGACAGTGATGGAAGAAGAGGCAGGTGGTTAGCTAAGATCCATGAGTTTGACCTAGAAGTCAAACCAACTAAAATTATCAAAGGGTAGGGTTTGGACAAATTTCTTTCTGAATCAAATTTAAAGGCACTTGGGATAAATCAGCTGCAGGAGAACGAGGGATCTCTAGAAATAGATGAGCTTGATCTCACTGCACCTACAACCGAGATTCAAGACAAGTTTTATGTTTTTTCCTGGTATCGCGACATCGTCCATTAACTACTTACGCTCCAATGTCCTACTGATTTAACCCCATCTAAGGCTAGGAAGCTAAAGTTACATGTTGTAAAATATTGTATCATAGATGCTAAATTGTATTGGAAAGACCCCCTGGGTTTCCTACTGAGGTGTTTAGTCGAAACTGAAACAGAAGGGGTCATGGATGAATTCCATGTCACAGTGTGTGGAGGACATCATGCATGGTGAGAAACAACTTATAAAATCTTAAGAGCTAGATATTACTAGCCCAAATTGTTCACAGAAGTGAACACTAAAGTCCGAAATTGTGTCCCTTGTCAGTTTTTCACAGGGTAGCAGAAGGTCCCATCTTTTCCCCATATTCCAGTTAAAACCAAAGCCCCATTTAAGCAATGGGGACTTTATTTCATTGGAGAAATTCATCCACACTCCAACACGCAGCACAAATGGATCCTAACTACTACTGATTACTTCACTAAATGGGTGGAATCTATCCCCACAAGAAATGCAACCGATTCGGTAGTAATCAATTTTTTGGAAGATAATATTTTATTTAGGTTTGGTTGTCCCCAAAAAATAGTCATTGATAACGCACAAGATTTTAAGTCAATGGCCATGATAAATTTTTGCCAAAAATATAACATCATACTAGGACACTCCACAGCTTACTATACACAAGGTAATGGTTTGGCTGAATCATCTAACAAAATCCTGATTACCGTGATTAAAAAGGTTTTAATTGAAAACAAGAAAGCGTGGCATATCCATCTAAAATACACTCTATGGGCCAACATAATAAGTACTAAAAGATCAATTGGGATTTACCCTTTCCAGATGGTATATGGCATTGATGTCATTTTACCAATAAATCTTGCTCTGCTAGTAATGAAACTCTGGCAGGATTCAAATGAAGAACCTAATGATGTTACCAGAAGGATAAAACAGTTGGTCGAAGTCAAGAAAAATAGGGCTGAAGTAAATGAAAGGTTGCAAAGATATCAGGATAAAATGAAGGCCTTATTTGATCTGAAAGCTAAATATAGAGAATTCCTCCCTGGCGAATTGGTCCTAAAATGGGAAGCCAGGAAAGAAGACGTTGTAAAACATGGCAAATTCGATCCGCTTTGGTCTGGCCCATACAAGATTTTGGCCTTTGAAGGAAAAAATGCCTGGTTATTAGAAAACCTAGATGGAGACACTCTCAATGCCCCTATAAATGGGCGACATCTTAAACACTTCATGCAATAATGTGTTTCTAAATCCTCATTGTACATACCAGTTTGTTTTCATGTTTTTTGTATAAATACCAAAGATAAAAAAAAAAAAAGAAAAAAGAAAGAAGAGGTTTCTTTTCATGATGTTTCCTAACGATTATAATGTTATGTTATTCGTAGGGAAAATTTCTCACGAGACAACGGACTCGAGGTACTGAAAGGTGACATGCGTAGGTATTCCTATCAAGTATTTCACAATGAAAAAGGTAATGAACGAGTAATCATTGCGCTGGAAATATAAGAGCTAATAAAGGTATGAAATTCCATTTCAAAATTCAAGAGAAAATCCCTACGAAGTACGAATGATTTCATTCTTGTCGAAATAAAATAATAATAATAATAATAAACTAAATCAAATAAATTCTTGAAGTAATAAAAAGGGGACTTAAGAAAAGGTTATAAAAGATAATTAAGAAAATCTCTGAGAACAATCACATGTACGACAATTTTTCTAAAAAACCCCTTTACCCTCCCCTTGACCACAATAAAGCCTTTTCCTGCTTGACCATGGAGGTATAATCATAAATTTTCCTGACAAAAGAGAGGTCTCTCTCTCGTCTTGAAAACTCTCGAACAAACTTTCAAGGAAAGCGAGTGGGTTGTGTTTTTTAAGTTCTTTGACTTTGAATAGGTCAAAAACATGTCTAGGGTAATCCTAACCTTATTATTTATCCTAAGAGGTGTTGGCGTCAGAAGTCACTCTTGGATTGCAGCAGGAGCAGAGACCAATTCCCATTAGTTTAAATGTCACGATTTGTTGATAAAGTGTGATGAATGGAAGTAAACTCAGAACAATATCGTTCTAACTCAGAAAACTGGGTTGGAATAGCTAAGACAGGTGAGGTATTGATCTAATTTAACCCAATAATTTTTCATAGTAGTGAGTAAGTGGAGGGAAAAACAAAGGAAATAAAGTCTTCTCTGGACATCTGGTCTTCCAGCAGCCTTTAAAAAGGGGAAAAGTCTCAAATATGAGATCCTCTTAGATCTGAGAAACTTCAAGAAAATTAAGATGTTGCAAAACTAATATAATCAAACATACATTATATAGTCATTACAACACCCGACTAGATCATCTATGCCCGGGCTCTTAAGATTCAGAGGAAAAAGGGGAGGAAGGTGTTGGCTTCCATTAAACAAGAAGTCTCAAATATCAATCTATAACTAGGGAATCAGAGGCCTCGTTAAAGCTTTACACTTAGGAGCTTAGCTCTACCATCCATCCTCACAAAAATACAAAAACTGAGAGTATATACTCAGAGCAATTCACCACCTTGGTAGAAGGAAGGTAGATGAGACATTAAAGTCCAAATTAGCATGTGCAGGCTCCTCTGGTCAGAAGAAGACATCATATTGACATGGCTTCTTTAGAAAAACATGCACACGGGATGATCTTGGGTAGATTTCCTTCCAGAACCTCCATGTTTTACATTTAAGGAGTGAGGCAAGGTTTCAACCACCTCCTCCTACCTTTATTTACCTCTAACAGGGATCAAGATCGAGGCCGAGTTGAATTGGCACATGGAGAACGCGGCGATGCCTCCTGCCGCTAAACCCGACACTTTGGACCTTTTTGCAACTCTTTCTGTCACCCCAAGTGACCATGGGCCGTGACCCTACACCTATCTTCAAATGCACTTTTCGCATTTCGCATTTCGCATTTTGGCAATTCCGGATGCAGTGGAGGAGAGACCCCCTGTCTTGCAAAGTCCCGGTAGCTGAAATGCTGAAACAACTAATCATTTCGCATTTCAGAGTTTCCCAATGCAATGAATGAGAGACCCCATGTCTTTTTAAGTCTTGGTAGCCGAAATGCCGAAACGACTAATCATTTCGCGTTTTGGAGTTTCCCAATGTAGTGGAGGAGCAACCCCCTATCTTTTGAAGTCTCGGTAGTCTAAATCGCGACCAAGCTTGATCAGGTGCCATGTGTCCCGATGGATCAGACAACCATGATCATTTCATGACTTTGTCAATAAGAGATGATCCCATGCGCTAAACCTCATGCAACTCTGCAACTCAAGCTTACTCGATGACCGTCGATCTACTCCTTCTATGGATCCTCGTCGTTGAAACAAAAATGCCCGCTCGCTTGATTTTAATCCCAAAATGGACTTCTTCTATGTGTTGCGCTTGGCGCTCATGACTGTGGCCTTTGAATAAAACACATTTGATGGGTTTTTTGTTGGGTATGTGTTATATTCTTTGCATGTGTGTGTGTGTGTGGGTGTGTCAGATACGACAACTACGTCTGATGATCCCTTCACCTAGAGCTTTGTCATGTGCGTTGGGCACTTTCATAGGGGGGGGGGCAGGTATGCCCCCCCTGGTTACGCACAGCGTTCGGGGCAGCACCCCGAATTTTTTTTTTGGGTGGTTTTTGCTATTTTTAGCGGATTTTGCTATTTTTAGCTGATTTGTAAATTAATCCCGGATTAAGGGATTAGGGTTTTGGTATCTACAGAATACCTAAAAACATTGTATATATTGTATGGTGAATGGTGAAATTCGATATAATGAAAATAAGAAAGGTTTTCCCAGTTGAGGGTTTCCGGTAAAAATCTCTGTGTACTCTTTGTATGAGCCATTGATTAATTTTTGTATTGCTTAAGAATCTATATGCATTGCTTTACTTCGCAGGTTTAAAAATTACATGTAGTATCAGAGCACATTTTTGGCTTCAGAGGGATGCCTTTGTTGCTAAGGGTTTGGCTCGGTCTTGATAGATCAAGTTTATCTTGGGTCTGTGATAAACCTGGGTTTAGTGGGAGCTTTTGTAGTGGAGATTTGAGTAAAGTAAGAGGAATGGTTAGCTCATCTAGAATCGAGATAGAGAAGTTCAATGGTAAAAAATTTGAGCTATGGAAGCTCAAGATGGAGGACCTTCTTGTAGACAAAGAACAATGGATCGTTGTGGATCCTGGTACACAGCCTACTGGTACACCATCTAGGTACACCATCTACAAGCACACAGGCTACTGGTACACAACCTACTAGTACACAAACTACTAGTACACCAGTTACTGGTATGTCGAAGGAAGTTTGGGACAAGTTGGACAGAAGAGAAAGGAGTACCATTCGACTCTTCCTGGCAGATTCGATGTTTTTGAATGTCTCGGGAGAATCTACAGCCAAGGAACTATGGGATAAGTTAGGGAATTTGTATCAATCAAAGTCCCTGGTAAACAAGTTGTTTCTTCGAAAGAAGTTGTATCATCTTAGGATGGAAGATGAAGATTATGTGACAAAACATCTAAATGCCTTTAATACTCTGTTAAGTCAACTTGGATTTGTTAATATTACGATTGCAGAAGAAGATAAGTGTATTACTTTGTTATGTTCTTTTCCAAACTCTTGGGATAATTTGGTTGTAGCAATAGGTAGTACCACTCAATCTACATTGAAGTATGAGGATGTAGTTGCATCCTTGTTATCTGAAGATATGAGTCGAAAAAGCATGGATGGTCACAACACAGATGCTTTATTTGTAAGAGGGCGTATCCAAGACAGGAACCATGGTAAGCCTTCAGGATGGAGATCTAAATCTACAGGTAGATCTAAGTCCCCGGGAAAATCTTTGAGGAAATGCTGGAAGTGTGGTAAAACAGGGAATTATAAGAAAGATTGCAAGTCTAAGAAGGCTGAAAAACCAAAGGGATCTGATAGTACCTCTTCCACGGAGGTGAAAACCTCCACTAAAGAAGGAGGTGATGTTTACCTGGCATCTAAAAGTACAGTTGTAGACCATGGTGTATGGTTGATCGACTAAGGTGCATCATACCATATGAGTCCTCACAGGGAGTGGTTCTCTGAATATGAAAAATATGATGGTGGTGATGTATTCCTAGGAGATGACTCAACAACAAAAATCTTGGGACGCGGAAGGGTTAAGTTGTTTCTAAATGATGGAAGGATTAGAACCCTTCCTGGGGTTCTACACATTCCAAAACTAGCCAGGAGCATCATATCTGTAAGCAAGTTGAGTGATGCAAGAGTGAAAATTGTATTTGAAAAGGACACTTGCAAGATAGTACGAGGAGAAATGGTGTTGATGAGGGGAGTTCATTGTGGAACTCTATAAAAGTTGTTGGGAAGAACTTATACTAATGGGTGTAACAGTTCTGTTGTCCTTGAGCAGAAAAATGAAGGAGACAAGACCAATACTGTCCCAGAAAAGAAGACCATGTTGTGGCATC
>ML792232.1:379788-390269 GCA_009831015.1 Picea engelmannii | reverse complement strand
CAATGGGCATTTCTGCCCTGGATTGTTGACTATATAATCCCCTAGACCCCTGGATGCAAAGAAAACAACAAGTGGGAGAATGTTGGGTATGTGTTATATTCTTTGCATGTGTGTGTGTGTGGGTGCGTCAGATACGACAACTGCATTTGACGATCCCTTCACCTAGATCTCTGCCATGTGCACCAGGCACTTTCCTAGGGGGGGGGAGGTATGCCCCCCCTGGTTACGCGCAGCGTTCGGGGCAACACCCCGAAATTGTTTTTGGGCGGTTTTTGCTATTTTTAGCGAATTTTGCTATTTTTAGCTAATTTGTAAATTAATCCCGAATTAAGGGATTAGGGTTTTGGTATCTACGGAATACCTAAAAACATTGTATATATTGTATGGCGAATGGTGAAATTCGATATAATGAAAATAAGAAAGGTTTTCCCAGTTGAGGGTTTCCGGTAAAAATCTTTGTGTACTCTGTGTATGAGCCATTGATTAATTTATGTATTGCTTAAGAATCTATATGCATTGCTTTACTTCGCAGGTTTAAAACTTACATTTTTAAATGCCATTTCTACGCATTTACACCAAGGGCCTGAAATTAGAGAGAAACACCCCCTTGCAAGAATTGGCGCTAACAAAAGGAATAACTGATCAATTTTTCTCAAGGAAGTTCCCTAGACTAAAGGTAAAACGTTTCCCTTAAGAAGTTCTCTGAAGCCCATGATTTTTGAAGGCAGATGAGAAGATTAACCCAGATCTATTTAAATGAGTTGACAGACTTTGATTCTTTTTCAAACATATATCTTCCCAAGTGTAATGTATACTCATTGATTTCCCCCACTTCAAAAAATAAAAAATGAATACAGACAGATGGTGAAAGGAAATTCAATATTGATTTCCCCCATCTAGTTCAAAGAGATGAACAAAGGAATTTCATTATATTGATTGCCCTCATCTCAACATTTAAATGCTTGGAAACAATGAAGTGGGGAAAGGAAATTCAATATGGGAAGTCGGATAACTTCACCAGGGTAATGAATAGGCTCGCTGGCAGTGAAGCAATATCCTCGTATCTGCTAAAAGTTGTTATACATGAGTTACAAGATGCTCTGGTAATTTCTCTTCCTTTCGGCTGGATTTGATCATAGATTTCAGGGATATCCTTACTGGACACAACACAAACACTTACCTTCATGCAAATGGAATCACATGAAACCTGATATGATGGTTGATTTGGTTTTGATTATCTTACATAGTTTTGAGCTCAATTTCAAGAGAAGAAGTTTATTGACAACCCGCTCAACATAGTTAGAGTTTTTGTTTTTGAAGAGTTTTTCAAGGTTAACGTTGAGACCCTAATCTTGTTCGGTTTTTCTCCAAATTTTTTTAACAGACCTGAATCATTGACTCCATTACCCAACAAAGGCACTTGGTCTACATGTTCTTCTCGTCCCACAAGGAGATGAGATCCCTATATGGAGCCTAATGTTGACACGAAGTTTAATTTTTTCTACCCTTGAAAACTAAAGATTCATGTTTTCCTAATTCATGGAGCCGCCCTTAGTCCAAAAGGGGAATCAGAGATTTCCGTTCCTTTTTGGGTTTCGAGATTCGGTTTTTCTCGAGGTATGATATTCAATCATCCTAATTTCCCGGTGGCAAAATCCCGAAACTGTTTAACATATTAAAAAATTAAAAAGGGGGGAAGAAATAAAGGTTACCTTTTCCGTTGCTTTCCACAAAGCGCTCTTTAACCTGTAATTAACTAAGATCCTAAACACAATCATCATTCCCTTAATATTTCATGATTCAGGTTTTTCTTTCTACTAAAGCGCTTTCGAACTCTCAACCGTCAAACTCTCAATCCTCGTTTTTTCGAAAAGTTAAAAGGATAATTAATCATTAACCTTGATTAATTAAATATCTAATACGTGATTAGCGCCTCACTAATCCCATCGCAATTTCGCGATCCGAGGTTTTCTTATGACTTATCCCCTGACAATAGTATCCCCAAAGTTTCGAAACGCGAAATCACGTTTTCTCTAAACAAGGTTTAAGATTAAGGTTAATTTGCTTCCAAAATAGGATTAGTGATAACCAAGCTGCCTTTCACATTTCGGGAATTGAGGAAGGGAATGATTTTTGAAACTCCAGTTTTCAAAATCACCGATATACGACAGTATTAATAATGGATAAGTGAAGATATCTTTTTTTGACGTGAAAGCGTATCTCCAGGCATATCTTTCCATTAAAAAGCATTAACTTTTCGTTGGTTGTGTCTGTACACTCGTTATAACACAAAATTAAAGGTTAATAAGGTCTTGTATTTCGAACTTCATTGTTATCCTTTACATCTGCAGTAAGTCTCATTTATCTGGTTTTATACACATTTTCTCTATAAACAAGTTTCTGATCCAGTGCAGATATCATGACACCTAAGAAGGCACCCAAGAAAAATGAGGAAGTTGCAGAAATCTCGAGTCCAGATGGAGACGTTATATCTGATACAATATTGCATGCCATCGATTCCATAAAATCCTGGAGGCAGATTTTCGAGACTTTGGATTATGAAATTAAAAATTTCCCTCATGACACTGACAAAAAACTTTGATATATAGCAGAGTCTGAGCTCCACAAAATAGCTACACGGCCGCGACTTATGACTTATAATGAAATGATCAGTTGGGCCTTAGAATAAACTAACGTACATGCGAGAATCATTCTAGACAGTCGAGGGGTCATCATTGGCTCTTTCAGACCGGAGAATGTATAAGTAATGTATAAATTATCTCCCTGTCCCAAGTATATTTATAACAAATATTTTGTGAGTGATTTTCAAAGGAAAGAATGTCTTGAGCTAGACCAAACCTATCCGGGAATAATCAAAGACTGGTGGAGAAACGAAGAAAAATTCAGGGCCAACACCCATGGTGTATACACCACAACCTCTTTAAATGAGTATATGGTCTATGTGGCAATGATGTTCTGTAGACTTTTCGAGAATAAAATTCCTACCCACTTCCCTGCATAATGGGTACCTCTTTTGCACGAGGCAGCAGAAGGTTACAACTTCAATTGGGATAAGATTTTATCCGATAACATAGTGAAGGAGGTCATGGAATATCAAACTGCAAGATCAAAAGGCTGACCAATATCCTTTTATATGTCTTCATACATCATGGATGCTATATGCTTCTCAACTCCTTTCCCTTTGATGAATTGGACTTGGAATCTGACTTACCCATAACCCATTCATGAATATCATTCTAAAATTTGGGAAGAAAACCCCAAGGATTCATTCTATGAAATCTGTCATTTCATGGTAATACCACTACATCAAATGTTGTACGGTTGTACACCTCCCCACATTTCAGAGTTGGTCATAGGAAACCTAAAGGTAGTTGTTGACTGGTTTATAGAGGAGAATTTCTCCTACATCAGAGTTTTCGGATGCTCAATCCCTCCACATGTGCTCCCTAAATTGCTCCCTGGCAGACTAGTGTGCAAGGAGGTAGCTCATCAAATAGTAACAGGTGGAATTGGGATAGAACTGAAGACGACTCAAAAGAAATCTTGGTCGGTTTTTTCCATTCATATTGGGAAATTTTCATTACTCAACTTGGGTCATTCCAAAGTTGAAGTGACAGTGCTGGAGGAGGTCAAATTGGTGGACCTCGAACATAGGAAGCACGACCCATACCAGTTAGTGGGAAAACACATGGCCCATTGTAATATGAAGGCTTATGAACATGAGAAGTCCCCTTGTGATGACATGTACAAGGGAACTAGGATCTATGAGGAGGCGTTAGAGAGGGTACAGACACTATCGTCTGATTTGCAAGCTAGTTTTCAGACCTTCCAGAAGCATAGACAGAGTGGTCTGCCTAAAGTACTGCAAGGAGAAGCAATCAACCTTCATCAGGAACAAGAAGATACTCCTCTGGGTTTCAAAAAAGGAGCACAAGATAAAGTCAATCCTGAATAATTTCCACAGGAGAATGAAAGGTCTTCACAAAATGAAGAGGCCTTATAGAAAAAAAATCCAGAGACGGAAGCAGAGAGGAGGCCTAGGATGCCTCCTGAATCTAGTAAGTCCACTCCTCCTTCATCACCTGCTGTTGATGTCAATATAACTAAGGCCATACGAGAGACATGATATACAGAGCTAGGAAGTACCATAGCTTCCTTAACCTCTTTACAGTCCGCTTTTGGACTCCCACATATGGGAGCCATATATGTTAGTGATCTCACCCCTATCTCCAGAGATGAGATCCCTCCTTCTGATTATTTTTTCAGCAAAAAGAGGAAGGTTTTCCTAAAAAAAAATATGTATATGAGGGAGGGGGGTATGGTGAAGAAGCATAGGGCCTTGGTAGATGGCCAAAATTTGGAAGAGGAGGATTTCTCTACAGAGGTAGCAGGTTCCATGGGATCCATGGAAACAACAAACCTTTTTACCATGGAGAACATGAGAACAAGGATAGAGAAGAGTAAACACATAATAGCTCAATTGGAAGATCAGTTGAAGAATGATGAGAAAAACATTAGAGAAGAGGTGAATAAAATATTGGAGTAGGCCAGAGCTGTTGAAAGGCTAGAAATTCAGTCACTCAAAACTAGCCTGGATGAAATGAACCAGAGGATACAAGCAAGTCAGGTGCAAGTTACTCAGCAAAAGGAACTTGTAAAGCAGCTACAAGCTAAGTTAAATTTGATAGAAGGTTGAGTTGTAGACTTAAAGGCTTTCCAGACTCTCTCAATGGAAGCACATACAAACATAGAAGTCGAACAAAAAAAATTGATCTCCAAAATAGAGATCATCCAAAATTACTTTCAAGAGGTAAGAAAATCCCTTGATAATATTATTTTACTGGAAAAGGAGGATAAATATGCAAGGAATACTTTCCAGAAATAAGTTACATGTTCAGGAAATAGGGAGATGTCGAAATATCTAAATCTTTTTGTCACAGAACAAATAAGAGGAGACAGAATGCTCAAGGTATGGGAAACAAATATATTCAAAAACAAGAAGATAGTCAAAGAAATCAAAGATGACTGTGAGGGGATATTTGATTCTTTGGATAAGCAATCATTAGGTATCGAAAGAAATGATTTCTCTGAAACATTGGGGAAGATAAACATTGTGAAACAACAGTTGAACTGCAAAGAAGGCTTGCAGGAAATTCAGGCGGAAATTTCACAGTTGAAGGAAATCAATGCAAACCTAATAGACATATGGCGGGTATGGCCCAATTTAAAATTGCAAGTGATCAGGTTTTCTGATAGAGGCTTTGAAGACTAGCTTCCAAAGATACAAAAAAAGTTTTATCTGTTTGAGACTAAGGATCTTCCGACACCTCCTAGAAATTTTGTTCATTTTCTGGAGAAATGTATTGAATGTATAGCATCAAAGGAGGGAGAGACTTTGACTAAACAATGAAGTGTCATCTGAAAGCTTATACTATTGAAATGGTAGATAAGAAAAGTTAATCATGCAGCAGTTAAAGTTGCAGTTTTGTAACTACTTTTCTCCTAAAAAGTAGGATGTTAACTATCAAGTGTTGATGACCTTGTATAAATACAAGGAGTGAAGACTAAAAGAAGGCTTTTTTCTTTCTCTAAAAAGGACATTTTTTGATGAAAGTAATTTTGAAGAAGCTTTGAACTAATATAAATGCAAATTGAAGATTCCAGATTTTGTCACATCTGAGTTATGTGTTCCCTTGCCTTTTCATATTTCTTTCATATATCTAATTGATGAATGCTCGTCTACAATTTAGTACAACCTCTACTGCGGAAATTACTATTCTTGTCATTTAAATAACCTACAAATTTTTCTCTGTATCAATTATCAGCAGATACAAGACCTGTAAATGTTTAGATTTCAATATCATATGCTTCATTAATATTTTCTTGTTTCATAGTCTTCTGTTACAACGTGAGATTCCTCTTAAATTGATGCCTCACCTTGTTAATAGCTTTATGTTTTCCCTCATATCATGCATGTTCCCTTTCCTTTGAATTTAACTCAGATACAAGAAACGACCTTTAATTTAGTCATCCTATTAATTCATGTTTTAAAATATTTCTTTTTACATTGTGAAATAGAGATAACGGAGCCTAAAATGAGAACACTGAATTATATTTTCCTTACCTTTTATCCTTCATGATAGTACCATTTTCAAGGCAGCCTAACATTGAACCCGGTCTTTCAAATCAAACCAACATCTCTCTAAATCTATTTAACACTATCTTACAAACAACAAATAACCGGGTTGAGTTAGAACGTTCATGGGAAGCAATTGAGAGAGATATCAACATTTAGGAAAACTGGGAATTTCGACAGAGACAATTGAGGAACCAATTATAGCCCTCACCTTTGATCATTGTTTTTTCTGTCCTCAACTTCCTCTATATTTTTAGATGCCTTGACAGTACACTTTAGAGCCTTAAAGTATAAACTCAAGAACAACATAACCCCCTTGATGACGCAGATCCATCGAAGAAAAGGAAGGTTTCCCCCACAAAACCTACATCGTGTAAGAAATCCAAAGCAAGCAGGACAAAGCTTCAGACTGTACTCATGATCGATGGCATTGATTTCATCATCGCATTTGTATCATACGCTTCACAAGATGTTTTGCATAATAATGAATCCAAGCAAGAATCCTTGTACGACATAATCGCGACAGAGATGAAAGGGGTACAACGGGCCCTTCACTCCAGCCACACAGTATCCACTGCACCCTTGTCATCAAAAGACCCAAAGTTGGGAGATGAGCCTGCCCAACACCACAGAATAGCTGATGCGACCAAAGCCCACCTTCATCGAGCGCAATAAGAGAAAGAACAGGCCAGCGTGGCCCTAATTCAAACACAAGAATAAATGGTAGAGCAACGTTAGGTTGCACAAAAGGAGAAAGAGGACATTCAAACCAAGTTTGAAGAAGAGAGAGTGCAGGCCAAGAAAGAAAAATAAAATATTCTCACAGAACAACTGGGAGTTAAAGAAGTAGTCAACATGGCACTTCGCTCTGTGATAGGCTTAGAGCCAAAGGTAGAAGACCGAGTGGAGCATCAAGTAACACATCTTGCAGAAGCTATCCAACAGCTACAACAAAGAATAGTTGACTTAGAGCTTCGAACAGTGCCCAACACTCCGCCTGATGTACGAGATCAAAGAGAAGCAACTGCTCGAAGTGCAGTTGAAAGAATCAAGGCCCTCACCATGGAATGTAAAAAATTAAGTCATCACAGTGCCCAGAATTATGAGTGAATCACTAAGGATTCTGAATTAAAGGAACTGGAGTCATAGCTCTAGGAGGCAAGGCAGGAAGAAAAAACAATACAAGTGCAGTTGAAGCCCCTGTCAGCAGTTGAAAGGATGAAGTGATCCCAAGAACAACGCAATGCCCAACAACAGTTCCACACCATTCAGAGTATAGTAATGGAACTGACTCAAAGACTCCAACCAATTTAGGATGAGGCTTGCCAACTATTCGCAGATATTGAAGGCCAATGAACAGAGCTAAAGCAAGTCATCGCTGCAGTTGAACAACGCTTAGAGGGACCTGTCAGTGAAGTAGTAATCCAAGAGTTCATTGAACAGGAGGTCGTGGCACAACAATAGGTCTAAGCATCTCGAGCCAAGATTGAGGCTTTCGAGGTAGATATACCAAGACCAGAGTGACTCGGTATGAGTCCGAGGTGAATGTTGGGGGCCTGTTGGCCCTTGACCAAGTTTTGAGGATCCTTGGTCAGGTTTGACCTAATTTTGGGACTTCGACAGGTTGTCTAAGGAAGAGCGCAAGTTGAAGCAGAGATCGTGGGATATCAACCCCTTTTTAGGGATTTTTGGGTTTTGGGCTTATGTAACGGGTATGGGGATGTTCGCCCATGGGTTTACCCATGTTTAGGCCTGATTTTGATATGTATAAATATATTTCTAAGCGATGTAGGAAAGAGCGTGATACCATGCTAAGTGCATATGCATCTACGTGATGCTAGGTGCTAAGTGAAAGTGGTAAGTGTAATTGCTTTGTGCATACTATGTGAGACTTGCAGAGCTAAGTGCAATTTATTGTAAGATAATGTGAAAGGATTTGTGTTGTAACTTGGGGAAGGAGGATCTAGAGAAGTGCGTAGATCTCTTGTCCTCTGCAAAGTAAGATCTCAAGGCTCTGTGCATCTAGCTGATTGACCGAAGATAATGAAAGAGAAGAAGAGTTGGTGGACATAGCCCCAGGGTGGGGGTGAACCATGTATATCATGTGTTATGGTTTCCCTCTTGTTTATGTGATTAAATTCTTAGTGCACTGATATATTCTTAGAAGAATCTAATATGACAGCTTAGTGTTGAATAATGTGAATGAATGCTAGATCTGATCTATGTTGATGTGCTTAGTGCTTGATTATATTGGATCTGTGTGAATACTGAGCTTCTCTGTAATTAGGGATTATCTGCGAAGTAGATACTGGTTAAATACTGACGAGTTGTAACTAATAAGTGCTTTATTAAGGTTTTGTAATCACATATCGATGTCCTAGATAAGGTTGCAGACATCTGAGTCATGCAACCACCCCTGCCTCTACCTTGGGTGAGACTTCATATTCTTCATAGGTGTTGCCTAAAGGGTTGGTAGTTAGGGTTTTGTTGGTGTGTTGTTGTAGCGTTGAACCCTGGGTCTACCCCTGTCTAGGATCTTTCCCTCCTAGACTCAGAGAGGGATCTCTTTGTAAGATTTATCTTTGTTTGCTGGAAATTTAGGCTAGTTATGATAGGTCAAGGTTTGTTTGTTTGTTTTTTAATTGTTTGGTTGGAAAAAAGAAAATGGGTGATTGGGAAATGGAGTCAAAGAGTCTGTGTTCAATCAAGATAGGTAATACAAGAAACATTGCAGGGCGGGATAGACACCTATGTTGGATTTTTAAGGTTGATGAGTGATTTGAAAAGAAAGGTGAGGGGATCATATTATACCAGAGAAATTAAGAACTATGGAACTAACCCTCAAGTAGAAAACATTGAAATTATCCAAATCCAAAAACATAGTGTACATAAAAAGAAATTATGTTCTTCAGACTTCTTTGAATAATTTAGATTGGAAACACATACAATTATAACATAGAAAGGAAAACGTAAACAAAGGCAGATGTAATTCACCAAAATAAATGACACAAGAATCATGTCAATGACGCAACTCTATTACTAAAATTTGAAAAAGGGAGGCTCTGTGAACTCATCTACAATATCAGTCCCATCCTTCAAAAAGGTCCCAACCCATAATACTTCAAAATGGGAAGTATTTATCAGTTGTTTACAAAGGATCCTGTCATAAATGAGCAGGATTTATTTTAAGAAAAATATAAACTAACTATTACAATCATAGAGGTTTGTTGAGATTCATTCAGATATCTGGCACTATCTTGATGGGATCTGTGGGTGATCTATGCCTTTGAATCCGATCTCTTTTCCATTTTTCCTTTTGACTTTCTACCTCCCGAAATTCTGAAAAATAGTGTCCAATTATCTCTTTGAATATCTCAATATGAGATAGTTGTGTAAAATATGGGGTGGTTATTTTTATTTGGCCCATTTTGAGAAAAAATGTCTTTTGGTTTCTCAAAATGCACCCTGGTTTTCCTAGAAAGCACCTCAAAAAATGACTGGTCAAAAATAGTTTTGGGAGGAGGAAAGTGGTTACCTTGGAGTTTCTAAAGTCTCAATTGGAAGCATATCAGCAAGAATTGACCAGGGCAAGGGAGGCATATGAAAAAGAATTAAGTCGATATGCTTTGGAACGAACAGCAATCCTGGCAGAACGAACTACGGAGAGCATATGCAAAGAATACATGTGCTGCCAATGCAGATAAATTTATTATCAAGCAGGGTATAAGCTCGTTCAAATCCCAGTACCAGCAACAGCCCCCAACCCTTCTCCTTTTGAAACCAAGACTGAACCTGCTGAAACACAAGAACCAGCAGGCCTTAGAAAAATCAAGACTGAACCTGCTGAAACACAAGAACCAGCAGGCCCTTCCAGAATTAAGAAAGAATTCCCTACTGCCAACAAGGCTGTGCAAACATTGCCCATGCAGGAAGCCACACCTCGCAGTCAAGCCAATTTCTCCACCTCCAGGGAACAGTCCACCCAAACCTTACCAGGTCCCACCACTTTAGATGTTGAAACACAAACTTCTCATCTATGGGACGAACATGCTGAAATACAAAAGTGGAAGAAGGAGTATGCTAAGACACAGGACCAACATCTGCAAGTACACATGCAAACTTGGAGGAATCACACTTTCTCGAATTGGGAAGCATTGGACCTGACATACCAGGAAATTCGAGAAGTCAAAAAGAAAAACAGAGATTTAAAAGCTAGAATAGTCAAAATCTTTGATTTGATGCACACACTAATGGCCACAAGGAAACCTTCTTGTAATTATTCTTTATTTCTCACAGAGAGACTTACATGGTTCCAGATTAAATC
>ML792232.1:359802-379688 GCA_009831015.1 Picea engelmannii | reverse complement strand
TTAGTACTGAGTCTCTGTTTGAGAGTAAGGGTCTTGTTCTCTGATTGCAAGATAGTTGTTCTTACCCATTGCAATATTATTTTAAATGTAATCCAGGATTCTTAATTTGAACTATAAAGAATTGCAATAGGGAGATTACTTTCATGTGATTCAATCAAGAGCTTCAGTTCACTTCAGCAAGTATAGATAGAATGATTTCCTTACTACAACACTAAGTGCTTTTGGAATTGAGCATATATAGTGCGCAGCTATCTTTGAAACAAAAGACTTCCCTGGGTTGATAATTTATGTTTCACTTGGTTGTTTGAAATTAATTAAGCAATTATAGTGACCAACAGAGCGTCAGCTCTTATCTGTTAATAAATCACATTTATTGTAATAAGACTAAGTAGGTAATTGCTAGAACGACGATGGGATTGAATTCAGATAGGACAGGGAGGCGCTCGAGAAGCCACTCCTTAGATAGGTTTTATGTATTTTGTTTAAGATAGAATAGAGTATGAGAAGAGAATTGTAGAAGAAATAGGGTGATAAGTTAGATTTAGTAGTTAGACATAGAGAGTCTGGAGACAATGAAGAACTGTGTAACTTATGTAAATACTTCATGAATGAATAGAATAGACAGAAATTGATCCAAATTATTGGACAATGTTCATTTCAATGTATATTTGAATGAATGATATGTTTTGTATGTGTTTATTTCATTATTCTTACGTATGTTGTTCATAGTTGAGTATATGGACTTATGAAGTATTAGATAAGTTTCATTTTTTTCCCTTCTAAGAACTCGGATGCAAGGGGTGCATATTTTCCATAAGGTGTGCATCGACAGAGCCTATATTTGACTCAGGGAATCTCAAGATGGATAACATGAAACTTAGAATGAGTGTTGCAAAGAGTGCACGAGGTCAAGAATCGACTAAGTATTGATAGGTGAGGATTGTGAAGCACAAGGAGCATGTGGTAAGATTTATTTTGAAGAAATATCTAATTCTGATCTTTGCCAAATATTCCTAGATTGGAAGGAGTGTGTCGGAGGTTGAGATCCTCATAGGAATCAAGCTCAGAAGAGATAGAAAACAAAATTCAACAGAAAGGGAGAAATTTGTTGAAGACTACAAATTGACAGTGGATATCCCTTCGGAGGAAGTCGGGTTCACTAACAACTGTTAGATATCGAGAAGGTGCAAGGAGGTTAAATCCTGAAGTCCTTTGGAATTTGTGTATAAGCATTTTTCATTTGTGACAAAGTCAAAACTTCCGAAGATACGAAGCCCAAAGTCCATTTGGGATGTAGATCTAGAGGAGGGTACGTGGGAGCGTATCATATAAAGAAGGAGAAGGAGACATTCGAGAGGAAGTGGTAATGCAACACTGGAAGTTGTATAAGTCTCGTAGTGACGAAGTGAATCCTAGTTGTCGGTATCGAGAAGGGTGCGTGGCAACAAATCCGAGATTTTGCAGGGAAGAACTTTAGAAAGATACATGAGGAACATAGTGCAAAATTTGAGAAGCCGTGAATAACGAAGCATATCTAGACCGTTGAATCCAGAGGAACACGTGGAGAAGATCCGTGTGATTAGGAGGAAATACACTTCAAATGAGAATGGTTGCGGTGCAACCATAACTATCGAAGTGTGAAATAGTGAAGTCCATCTAAGTTGTCGATATGAGAAGTACAAGCATCAATAGGTCATGAACTCATGAGAAGAGAGCAAGGTAAAGTGGAGCATTGATTGAAGGTCGTTCGAAGGATAATCTCAACCATAGATTGAGACAAGCATGTGGAAATCGATCCTTAGCTTCACATGGAAAGTACTTCAAGAAAAAAAGGTTTTGTAGCATTCTAAACTCCCGAACATCGAAACTTCGAAGTAGATCATATTCATTGGTAGTTGAAGGATGTGTGTCATATATCTGGTCCAAAAGAGTTCACCAGTTCGGATTTCAATGGATTTGGAGTTAGGTGTGTCGAGGACACCTGAAGTTGGAAATCTCGAAGTGTGCAAGAATGAAGGTTTAAACTCACGGTTTTGACCAGGGTCACGTGGAGGACTCTGCAGGTACTCATAAACTCTCTAAAAGGGGATTTCTCACCTGAGAAGTAGGACTTTCACCTATGGAGAAAGAAAAAGAGGTTCAGTGGGAATCTGTGAGCTGATACATCTCCTGAATTCGATCGATCCTAGACCGAGAGTTCACGCAGCCCTGAGGGAGAGTAGGGGATATGCATCAAGTGGTATCAGAGCCTGATTGTTTTTGTAGACAACAGACAAAGGAGACATAGGAGAAATTTTGACACCATCAAGTGGTATTAAAGCGTGAATTTTCTTATAGAAAGAAAGAAAAGGTGAAGGATTTATGTTTGATAGCATCGAGTCAGATAAAGGAAAATAAAAGAAGTGGAATCATGCCACCTAGAAGGTGCAGAACGAATCCAGAAATGGAAGAAGAAATGAGGCGACTTTGAATGAGCTTGGAGGCCATGGAAACAACATAGAGGAGAGAATGAGAGGCTGGTGACATCAGTGAAGCTAAAAGTGAAGAGGTAGAAGAGGAAGGAGATGCAGAAGGATAACCTACAAAAGAACGTTTGTTAAGAGTTGTTTCGAGAATAGAAGCTAGAGAAAAAATAGAAGTCCCGATGTATGAAGGAAATTTGGAAGTTGAAGAATTGTTATATTGGGTAGGTGCGATGGATAAATACTTCGATTATGAAGACATTGAAGAAGAAAAGAAAGTGAAGCATGTGATAAACAAGTTGAAAGGTCATGCAACATTATGGTGGGATGAACTACAAGTTGATTGTAGATGCAAAGGTAAGCAGAAAATCAAAAGTTGGGACAGGATGGTAGCCAAGTTGAAAGTGAAATTTATCCCTAAAGACTATCAGATGAATCTGTTCAGAAAGTTACAGAACCTAAGGCAGAAATTTTTATCAGTGAAATAATACACTAAAGAATTCTATTGACTGAATATCAAGGCTGGACAGAAAGAAAATTATGATGAGAAAACAAACAGATATATAAATGGGTTGAGATACGAGATACAAGAGGAGATCAACATGATGTATGTTGGCACAATCGAGGATGCTTATCAAGTAGTGTTGGTTACTAATCTCCTCTTCCGTATGATTTATTGACCCATGGTTCATGTCTTTCGGGTTTCCAACAAAGCCTCTAAAACTATCGGCCCTCCTGGTAAACCAGAAGGAAACACAGTACACAGAGTGCACTACACAGTCTCACCCGAGATAGGTTTAAATGGGTGGTCGTAAGACTCGTGTGTTTACAAACTAGGATTGAGTATGAGATAGGTGTTTATTATTAAGATACATATACTACGAATTGTGATTGCAATCTACTATTACTCACGGGTGTGCATTTATTGTTCACATTTTATTTCCCGAACAACACAATCATATTCCATAACAATGTATTAACTCATTCATTAAGCATAACATTTGACTACTGAAAGAAAAAAAAGATATACATGCATTCATCACATTACACAGATATTACCATGGTCCACCCCCTTTTGGGCTATGTCCACAAATATTTGTCTCTTGGCTCTTTTATTATGGTATTTTTGCATCTCCAGCATTGCGTGCTTATAATTCCCTCAAATGGTTAAGATCTACATGAGGTGAACTAGATCTCACCAGGCTCCACAGACTGCAATATAATCCTCAGATATTCCTTCTATCCACTATTCTCATCTCAACATCTTATGAAAATGGTTCATAACAGTATTGCATAACGCATCAACTCATACATAACTATGATGGAATACTACAAAAGTTGATCTAATACAAAAGAAAACCAACCTCTATATGATACCTACGTATCTATATTTATATATATTGTGATCTTAAAAAATTTACAATGTATTACCAAAACCCTAACCCTACCGATGTTAGGTCTTCCTCCCATGTGTGCATGTTGTTCTTCCTCCAACTATCTCTTTCCTTGTGCATGTTTTCTTGCATGTGCACGTGTTGTGTTACCTTCCAATTGTTACTTTCATTTCTGCAATCTTTGTTTCCCACGATCATCCTTCTTTCCACTTTAGCCTGGTGGCAACAAGCCCCCAACACTGACATGTGACTCATCCCAAGTCACCTAATCCTTTTGAGCTTCTTCGATCTCCTTGGTGATCATTTGGAACTTTTCCTTGAGCTCTGCTACTTTTGTCAGTGCCTGCGCGGTATTCTCCTTGATGGTGTCTACTACCTCAAATGCCACTTCGTCGCTCAAAAATCTTGCACATTCAGCCTGGGTCTGTGCTATCTGTGTTTTATCTCCTTTTTCTTGTGAGAGTATTTCTACTACCCATTCCTATAGTGGCTCTATTTGAGCCTGACACTCCTATTTTTGTGTTTGCGCAGTGATAAGTTCTACCTGCATCTTCTTCATCTCCTATGTCCCTTTGAATTGTTTTGGGATTGGTATGGTCTTATGCCTCTGTTTGAGTTCTTGGATCATTACATTTATCCTTTCTTCTTCCTTTTCCCAACGTTGGACCTGTGGATCCTCCTCCAACCTTGTCCAAATTTGCGCTGCTTTATCAATCAATTCAGTTGATGTGCTAACCTATTGTTCCATCTCCTGCAGCTGTATTGTTTCTTCCTGCTTCCTTTAATCCTTCACTGTCGGTGGAGTGGTTGGTGTGAGATTTTCATGGATATTATTGATCTCCTTCTGATATTGATCAATTTCCTATGCAATCTAGTCAATCTTTCCTGCTACTGGGAGTTCATTTCCTTGCACGGTGCTTGGGATTTTCTCAAAAATTCCTCCCACTCTTCGTTCCAGTTCATTCCTGTTTTCTTTTTCCTCCTGAGTTTCGAGCTTTGCCTACTCACTGAATTTTTCTAGCGCCTCCTACTTCTTTGTTTCTTATTGTAGCTATACTACATTTTTATGTGCACGATATTGTACCTCGTGGTCGACGCTAACCTTCAATTTGTGTAGTTCCCTTAATGGCATCCGCATCAATACAAATTGGATGTTGTCCAAATCCTTCAAGGGTGTCTTCCCCACGATTTCATCCATGCGCAACATGCTAGGTTTGATGTAGATCATTACGTTTGTGTGTGGCATGGAGTGGACCGGGTCTCGTTCTTCTACCTCCACTCTTTATTTGGTCTGTATTTTCAGTAGCTCTATGCCTCTACTGATTCTTGTTGTTTGTGCTTCCACAAATTTCTTGATTAACTGTCCCATTTCTGTCATCTCTTTTTGCATTTTATCCTTGTGGTGTGTTGCATGATCGAAATCTTCTACTAGGAAATCCTGGACCATTCTCATGATCATTTCCCCATCATCCTCCATGATCATGTAGTCTGGAAATGCTCATTGCGCCTTTGATTTCTTGCGCGCGCCTCCTCTCTACATGGCTGGTCTCTTATTTTCCCCTGGTTCTTGTGTGATGGGGTTTGGGGTGGTCTCCTGCGCTCCCTTATCTTGTTTCAGTTGTCCATTGGTCGGATATGTAGTCTCTTTCTGGCCCTTCTGGGTTCCTGTCTTGTTCGACCCTTCTTCTACCTGAATCATTTTTCCTTGGCCCATTCTTTGTTTCTTGGGCACTTGGATTTCTGGAGGCTGTGTTTCCTCCTGTTCTGCCTGTCCTTCTATTGCTGTTTCCAGTACTTCCTGGGTAATGGTTGGGATCCTCCATTCATCAGGCCATTCACTAATGACCATGTCTATATCACCCTATGTGATGTAGTAGCTCATATGTATCCATTGTTTATCTATATCCTGCCTTGGTTGTATCCACATTGTTTGGTGTGTCGTTCAAAAGTTGGCGATGTCTGCATATCATGCGATAGCCTCTAGTGTTATTCTCCATGATCGGCTGATAGCTTCCTATATATCCCATAGGTATTCTTTGAATATGATTTTTTTCTCCCTCTTATGCCTGGCCTGTGGTCTGGATCTCAGTAATAGGTATCTTTCTCTCGCTGGCTGTGGTCTGGTACAAAAAATTACATACCCTAGTTATTGCCATCCCATGAAGGCTATTAGGGTGATCAATCATGAGTAATGGAACTCTATGCCTAGGTCCTATGCATCCTTGTAGTCCTCTTGAAATAAGTTCAATAAATATGGCGCCCAGCTCATAGAGGTGCCTTCTACGCACTGAGATGAAACTGCAATGACTCCTACTGGTACTTCGTCTTTGCGGCATTTTCTGAACAATTTGCAGGCCAAGATCTTTGCACCCAATTGTGTAGCTACATTGTTGATTCATTTGATCATGATTCCCCTAGTTCCTATGGTGGTTCCATATTTCTTCTTCATTTCTTATGCCAGTGCTTTCTCCTTGGATTTGTCGTCCAAAATCAATGTGGGATCCATACCCCAGGTTGGTAACCCTATGATTTGTGCGATAAGCTCAATAGTTATGGGGACAGGTTTTTCTAGCCATATGTGCCCTTCATGTGTGACTACTAATAGCTGCTTCACGCATGTTGTCACATACTAGCCTTTGCCAAAATGTGGTAGCTTCAGCAAACCTAAGATTCTTGTTCTGTCCAACCCAGTTGCCCACTGGTGTGGCTGGATGATTGTTTCTCCAAGTTGGGTTACACCTATGGTCTGCATAAATACCCTCTGTGCAAGTTTCAAGAACTTGGTTTCGTCTGATACGTCATGGAATGAATATTTGAGCTTCCTAATGTGACCCAGTAGGTCCGGTTATACCTGTACTCCAGCTGGTATGCGTGGTAGAACAATCTGTGTTGCAAGTTTCTTGCGAGGTGAGCTCAGTATCTGAACTCTGTCTTCCTACTGTGGTGCTTGGTTCAAATTTCCAGTAACTTCCATTTTCTTCCCCATTAGCCATTCTGGCCAAGCTGAGGCATTTCTAGCTGTCTCCTCTACTGGTTGACCTAAGATGGTCATTTTTGGCTCGTCTGGTTGCACTATTTCTTCCAGATTTTGTGTCGTTTCATTAACTTCCAGGGCTGCTTCGGTGCTTTATAGTTGCACTTCCTGTTGGCTTTCCACTTCCTTGTTCTGAGGTGCCTGTGCCACTGCTGGTGTATCCACTTTCATGGCCTCTGCTTGTGGTTGTTGAATCTCTTCTAGTATCGGTGTATATTTCACCGATATTATCTCTGGGGATGGGATTTCATCGATGTCGATGATCTCCAGCTATTGTTGTTCGTTCTCTTCCAGTGGTCCTCGTGACCTCGTTTGGACCCTGGTCAGTCTAGCTATCTGGTTTGCTTATGCTAGCTTCAAGGGTGCCATAGTGGTGACTTTTGAATGTTTTCTAAGTTCGAATAAATTTGGTGAGCTCTGTGGTCTCACTCTGTTCATTTTGGCTACTATTACTCTCTCTCTATTTTCCTTTCATGAATAGACTAGTTTCTCCCGTGTTCGTGTGTTGTATGGGCTTGTCACAAAGCTTGTCGAGGATGATTCCTCCATTATGCATTTAATGCATCATAACTGTGGGTTCAATTCATCTGTGGTGGTTTCATACTTTCCATTATGTTTTCTTTGTTGTCTCTGGTTGGTGTGTTTAATGTGATGTCCCATCAGTCCTTGCCATGCTTTAATTCTGCTTAGTGTTGTCTTGTTATATTGATTTTGCCAACTTTCCCTTTCCTGCTTGTTTTCCATTTGTATGTAATAAGTGCTCATGAATTTGTCTTATTTGTGTTTCCAGCCTCATGTTGTCTTTCTATCTCTGGCATGTTGCACTTTTTAATCGTGTTTCCTTTTTGTTCTCTTTTTTATTTTAACAAAAAAAAATTTGTCTACTGCGCGGTGGATGGTCGACTGTCCTTGTACAGCTTCAGTCAGCTCCCGTTGATCATTCCTCTAAGGTCTGCGCCTACTAAATCTCGTAACTATACAACTCCTCTGTCTATGACATATTTTACCTCATATGGTCCTAGACAATGCATTCTAAGCTTTCCCGGATGCTGAAACGACTTGTTGTCGTAGAGAAATACTAGATCTCCTTCCTTGAACATTTTCTTCTTGATATGTTGATTGTTCCAGTATTTATCTCTCTCTTTCTGCACTTGTTGATGGAATCCTTCCAATATTCAGTCTTCCTCCATTGACAATAACTGATTCAGTATTTCCTGTACTGCGCCTCGTTCTGTCATTTGTGTGATAGTTGCTACACGTAAGATTGGTACTAAAACTTCTAATGGAACTATTGCTTCTTGGCCATAGACTAGTTTGAATGGTGTGTTCCCTGTCAACTTTTTGCATGTGTTCCTATAAGCCCAAAATATTGTTGTTACTTTGATGTCCCAGTCGTCTCTATTGACATTACAGATCTTTTACAGTGTGTTCTCCCGAATTTTGTTGAAGGTTTCTACTGTGCCATTTGCCTATGGATGATACGATGTGCTCTTTTGGTGATGAACTTCAAATTCTTTAGTCATCACGCGGATGGTGTTGTTTATGAAGTGTGTGCCTTGGTCGCTCATCAAAACTCTTGGGAACCCAAATCTAGTGATTACTTGTTCAAACAAGAAGTGTGCAGATGTCTCTGTGTTGCAATATTTTGTTGGTGCGGCTTCCACCCATCTTGTTAGGTATTATGTCGCGGTGATAATGTATCTTTCCCATGTCCTTTTGGCTGGTGGGTTAATTGGTCCCACAAAGTATATTGCTCATTTTTCAAATTCCTGTAATGTTACTTGTGGTCGTAGTGGCATATAGTCCCTTATGTTGGATTTTCCTACCCTTTGACAGATGTCGCATCCCTGACAGTACTCTTTCGAGTCCCTGTGAATCGTTGGCCACCATAGTCCTGCATGTAGTACCTTCTGCATGGTAGATTTTCCTGCATAATTCCCTCCTGCAATTCCCTCGTGGGATTTTTCTAAAATTATTGGTCATTCATGCTCTAATATGTACCTTCGCAAGATGTTGTCTACACCCATGTTGTATAGATATCCTGCAATCAGTTGATATTCGATCGTGTGGACTACCAAATTATTCTTCTACGCAGTGGTATATTCTTGTGGTGCAGTACCTATAGTCAAGTACTGAATGATATATGTGAAGCATTCATCCGCAATCTGTACTGAGAATAAATGTGCATCCAGAAAGTTTTCTTCTAAATTCGTAGGTTCTTCTCCATTTGTGACTCTGGACAGGTGGTCAGGTCCTGCATTTAGTTTTCCTGGTTTAACTATCACTTCAAAATCAAATTCTTGAAATAGAAGTAACCATCGACAGATTCTCCCCCCCAACACTAGCTTGTTGACAAGGTATTTCAGGGTTGAGTGATCCGTAAACATATTAAAGTGTTTTCCCAATAGGTAATGTTTGAACTTTTGCAGTGCATAGACCATGGCTAGGCCTTCTCTTTATTTCGTGTTATAATTATGTTCCGAGTCTGATAACTTTCTGCTTTCGAACACTATCAGATGATCCAAGTATCCTTCTCCTAGCTATCCTAAGATATCTCCCAGTTCTATCGTTGATGCATCTACATGCACATGGAATGTCTTTTCCTAGTATGGAAATACTATTATCGATGTAGTAACCATCTTTTCCTTCAGGGTATCTAGACCGTGTTGACACTCATCATTCCATTGATACTTTGTATCCTTATTTAACAATTTCTTCATTGGTGTTATGATCTGTGCATACCCTTTGATGAATTTCCTGTAGTATCATGTGTTCCCTAAGGTTTCTCTTAGCTGACGGATTTTTTTGGTGCTGGTAAGTTAACAATGATGGTTATCTTGGTTGGATCCACTAAAAAGCCTTGTTTGCATATTATATGGCCCAATAGTATCCCAAACAGTGTTCCAAATATGCATTTCTTGATGTTTAGTGATATCTGGCATTGTCTACATCTCTCTAACATCAGTCGTAACACTTCCACATGGTTTTTCAACAGACTATAAATTGTCCAGTCATCTAGGTATACTTCGAGGAACTGATAGATGAATTCCTTAAATGTTGCAATGACCACTCTGGAGAATATTGTGGGTGCATTCTTCAGTCCAAACGGCATGACTGTGTACTGATAAGATCCCCATTCTGTCACAAATTTGGTCTTGTGTCTATCCTCCTATGCTATCTTAATCTGATGGTATCCTAAGAATCCATCAGTGAATGAGTAAGTTTCATGTCCCCCCACATTCTCTAACACTTCATCCATGAACGGTGTAGGGAATGGGTCGTGTAGGCATGCATCATTCAACTTCCTCAAGTCTATGCATATCCTGATCCCTCTTCCTTGTTTCTTGTCCTGTACTACCATCAGGCTTATCCATTCTGATGCCTCAACTGGTTCGATGATGTCGACTTCGAGCATCCTGTCAATATCATCTTTAACTTTCTGTTTATATATGGGGTTTAGTCTGTAGGGTCATTGTCTAATAGGTCTCACTTCAGGTTTGAGTGGTATCTTCATCTCTCCCAATTCTCCAGCTATGACCTTCATCTCTATAAATGTTGTGGGAAAAAGGTCTCTATATTCACGCAACAATTATGTGATGATTTCTACTATTTCCTCATCCCAGTAGTATCCAATGCTGGCCATTTTGGGTTGCTTAGTTGTCCCAATGTTAACTTTATTTACCTTGATTGGCACGTAAATGACTTATGATTCTATGGGTGGTCCTTCCACCTCTCGTTCACCTTCTACTTCTTCGATCTGAATATTGTGTGGATCATCTTCATCTAGTGCTTCCTCCTATACATGCTAACATGATAGTAGTTCCTTAACTATTTGTTTATTCTGTTGTTTCTCTTCTGTGATAAATTCTATTTCTGGTTCTTTGATGAATATTACTCGTCTGATTCATTTGAGGGTTGTGTCTATGTTGGGGTTCTCATGCTCAAATGAGAAAGTGATTTTGAAGTTCTGTTGCAATGTCCTCCATGTTGTAGTTCCTTTGCGCAATTCCTGGTCTGTATACCAGTTCGCTGGTATGCCCCTTAAAGTATGTATGAACTGATGAGGCCATTCCTCTAGTGGTGTCGTTTTCCATAGCGTTTTGCACTTCGCCAAGTGTTCCACTGGTGCCTTTTTTCCTCCGTAATTCTATTTTTCATTGCATTCTTGTTCCGTGTCGAACCTTATGCGTAGTAGTCGCTTACATTGATACCAGTTTTTGATGGTCTCTTTATGTGTGCCCCACCATCTTGTGGGTGTGGCCTTAAGTGCTAAGTCAAGTGCTAATAGTCACTAGTTTTCTAATACTTCATCTTCATATTGTGTCAAGAATGTTTCCAAATCATTTAGTCCATGGAAATTGGGTGGTTCTCTGATTTCTATGCCTACCCATATTACTTCACAGTCTATTCTTGCACATATTCATGTAGTCTCTGTTGCTAGTTTTCTAAACCGGTGTCTAAGTCTGTTGTGCATGAAGTAATGCTCCGCCAACTGAGTACCTTGTTTGCAGTTGGTTTTACGTAATCCTCATCGGGCGCAGTTTTTGTATACAACAGGTTGATCTCCTCTAAGTCCAGGCAAGTGGGTTCTATGAACCTCTCCCCTTATGATGGATCTAGTAGTGATATGAACCTCTATTCTCTGGATTCAAATGTCATTTTCCTAGTTTTCAAATTGATTATGGTATGGTTGTCAAACACCCAATCCAAACCAAGCAGTGTCGGGTAAGGTGTTGTGTCGTCCACTATTTCAATGACTTCAAAGTCTTCTTTAGTGAGCACTCCATCAAGATCTACTATCACTTCTTTCAGTCTACCTATTGGTAGGAATTTATGTTGGTTTGCTAGTTTCAATTGGACATTTGAGTATCCTAGTGTTGTCTCTCCCATACATTGGCATGAATTCTTTGGTAGCACATTCACTTTGGATCCTAGGTCTAGTATAATGTCTCCCATATTGAAATCCCCAATGTTAGCATTTAGTCTAAATTCCCTACTTGTTCTTCTTCTTGTGTGTAGGTGGTTGATGGTTTTTGGTTCTATATTTTCTTTTGTCTCTCTGCTACATTTCTCTAGTATGTTTTGGAATATTTTCATAGATGAAGGATCACTTACTACTTTCATGCATGATTTCAAAATGCCTTTGATTGTGCTTACTTGTACCTTGGGATGCATTTCGTTGGTATGATCTAGTGATGGAGGCATCTCATATTCTGGGGCTTCCTTGAATGGTTTCGCAGTTGAAGTCGACGTTGTTTCCTCCTTCCAAAATTCTTGTATGGCTTCCTTAAAGGTCTCCTTTTCTTTTGGCACGTCAAACTGCTTTATTGGTTCAATGTTCTTCTTTACCCATTGGTTCTGTGCAAGTTCCTGTCGAACTGCGTCAGTGCTTATTTTCGTTCCTCCACGAGTGACTATGTTGATGTTTCGTCCGTCATCCCTTTCTTTGGCTGAAATCCACTAGACATTCTAATTGTTTTGATTCCTCTTTTCCTGAATATTTACTAGTAGTGTCGGACATTCCTTTATATCGTGGTCCGATGTGAGGAAATACATACAAGTTTCTAGTGGAAGTGGACATTCTCATGCATAATGTCCTGGTTGTTGACAATTGTGACATGTGACTGGTCCTCTACCATGTTTGAAACCTCCTCTAGCTCATCCTCCTCCTCAGTAGCCTGCTTAGTCACCTATCGAAATGTTATACTGTGGTGCCTGATTGTACTACGCGATATTGTACTGGGGTTGTGTCGAGTTATACTGCAGCTTTACATTATTGTATGGTTGTTGCGTAGTATTGTAATTCTGTTGTGCAGTGTTGTATGGAGATAGGGCTTGATTGAACTATGGAATTTCTTGCCCAGTCATCATTTTGGCCTGTACCCTCTATGCATCTGATTTTCTTTCCCACATCAGCTCCATAGTTCTTCAATCTTTATCGTCATGGCCCACTGACTTACAAAAGGTGAAATATGAATTTTTTGTAACTGTCTGGTATTTCTGCATCATCCTGCAGTGATAAGGGTCATGGCCCGATTTCTTGCATATTTCGCACCATATTCCTCCCTGTAGTAGCGGATTTGGCATACATGTTTCCATATACTGCACGAATGTTGGGAATTTCCTCTTATGGTTTCCTTCTGTCCTGCATGTGGTGCAAAAAACGGCTTCTCATTTGTCCTTGTTCCTATTTTAGTTTAGCTAAAATGTTAAATTCTTCAAATCCTCCTTCAATTCCTCAATAGCTAGGTTTGTCTTCTAGTATTGGTTCTCTTCTAGTTGTAAGGATGCCTATAGAGTCTTTGCCTGCGTCTAAAATTTATGTTGTCGTAAGGAATATTTTAAGTGTGGGAGTAGTGAGTTGATGAACAGGTGTCGATGCTGCATCTCGGTCATAAGGTATTTTAGTTTTCCATTTAGTCGCTTGAATATTTGGTCAATCTCCCATACAGATTATCCTAGTTTATGTCTTATCTCTCATCTCGTTCATGTTTTCCCTAAGCTCGGATTTTGGAACTCATTAATTAGTAGCTTCTTAATGTCAGTGTCCTCGTCGTCCCAGGGGCATTGTTTGTGTCTAGACTTGTGTACTAGTTTAGTGCGCAGTCTCTGAGAGTAATCGCTAGCTGGACGAGTTTGGCATCTTCATCGGTGATATTCTTTGCCTCCCAGATCTTTGCACAAATGAACAAATGATTTTCAGGGTATTTTGTTGCTTCTCCTCAAAATTATGGTAATCTGATAGTGGGATCGTGTCCTGCCATTTTGAATACTGAACTACTTCCTCCTCCACCCAGTGTAGATACTTGACTAGTTCTGCCTGAACTAGATCCTCCAGTTGTTTCTCCTAGTTTAGATGTGCTTCTTGTTGTCGGACTTCCTCCGAACTTCGTTTGTCTAAACAATGGTGTTCTCTTTGGTGTATTAGTCGCACATGGGTTTATGGGTTCTGTTATCACTCCAAGAAACCCTTTGTGGTTGCAGACCAAAGGTGCTTGGTAACTTAAGAAATGAATGTTTTTTGTATTTTGTAAATATGGATCAATGGGATAACTCAATTCAGCTTATGGCATTCAGACATCAAAATGGTAAACAAATAGACAGTGCTCTCCAAGATTGGTTAAACAGTAAAATAGCTTTCAGTGGATGAAGAAAAGAGTGTTCATAAACCAGTGCAAAGCAGGGTCTAATAAACAACTAAAGAAATTGATTATAATGTCATGAACCAAACAATAGGATAACAGTTATTCAAGGTTTGAAAAAAAGATAACAGTGAAGAATAAATATGAAAAATTGATACCAAAATGGAAAGGAACCTGTGATCTGTATTAGCAATGAAATGTCTGAGTACAAAAAGAGTATTACTGTATCCATAATCGAACCCTTTAGTGCTCCAAATGTCTTTGGATTTATATCCTCTTACAATCAGTTTCAGATCCTAAAACAATGGATCTGATATTCTAAAAATAGAAAGTCAAAACTAATTCACAAAAGATAAGGAGAGCTCCTCAAGATGAGGTCAACCTCTATCTTTTGGTCTTCAAACATTGGTTGAAAGTTGATGAAGTGTAGCCTAGCCTTCCAAGGCTCTTTGATCTGTTCCTTTGAAACTGGAATTCGAATTTGATGATGTGTGCCAAAAATCCCTATCATTTTGCCCTTGAAAATCACTAAATCTAGTCAAAAAATGCCCTTTTGACTTTCATCTCCAAGAATGGCCTTCAGATTTTGATTTGATAATTCATAACCTGCTTATTGAAGAAGGATTCAAACAATTCAAACCCAAAAATTCTTGATCTGGCCGAAAATTTGGCTATTCTGGCCGTGACATCTTTCAACAACGCACTTTCCTGAAAAATCTGCTCCTACGCTGTTGAAAGTAGCCACTTTCCACAGCTAACTAGTCAAAATTCTGCCTTCTGCGCTGGTGAAAGTGGAGAGTTTTTCAAAATCAAATTTCTCAGTCATGGAGAGTTCGTTTTGCATGTTTAAATAGTCGATCGACATCTACAAATCCTAAAATTTACAATGGTGCTTTCAGATATGCATTTGGAACTCGGGAAGCTATCGAAAATTTCCCTACAAGATTAGGCATCTTTCCTTCAAAAATGTCAGTGTGTTTTTTAGTGCTAACATCTGGCTCCAACTAGGATGGATACCTCCCTGTGAGGTGTCCAAGAACCTAGAAGACCTTTTTCCTTTAGTATTGGGCCATGGAGTCATGCAGCCTTTTCGGTGGTTAATGAGCACACACACGGGCTCGCCTAAACCACCGAAAACAGAAACTTACCCAAAAATCGAAACTGGATGAGTCTCGATTACATGCAAGAGAAAAATACCTCTGCTCTGTTCTGCACTTAATTTTCTTGGTGACTGACTGATTTATCTTATTCTATTTCCCTAACATGTGAAGCTACTCAGGCTTCACTTCTCATGTTGATCAATGCATGCAACCCAGTCTTGCACTCTATTGCAGCAGTTTCCCATAAAATCCTTCATCTTAGAATAGTAAACATCCTTCAAGTGTAAATCTTCTTCCTGGAAAAGACCTGCAAGAAACGTTACATATACAAAAGGAGGATAAAATGAATGGTAACAGATATTTGTAAATCCATAGATCTAGTAGCCAATGCCAACCCCAGATGCCAGTAAGCCACAACCAAATGCAGATATGGTATTCAACAAAAACAGTGCACAGATGTAGTTGTCTATATATATTCAGCCCCGCCAAAGTTGATGTGCCTTTGCAGCTTCGTCAATTCCAGATATGTTATCAGCAAGAAATGGAGGAGCTTTGGGCAAAAAGTCAATGCCTACCAAGTGTTGAATCCATTTAAATGGACTTTGTGCTCTTTTCTCATGATATGCAAAGTTGATACCTGAAGACAGTTTAGCTATCTGATGAGGAAGCTCAATCCCAGTGTTATCTGGAAACAAGTTTATAAGAAAATTGTTCTCATTGCCTCCTTGCATACCATCAACCCCAACACAAACAACATGCAGCTTTAGCAAGTATTCACATTTCAGAGTGACCAATTTGCTAGGCTTTGTCCCACTAGTCAGTTCATCATCATAGACATGAACAATGACAGTAATAAGGTGAACATGATAATAACCGGTTGCATCCATATCCTCCTTGATCTGCACCTTTTTAGGCCTTTTTCTCCGTCTCTAGGAATCATCTTCTTCTTCAGGCACATCATCATCCAGTTTGCTTTCCTCGATGCCTGTAAAATCACCTGTATCTTTGTTGGCTTGCTGGCAAGAAAATGACTGGGCATCCTTTGTAGCTGAGAGTATAGAATATAAAGTGGGGTTGGAAGTAGCTCTTCCAATTTGCGTTTCTTTGTATGTTTTGTATGAAGAATCCCTAATTGTTATTGCACTGGTAATGATGCCTTCTTAAGAGCTTTTAAATGTGAAGGAAAACTCGAGATAAATAGCAGGCAAGGTGCAATAAGCTAACAAGGGTAAGGACGTTCATGGATACACAGTTGCATTTATATATGATAGTCTTCCAACCATTTCAACCCGCCTCCATATCCATTCCAAATGGGGCAATGCTTGCTCAGGAAAATTTCTATCGATCCAAGAGCCCAACGCAACACTTGATGAAGACGATCTGAGAGATTAATTGGAGCAAATCCCTTGAATGTTGGTATTGAAGGGATATAGTAAATAGAACGCCATCCATGGCAATGCATTTTGAAACCCATAAAAATACCCTCTATGACTGAACCATATATACACCCGACCTCTTTTCCCCATTCTGTTTTATCTTCATAACCACAACTTATAACATGAATGGCCTCATTCAATAGGGATGCAAGACTTGCATTTTTTGTTACACCGCTATTTTCCAAAAGAGTAGATGAAACAAATACGGGTGACTGCCCAAATCTCTTTTCAAAATTCTTTTGAGACATTAATGATGATTTTTCACTGTCTATCCCTTCAACTCCCTCTTCTATGTCCTCCAAAATATATATAGGAACAGGGGTATCATTGCTCTTTGATTTCTTTTTTTTCTTCTCTGCTTTGGTTTTGTTTTCCTATTTTTCTTCCATGACAGAGAACATCCACAACAACACCACTTTGGAAGGCAATTGCATGTCCTTGTAGGGGCCTTCTCCTTTGCGGGTGCATCGTATCCATAGAGAGCTTGTCTTCTGAAAACACAACCAGTACCAACATATATAGGTCCCTGGATACCATCCAGACCTTTCATGTTTATATCAAAGAACACAATATTGAGATTGGCATATCATGTAGATCAATACCATTAAACCTCTGAGGGAAATGCACATAGAAGACCTTTTTTCCCAATGTGTGATCCATCATGAAACACATTGCTTCACGAATTTATTTACTGTTGTTTATATAATGATCACAATCCACATTTATCAGATATGGAGCATTTTTCAAAACCACTGACACTCGCACCAAATCATTCATATCACCAGCCTTCTTATGGTGATTGAATCCAAGTCTCTTTTCTCGTGAAACATAGACCAAGCAAGGCAGCTCATTCCCATTAGTATCGTGCCCACCACTATGACCCAAAAATACGTGAATCATTCCCGGATGGTCTCGCACGTTGTTTCTAGGCCAAGGAGTTCCATCCTGCATTGTCTAGCCTTCATCTGGAACCTTTTGTGCTTTGGCTATCAATGCATTAATACGAACCTTACTTCTTACGATTTGCAATAGTTTCCTGCATATTTTTCAATCGGATTTCACATTCTGCCACTCCATCCATTATATGGTGTGTATTATGGATACAAGTGGAAGACACAGTTGAAAATAAACTCAACAACTACTAGCCAGAATTGGAATTCAAATATTGACGAAATCTCAACCCATAGAGAATATAGGTGACATCCCATCAATTAAGGTGGAGGTTAAGCAAAATCCATGACTCAACTGTCCTGTATGAAGAATTTTGGATGTTTTCTCTGCTATCTGTCATCTGTTCATACAAATTTGACTGCACATGTCCTCCTCATCTGCAAATCCGATCAAATCCGGAGCATATATAACAATCCTCACAATATTCGCGCGCCGAATGGCTAAAAGATGCGGAACCACGTCGTCCCACTGTTTGCTTCCACTGGTCTGTTGTTTTTCATTGCTTCTGACACGAGCCTGCACAACTAGACGGTGATGCCAAGCATACGATCCTCCTGGTGCAACGAAGGAGTATGACCACGACCACTGTGTATAGAATTTACATCTGGGCAGCTTCATGGGTGGCGGTCCTGGTCCACAGGGCAATCTTTTCTTGTCTAGCTCTCATATTTACCACAGCACCACAAATATCATCGCCTTTGTCAAATTGCTCACCGATCATGGCCAAAAAAATATTGAATCATAGTTGATCCAATCCAGTCGGCACGCATATCATTTGACACGTATATGCTTCTCAATCTTGCAAGTGAAGGTGAGATGATTCCAACATAGGCATTGAAGAGACAAAATAGAGCCACCAGCACCCCAATCTCCTAATAATCATAAGCTGGGACTGCTAAAGAGAAACTTGCAGTCACAAATGCAGTCATCAGATATGCCTCTGGCCTCATAAAATGTGGTCCACAAAGTAACCATGATACTGCTAAACTACAGAGCATGTTTTTTCTGTTTCAGGGTTGGTGCATGGCAAGAACAGAGGCATCATTTCGTGAAACTGGAAGCTTGACATAGACATCATGAACCTATGATCTGGACACATCCCCTGTGTCTTTATCCATTGCATGGCAGATGTAGATTGTGTCAATAACATTATCCAGAATATGGACACAATAATAGAGTAAAAAAAAAAGCAGTGCCCATGTGACTCTATAAGAAATGATATGGAAAACCTTCTATCCAATGGAGGGTTCTTGCTTCAGCAATGGGAAAGACCTTGAAGGGAGCAGTGTACTTGACACAATAGCTTGAGGTTTAGGGCACATTGTCTGTGAACGCAGTAGCATGCCTACCATTTGGATGTCTTGTAGTCACAATCGGTGCTTAAGCTATCATCAGAGTATTCCCCATAGATGATTTTAGGGGCTAAATTTCGCTCATGGGCTAATTTTCCATGGTTTTTCCCAAAAAAATATTCGCTATTCTAAGAATAATTCGCCCAAATTCTATAGGATAAAATTATTTTAACTTAAAAATTGCCAAAATTGTATGCAAACTATATAAAATCCTTAGAAATTTGAATTTTTTTACAAAAATATCGCCAAACATTTATAGTTGGCATATGAAGGATTAGTAATATTTGCCAAGGTTTCTACATTTTAAAATAAATTTTCATCCTTAAAATCATCCCTGGTATTCCCATGTCGCAGCTCTCTGTCAACTCAGACTTAAGCACTCTGCAAAGTTGGTCTCCCGCCTGTGCTGCAGGAGATCCTTGCACAACAACCCTCCTTATGCCTAAACTTAATTATGTTCTTGATAGATCACCCCTATCTACAAAATCTCGGGCCTCAACAATGGAATTGTGATGCAGAGCCGGTTTCTTATCCACAGTAACCTGCCATCGATCAAATAGAAGAGCGGAAAAATACCTATATTCTTTAGGAATATTAGAATGCAAGTGAACTTACAAAAGGCTGATCGACCTCCACACTTTCCTCTGAATCCTTGTCGAAAGATGAAGAAACTCAGTGAAAAAACAAAACAACATCAACAGTAGCCACATTGTTTTCTCAAAAATTTTAATTCCACTGTTTGAGCATTTGTTTTGACACCAAGACTTTCTGCAGAGCTGGGAAATTTTGAACTGTCTTTTCTGATAATAAAACTATGGATTCTTCATGTGCAGGAAGACAAATGTTGGTCACTATAATTGCTTAATTAATTCCAAACAACCAAGTGAAACATAAATTATCAACCCAGGGAAGTCTTTTGTTTCAAAGATAGCCACGCACTATATATGCTCAATTCCAAAAGCACTTAGTGTTGTAGTAAAGAAAATCATTCTATCTATACTTGCTGGAGTAGACT
>ML792232.1:335344-350106 GCA_009831015.1 Picea engelmannii | reverse complement strand
CGGCAACGACGCCAATTTGTTATCACTCCAAGAAACCCTTTGTGGTTGCAGACCAAAGGTGCTTGGTAACTTAAGAAATGAATGTTTTTGTATTTTGTAAATATGGATCAATGGGATAACTCAATTCAGCTTATGGCATTCAGGCATCAAAATGGTAAACAAATAGACAATGCTCTCCAAGATTGGTTAAACAGTAAAATAACTTTCAGTGGATGAAGAAAAGATTGTTCATAAACCAGTGCAAAGCAGGGTCTAATAAACAACTAAAGAAACTGATTATAATTTCATGAACCAAACAATATTATAACAGCTATTCAAGGTTTGACAACAAGATAACAGTGAAGAAGAAATATGAAAAACTGATACCAAAATGGAAAGGAACCTGTGATCTGTATTAGCAATGGAATGTCTGAGTACAAAAATAGTATTACTGTATCCAGAATCGAACCCTTTAGTGCTCCAAATGTATTTGGATTTATAGCCTCTTACAATCAGTTTCAGATCCTAAAACAATGGATCTGATATTCTAAAAATAGAAAGTCAAAACTAATTCACAAAAGATAAGGAGAGCTCCTCAAGATGAGGTCAACCTCTATCTTTTGGTCTTCAAACATTGGTTGAAAGTTGATGAAGTGTAGCCTAGCCTTCCAAGGCTCTTTGATATGTTCCTTTGAAAGTGGAATTCGAATTTGATGAAGTGTGCCAAAAATCCCTATCATTTTTCCCTTGAAAATCACTAAATCTAGTCAAAAAATGCCCTTTTGACTTTCATCTCCAAGAATGGCCTTCAGATTTTGATTTGATAATTCATAACCTGCTTATTGAAGAATGATTCAAACCATTCAAACCCAAAAATTCTTGATCTGGGCAAAAATTTGGCTATTCTGGCTGTGACAGCTTTCAACAGCGCACTTGCCTGAAAAATCTACTCCTGCGCTGTTGAAAGTAGCCACTTTCCACAACTAACTAGTCAAAATTCTGCCTTCTGCACTGGTGAAAGTGCAGAGTTTTTCAAAATCAAATTTCTCAGTCATGGAGAGTCCGTTTTGCATGTTTAAATAGTCTATCGACATATACAAATCCTGAAATTTCCAATGGTGCTTTTAGATCTGCATTTGGAACTCGGGAAGCTATCGAAAATTTCCCTACAAGATTAGGCATCTTTCCTTCAAAAATGCCGGTGCGTTTTTTAGTGCTAACAGGTTCCACAATGACATTAATATGGATAGGAAGGCTTCCTTATCCTCCCATTATTATGCCTCTCATCTTCCTCTCATATGTTTCTTGCAATATTTCCTCAATTTGCTCCACAGCCCGAAGATCCTCCACCTCTTCCTCATCGCTCTCCAAGCCTTCCCTTACGGATACGACTCTCTTCTTGGTATTCACCTTATATTGGTAGGGTAATTCACTACGTGTTGTTCCTAATGATGCCAAGATCCACTTGAGTTGGTCATCATCCATCATGATCGGGTCCAAGGGTTCCTCTTCCTTCTTCCCTTTATCCTTACCTCCTTCCATTTATCCTCTCTCTATCAGTGTTTCCCCCCTTCCCCCATGCATGCAAGGAAGTTTAGCTATCTGATTCCATTGTCATTAAACCTTTGTTATATAGCAATATCTTAATATAAGTATACAAGGATTGAATGTACTTCCTCAAGGTCCATGTAGAAATTCTTTCTTTACTGCATTGTATGACTTTGTTGTGTCAACTACAAATTCGGTGATGAAACCTGCCACAATAATGTCAAGCCAAAATTCTACTGCGTGGGTGAATTTATTGTTCACCTGTTGTAATTGCTCAATCTATATTGGGGTCCAATCTAGCTGTCGAATCTGGTTCGTCGCGTGGTTATCCTTCAACCTTAGTATCCACTCCTATAGTAGATGCGGAAAATCACAGAAAAATACTTCATGTAAATCAGTAAACGCGTATTTGTCCATATATTTGCAAGGTGTGATTCTAGGGTTTCTATTGTCTTGTTGTGAAAAATCTAGCTCTTTGGTTCTCATCCAGCCTTTGATTTCTACTTTCATTGGATTCCAAGGTCTCTACATTCCCTTCTAATGGCTCATTTCTCTTCTTGTTTTGCTCGTTCTTTTCTCATTCAATCTATCTCATCTACTCAATCCTCTATTGTTCATATTAACACGACAACGAAACCATTTGTTGGTTACTACTCTCCTCTACCATCTGATTCATTGACCCAGGGTTCATGTCTTTTGGGTTTCTTACAAAGCCTCTAAAACTATTGGCCCTCCTAGTAAACCAGAAGGAAAGACAGTACACAGAGTGCACTGTGCAGTCTCACTCGAGATAACTTTAAATGGGTGGTTGTAAGACTCAGGTGTTTATAGCCTAGGATTGAGTATGATATAAGGGTTTATGATTAAGATCCATATACTATGAATTGCGATGACAATCTACTATTAATCACGGGTGTGCATTTATCGTTCACATTTTATTTCCTGAACAACACAATCGTATTCCATAACAATGTATTAACTCATTCATTAAGAATAACAATTGATTGTTGAAAGAAAACAAATATATACATGCATTCATCACATTACATAGATATTACTGTGGTTCACCCCCTCCTGGGCTATGTCCACAAATATTTGGCTCTTGGCTCTTTTATTATGGTAGTTCTACATCTCCAGCGTCTCACGCTTACAATTCCCTTGGATGGGTAAGATATGTATGAGACGAACTAGATCACACCAGGATCCACAACCTGCAATCTAATCCTCGGATCTTCCTTCTCTCCTCTATGATTATCTTAACAACTTACGAAAATGGTTCATAATAGTATTGCATAACGCATCAAATCGTACATAACTATGATGGAATACTACAAAAGTTGAACTAATAAAAAAGTGAACCAATGTCTATATGATACCTTCATAGCTATATTTATATATATATCAGGCTCTTCATCCATTTACAATGTATTACCAAAAAACTAACCCTACCGACATTAGGTCTTCCTCAAATTCACACGTGTTGTTCTTCCTCCAGCTGTCTCTTTCCTTGTGCATGCTTTCTTGCATGCACACATGTTGTGTTACCTTCCAGTTGTTACTTCTGTTTTTGCACACTTTCTTTCCCATGATCATCCTTCTTTCCACTTCGACCTGGTGACAACAAGTAGCCTTGAAAGCTAAAGAAAATTTGGCCAGAAAACAAAGCCAACAAATTAGGGGAGGAAATTCAAGCAGAGGTAAGGGAAATGTCTGAGAGAAGTTCCAAAAACCAAAGCAAGAGGCTAGAAAACATCATAATCACCCTGAAAAAGGGGGAAGTTCTAAGGAAGGAAAGCACAGAGGAAGAAACTCTTTTTCTCGAGGAAGAGGAAGAAGAAGAGGAGGTGAAGTCAGACGTTATGCATGTGGAAAGACAAGGCACATGTCTTGGGAATTCCCTGAGAGAAATAAATAAGGAGGAGGAGAAGCACACATTTTTTATGCACAGAAGAATGTGGAAGTGGAATCAAAAGAAGGAGGAAAGAACCTTATGATAAGGAAATTTCTTCTAAATCTAAAGAAGGAGGCGAAAAAACCAGTTCAGCGAACGAATTTATTCAGGACTACTTGCAAAACAAAGGACATAGTTTGCAAGATGATTATAAACAATGGGAGCACTAATAATATAGTATCCAAAGAAATGGTGGAGAAACTGGAGCTGGAGACAATTGCACACCCAAGCCCGTACAAGGTATCGTGTTTTTATAAAGGAAATCAAGTAATGGTAAGTCAATAATGCAAAGTTGAATTTAAAATAGGAGGCTATAAAGATTCGATTTTAGGTGATGTAATTCCTATGGATGTTTGTCATATTTTATTTGGGAGACCATGGAAATTTGATAGAAATTTCAATCATGATGGGAGGAAAAATACTTACACCATAGAGAAGAATGGTAGAAAACACATGTTGTTGCCAATAGAAGACAAAGATCCAAAGAAGGAGGTTGGTTCAAGTATACTTCTCATGAGTGGTAAGGAACTCTTGAATGAGGTCAAGAAGGAGGAAGAGATGAAGTTTGTTGTAGTGAAGAATCCAAGGGTTATCCTTTCAAATACTTCTATGTATGATTTACCTAAATAATTCCAAGAACTGTTAGAGAATTTTTCTGACATAGTAGTGGATGAGTTATCTCACTCATTACCACCCGTTATGAGTATCAGGCATCACATTGACCTTATTCCAGAAGCCATTTTTCCAAACAAAGAATCATATAGTTTGACACCTCGAGAGAATGAAGAGGTCAAGAATCAATACCAGGAGTTGTTGGATAAATATTTATTCAGGGAAAGTCTAAGGCCATGCATAGTACCAAATGTGTTGAGTCCAAAGAAGGATGGAGGATGGATAATGTGTACAGATTCTAGAGCCATCAACAAGAACACCATCAGCTATAGATTCCCTTTGCCAAGAATGGATGATTTGATGGATTTCTTGAGTGGAGAAAGATATTTTTAAAAAATAGATTTGAAAAGTGGATATCATCAAATACGAATAAGAGAGGGATGTGAATGGAAGACAAAATTCAAGACAAATGAAGGCTTTTTTGAATGGATAGTCATGTCGTTTGGGTTGAAAAATGCCCCAAGAACATTTATGAGGTTGATGAATGAAGTACTAAAAGACTTCATAGGTAAATTTGTGATTGTATATCTGGATGATATACTAATCTTCAGTAAAAAAGAGGAAGAAAATTTAAAATGCTTGACATTAATGACGAGGAGATTGCAGCAAGAAAATTTGTTGATAAACTTGAAGAAAAATTATTTTATGTAGATAGAACTCATATAATTGGATTTTGTGATCTATTCAAATGAATTGAAGATGGATCCAGAGAAGGTGAGAGAAATCAAAGAATGTCCTTCGCTAAGGAGCATATTCGAGGTAAGAAGATTTCAAAGTTTTTATAGGAAATTTATCAGAAATTTTAGTGGTATATGTATGCCCATACTAGATACTGTGAAGAAGAAACACAAGTATTTTAATTGGATAGAGGAGGCTGAGAAAAGCTTCAGAGTGTTGAAGGAAAAGATCACGGGAAAACCAATTCTAGTCTTACCATATTTTGGGAAAACATTTCAGGTAAGATGTGAAGCAAGTGGAGTAGTTATTGGATCAATCTTGAGTCAAGATAATAGGCCAGTTGCTTATTTCAGTGAGAAATTGAATGACACCAAGAAAAATTATTCCACATATGAAAAAGAGTTTTATGTAGTGATTCAATATTTGAAGAAGTGGATGCATTATCTAATTCCAAAGGAGTTTGTCCTGTATAGTGATAATCAAGCTTTGCAATTTATTACTAGGAAAGAAAAGTTAAATCAGAGGCATGATAAGTGGGTAGAATTCATGCAGAATTTTAATTTTGTCATTAAACATATTTCTGGAAGTCCTAACAAAGTTGTAGATGCTTTGAGCAGGAGGAGTTTGATTATATAGGAATTCCAAGTGAAGACCTTAGGGTTTGAACACCTTAATAAAATGTACCAAGAAGATCTAGATTTCAAGGAGGCTTATGAGGCATGTGAGAACCCTTTGTTGGGGGGCGAATCTCATGGACAAAATATTTAATACAGGATGGATTATTTTTCAAGGGAAGCCAACTGTGCATACCGAGATGCTCGATAAGAGATAATATGTTAAAATAAAAACATAGTGGAGGTCTAGCCGAACATTTCAGCCATGAAAAAGCATTTGCACAGCTGGAAAATTCATACTATTGGCCAGGTATGAGGGAAAACGTGAAGAAATTTGTAGACAGATGAAAGATTTTCCAGCACACAAAAAGAAAGAAGCAAAACACTGGTTTGTATCAGCCATTGCCTATTCTAGAAAGGCCTTGGAATGCAATTAGTATCAATTTTGTATTGGGATTACCTAGAACCCATAAGGGAAGTGATTCCATATTTTTTGTGGTAGACATATTTTCCAAGATGACACATTTCATACCATGCCATAAAACAAGCGATGTTACACACATAGCCAATTTGTTTTTCAAAGAAGTTGTGAGACTACATGGGTTTCCCAGAAGCATAGTCTCTGACAGAGATACAAAGTTTGTAGGATGATTTTGGAGAACTCTATGGAAGAGGCTGGGGAAAATCTTATCCTTCATTTCAACATATCACCCTCAGATAGATGGATAGACTGAAGTGGTGAAAAAAATTGCGTTTAACAATTCGGTAAATAGAAACACTGGCAAAATTCCATTTGAGATAGTGTATGGAATACAACCGAGAGGGATTGCAGAATTGAGATATTTTAAGCAAGATGAGTTCAAAAGTGATGGAGTAGAATATTTTGCTACAGAGATGAAAATACTTCATGATCGAGTTAGAGAGCATCTACAGGAAAATAATCAAAAGTACAAGAACATAGTTGATCAGAAAATAAAAGAATTTTGATTTGAAGTTGGAGATGAAGTTTTAGCTCATTTGAGAAAGGAAAGGTTTCCAAGGGGAACATATAACAAGTTGAATATGAAGAAGATATCACCATGCAAGATCCTTAGGAATTTTGCAGCCAATGCTTATGAGATTGAGTTTCCATACAATGTTGGGATATTACCAATATTCAATGTTGCAGACCTGTATACTTACAGGGGAGATGATGCAGGAGAACTAGATGACTAGAAGGAAATTCAGTGGGAAAAAAAGATGCCCACAGCAAAAAAAACTCAAATGGATAAAATCTTAGAAAAGAGAGTTGGAAAGAAAACCAAGAGAAAGATGTATGATTAATATTTGGTGAAGTGGAAATATCATCCAGTGGAAGATTCGAGTTGGGTCACTGAACCTGACATTTTTAAACATGGAAAAACAATGCAGGACCTCATGGACATGAGTCCATGAAAATTTTAGCCAGGGGATTATGATGTAGGAGGATATCCATCAAAACCAAAGAGGATGAGAGAGGAGGCATAATTCAACACCTCAGCATGCCAAAATTTCAAATCGTCATTAAACAGAAGCAGGAGCAGTTGTTGATATATTTTGGAAATATCATTTTTAAATACTTTATTTGTAAAATCAGGTCACCGCATGAGAATGGTTGGTTGTTGTAAATTATTACATGACTGTAAGGTGTTACAGATGTGGAGGGTCATCTCTTATCTGTTAATAACTCACATTTATTGTAATAGGACTAAGTAGGTAACCTCTAGAACAACGTTGGGATAGAATTCAGATAGGACGGAGAAGAGCTCAAGAAGCCACTCCTTAGATAGGTTTTTGGTATTTTGTTGTAAGACAGAATAGATTATGAGAAGTGAATTGTAGAAGAAAGAGGGTGAGAAGTTATATGTAGCAGTTAGACATAGAGAGTCTGGAGACAGTGAAGAACTATGTAACTTATGTAAATACTTCATGAATGAATAGAACAAAAAAAAAATGATCCAAATGCTTGGACACTGTTCATTTCAGTGTATATTTGAATGAATTATATGTTCTTTGTGTGTTTATTTTATTATGATTATGTATGTTGTTCATAGTTTAGTATATGGACTTATGAAGTATTAGATAAGTTACAATTGTTTCTCTTCTAAGAACTCGGATGCAAGGGGTGCATATTGTTCACAAGGTGTGCATCGACGGAGTCTAGATTTGACTCAGGAAAGATCAAGAGGGATAATGTGAAACTTAAACCAAGTTTTTCAAAGAGTGCACATGGTCAAGAATCAACTAAGTGTCGATAGGTGAGGACTATGAAGCACAAGGAGTGTGTGGTAATATTTATTTTTAATAAATCTCTAAGTCTGAGTTTTGAAAAAGATTCCTGGATCGTAAGGAGTGTGTCGAAGGTTGATATCCTCAAAGGAATCAAGCTCAAAAGAGATAGCAACAAAAATTAAACAGAAAGGGAGAAATATGTTGAAGACTACAAATTTATGGTGGATATCCCTTCGGAGGAATTTGGGGTCACTAACAACCGTTATATCTTGAGAAGGTGCGAGGAGATTAAACCATGAAGTCCTTCAGAATTCGTGTATAGGCGTTTTTCGTTTGTGACAAAGTCAAAACTCTTGAAGCTACCAAGCCCGGAGTCCATCTGGTTCATAAATCAAGAGGAGGGTATGTGGATTTGTATCGTATAAAGAAGGAGAAGGATCTATCTGAAAGGAAGTGGTAGAGAAACACTAGAATCTATCGAAGCCCGTAGTGGCGAAGTGAATCCTATCTATCGGTATGTTGATGGGTGTTTATGACACACCATCAACGGGAAGGATAGATCCAGACTGGGGTTTTCTATTCAACCCAAGTCATTTGGTGTGATATAACCTGACGGGTTTTATGGCTTCGTTATCCAACTAAGATCCTAACACAATTTATAAGATGTGAACTAACTAAAATACGATTAGTATAATCAACACATATTTACCAATTTTCATCTAAGAGTGTGAATATACAATGGTTATATATAGTTTATATATAGTTTACAAGGTTTGCACAAAGCCTTGTGAAAGTGATAGTTTGAAATAATATTTCTTAAATTGGATCAAGTAAAAACAAAATTGATTCTAATGATCTAAATATCAAACCAATAAACAAAGAATGAATATGATTGTGAAGATATAACGAAAACAGTCAAAGCCAATTAATGTCTAAATAATGTAATCGCTATTCACTTATATATATAAAAAAAACTTAAGTAGTAATACATATACTAACCTCTAACTGATCAGCAATAATAAACTAAATTCATCTCATTGCATTGTGTGAGCTCTTGCTTGTCCTGTATTTAGTGGAAAACTATGACAGAAACAATCATAATACTTCCTGAAGAAATTCAAGGAAGTGTTTCATATTTTGGAGTGAATTTATAACAGTAGAAAAATAAATAATTATATATCCTATGACCTAAAGATAACCAATAACTAAGGATGAAAGAAATTTCAATCCTAGACAATGATGTTATCAACCATTTAATATCAGAAGTAAACTCAAAAATATCTAAATAGTTGATAGATCACAGGTACAAACTAGACCATTAGATAATGGACAACATTTAGATAATCAAAGATATGAAATATCATGTCAAGAAAAGACTAAAGCTAAATCAACACAAGTAACATTTCATAACATAGAAATTATAGGAGAATACAATGAAACAAACATTGTACAGTTTACACAAGTCTAAACCCAACAACAAACTTCTTTCCCATATCACTTCCAAAATTATATGTCCATTCTGTGATCCAGAAAAACCCGTCCTCTAACACTAGGCAACATATCTATTTAAACATGTCTTGGATATATTACCTCCTATCATGCAAGATAGAGGAAGATCTCTGAAAATAAGTTTGTTTTGCAACAATAAAATAACAAAAGGATACTCTTGTTGGAGTCTTTAAATCAAAAAGATTTATATTAATGACATTGTTTTTTTTTAAATAGGAAATTACTAGTCTAATAATGCCCATCCCATGACTCTTTTCCTTAATCATAGGACATCAATCTGCAGCTCACCTGAAAGAATAAAAATGAAATCAAAATTAGATAATAATCAAAACAAATAATTTCAAAAGACAAGCTACAGGATTATGTAGCTAGTCTAAAATAATAAAAATAAAATCAAAATGAATCTACCTATTATTTCTCAAACAGAATAAAATAAAAAACAAAACAACTATTTACCATTTCAAAAATTTGACAAAGAGGCATCTAATAAGTCTGAATTTATAATGGTGTTGAAATTTGTTGAGTTTTTAATGATCACATTACCAAACTGCTTAATCCTCTTGTTAGCCCTATTTCTTTATATCAATTTCATTTGAATCAACCTGAATTGGCTCAGGATTAGGGATAGTAAGGATTTTATCCTTTAAATCATCTAAAACTTCTTCCAAAGACTTTCTGGGAATAACATTGCATCCTGGCTTCTTGCCTTTGGATGGCTTCTGGATAGAAAAAGGGGTTTGATCTATGGATGCAGGGCTTTCTTGTAGATTCACATATGGGTTTTCGATAGTGTGGCTTGATCGACAAGGACTGAAAGGTTCATCGAAATGAAAAGGTAAGTTTGTTACATTTTCAGGTAAGGTAAACCCACTTTTGTACACGAAAATTTTCTCTACTGTCCCCAGCTTTAAACAAATGAGAAAACGCGAGAATTCAGATGAGGCCATGATGGAACAAGATTGACCATGGGTTTAGGTTCTGTCTCTGATATAAATTGGCCATTTTCTGCAGGCTTTCAAATCCACAGAGAGGAAAGGGGAAAAATAATTCCTCAAATGAAACAGATTATTCTGAGAAATTTCTATTCAGAAAACAAAGCATACCTCTAAAATAAATTCGTTTTTGAAAAAAATGCCCCCTTTGAAGGTAAAGGAACCTGTTTCGGAAATGGGTTTTTAACGGTTTTTCCAAATTCATAACCATTTACTCAGAATCCATCCTGCAAAACCATGTCTTTGTTACACAATTACATATTTGAACTTTATTATATAATCACGAATGTGTAAAACCTCAGGGTTGTTCAGATCTGCACTACTACAGGAGCCATGGTTTCAAAGGTAAACCATAAGGCAAATCAAAAATGAAAACCACTTTGTCAAGTGACTGCCAAACCCAATGAATCAAAACCTACCACTTGAAAAAATGGATGTAGGCCTAATCTATGCAGGACGAGGGGTGATGTTTGAAGGTAAGTGTGTCAGTCCTGTACCAGGACGACAAGACCATGATACGATTGCTAGGAGTAGTATTCATATTTTGAATTAAGCCAGGTTATGCTAGTTGTGTGATAATGTATATGTCAATGTGAAAATCTAATAATCAAGGATAAGAATAACTAAGTCATAACCCCCAATATGGATAACTCAAGTGTTATGGTAAGAGATCAACCAATAAAATGATGGGTTTACAATGCTTAAGGTTTATGAATATGCCCTTAAATGTTACTCAACTAGCCAAATAAAAATCCACAAATGATATGATTTCCCTCAAACCAAAACTTGTTCTAATTTCATTCTTTCAGTCATGAAATTGAACAAGGAGATCGATAGATTAAAAAACATAATGAACTCATACAAACAACTAATCCAATGAATTTTTTCAAAGCCAAATATGATAAAAATGTTTGCAAGGAGAAGGAGGCAACTACAAAACAATTTATCCCTTGAAGATGTCATTTTACAATGATAAAATTGACATGAATATTTGGCTTCCAACATGGTATCGAGAAGGGTATGTGGCAACAGATATGAGAGTTTGCAAGGAAGAACTTCGGAAAGATATGTGAGGAGGAGAGTGAAAAATTCATGAATCTGTGAAGAATGAAGTAGATATGGACCATTGAATCTAGAGGAACACATGGTAGAGATCTACGTGATTAAGAGGAAACACACTTCAGAGGAGAAAGGTTGAGGTGCAACCAAAAATCTCGAAGCAAAAAAACATGAAGTCCATCTAAGTCGTTAATCTAAGAAGAACATGCATCAACAAATCACGAACTTCAGAGAAGAGAGCAAGGGAAAGTGGAGCGTTGACTGGAGGTCGTTTGAAGGATAATCTCGACCATATATTGAGACAAGCACGTGGTGCTCGATCCTTATATCCGCGTGGAAATTACTTCGAGGAGAAAAGGTTTTGGAGCATTCGAAACTCTTGAACACTGAAACTTTGAAGTAGATCACAGTCATTGGTTGTTGAAGGATGTGGATCGTAGATCTGGTCCAAAAGATTTCACCAATTTGGAGTCCGGGGGATTTGGAGTCAGGTGTGTTGAGGACACCCAAAGTTCGAAATCTCGAAGTGTGAGGGAACGAAGGTTTAAGCCCACGGTTTTGACCAGGGTCAGATGGAGGACTCTACGGGTACTCAGAAACTCCCAAAAAGGGCATTTCGCACCCGAGAAGTAGGACTTTGACCTATGGAAAAAGAAAAAGAGGTTCAGTGCGAACCTGTGAGCTGATATAGCTCCCGAAGTCAATTGATCCTAGATCGGGAGGTCGCACAGCCCCGAGGGAGAGTAGGGGGTATGCATCACCTATTGCACTATCCTGCATTTCTTTGAGTGTTTTAGTATTCATTTCTCTTAAATGAAATTCCATTTCCGGATCAAAGGCATTTGGGTAGTTTAAGAGAGCTAAACCAGGAGGGGGTTTTATATCAACAGGCATTGAGTGGTAAACTTGATTGAACCTGGATGAAAAGTGTTTCATTTTTTTCTCTTGGTTGTCTTTTCAAATGATCATATTCTTCTAAAATGAGAAACATATCCCTATTGATCACCCATTTATTAAGGAAGACTTTCACAAACTGATTGAAATAAAAAATGCTTGCAACTGACAAATGTTTGAACCATTTCTTACCTTTACCTTGCAAAGATAGAGCAAAAATCATGATATAGACATCATTTTATTCAACCTCAAAAAGAGCAAGAAAATGTTCAAAACCCTGAATGTATTTTTCAGTAGTGATGTTACCATATTCTCCATCAAACCTAGGAAGATATTTGTAATAATTTGCAGGGAAATCATGGAGTATAGGAGGTAAGACAAGAGGCTTGTATCTATCTAGAATTTTAACAGGTGTAGGAGTATGTACAGGAATTGAAAAATTAGGCTTAATATTTTGAGGCTCATCAGGTTGAATATGATCAACATAATTTTCAGCAGTATAGTCCTAACCAGGATCAGGAAAATAGAAGAAATAATTAAAAATAAAGCCTATTATGTCTTGGATAAAATTCCAACTTGAATAATTGATATTTCTATATGTCTTGTCATGTTTATGGTTCTTCCTCTAGTGGATTCTTTGAATTGAAACTTATTTGGAGTCAATTGGAGTTTCCAGGTAGATGATTCAACCTTATTTTGTCTGATCACTGTCCACCATCAACAATCAAATCTGGAAATTGATATGCTTTTCTGAGGAACATTCCCCAGTATGGTCGCCACTATGTTAGTGTTGGAAAATGTTTAACAGGCATCGTATGCTTGTCATTGATGGCAAGTATAGCAGCAAAGATGACATGAGTACAAGAAGAAGTATCAGAAGTATTTTAGGAAGACGCTGTAGAGCAAGCTCGATAAGTTCAGAAGAGATAGTGCAGAGGATTGTTGGAAGGTTTACAATTGGGAGTGAGCCTGTCATTGATGGCAAAAACAGTGATGGCAAAGATCAGCATGATCAGTAGCGCAGTGATAATGGAAGAGGAGGATCAACAGTGAATGTTGGATCTTATTCATAATCCTCGACGACCGTCAGATATGAATTCAGACAAGAAGAATGCGTAGAAGAGAAGGACAGATCTTAGGCGTCAGATCTGAGCATAAGATTCGACCATCGTTGGATCAGGGAGAACCTGCACGTTCATTAAAATGCTGAAGAGTCGAAGTGAGAAATGCCGAAATATGTTGGTCTGACTCCATTTCAGAGTTTCGTAGATCAGGACTTGAAGGTGTCGATAACTTACACATCAAGAATGTGAAATCGCGAAGTGGAAAAATCACAAAGTGGAGAAATCATGAAGTGGCAAAATGATCCTAGCCGTTGGATCAGGGTGTGATCCAGGCCATCAGATTCAGGAGGTGAATATGGCAGACCACGTCAAAAAGGATAGTCATGGACCGTTGGATCAAGAGGACGCATGGTGAAAGATTAGAGCATGTCAAATAATCCATTTCAGGGTTTCGCAAATCGCGACTTGGAGAGGCAAGAAACAATACCACAGGAATGTTGAAATCGCGAAACTATCTTGACCGTCAGATCACCAAGGATTGTGGATCGTTGATAAAGCATGAAGAAGGCCTGTGAAGTGTTGAAATCACAACAAGATCTAAACCATTGGGTCCATAGGACACGTGGTGAAATATCGTCATGTCGTTGAATGGAAAGTCAAAGGAACAGGGTTCCCTAACCTCTCGAATTCGCGATATGCAAAATCGTGAAACACTCTCATCCATCAGATCGAGGTTTGATCTGGACCATTTATTCGACTCCATCTTAGAGTCTCACCTATCACGACTTGGAGTGACTAGAACCTCCATCATAGGAATCGCGATATGCAAACTCACGGTAAGATCTGGACCATCAGATCACCAAGGGTTCTGGACCATTGATCTAAGCTCCATCTCGAAGCTTCACCTATCATGACTTGGAGTGACAAGAACCTCCATCTAAGGAACCATGAGATGTGAATTCACGATGAGATCTAGACCGTCAATACATCAAAATCCTAGACCGTTGATCTGAGCTCCATCTTGGAGTCTCGCCTATCGCGACTTGGAGTGACGAGAATCTCCATCTAAGGAATAGCGAGATGTGAATTCATGATGAGATCTGGACTGTCAATACATCAAAATCCTAGACCCTTGATCTGAGCTCCATCTTGGAGTCTCTCCTATCACGACTTGGAGTGACGAGAATATCCATCTAAGGAGTTGTAGATTCCATCTGGTTGTAGCCAGAGAAACCAGGGTGGCAGGGTGGTGCAAGGGAGAACTATTGTTCTCTGTTATACAGGTTGGTTGCCTGTATGATTGGAAGTTAGTGCTTCCATCCAGTTGGTGCTGGAAACACTTAGGGAGTTGGTGCTTCCTTCTAGTTGGTTTCAGAGAAACTAGGGAGTTGGTGCTTCCTTCTAGTTGGTGCTAGAGAAACCAGGGAGTTGGTTCTTCCTTCTAGTGGGTGCTAGAGAAAATAGAGAGTTGGTTCTCTCAGCAAGTAGCAGCTTGCAAAACTGAGGTTGTAGCCTCATTATGAGTTGGTGCTCATATGTATGATAATGTAAA
>ML792232.1:260840-274288 GCA_009831015.1 Picea engelmannii | reverse complement strand
CTCTTGGACGAGATCCAGCCCGTGACCCATTTCTTAGGCCGAAAATCTAAATGTCGCGCTTGGACCGAGGTACCTAGTGACCAATTTTAGGACATCTACCCAGGTGGCGGTTGTGGGCTGCAATCGCACCTTGATTGGATTTTCTGTGGCTATTGGGAGGTATCGCCAGCTCTTTCAGGATATTGCACCCTTTACCCCTCATTATAACCAGTTATTTCATCCTTCACTAGTGTCTCTTCCGGTGACTTCAGACCCCACTGTTGAGAGCTATTGGAAGGTCCAGTGCTATTGGAGAGGAAGGACATTACGTCTTCTAGGACACGAGCATTTGCTTTCTTTTGATTCCCCCACACGCACAAAACCCTCTTACCCACATATATGCTTCTTTTTCATTTATGTATGATGCACATCTGATTACAGTTTGACTTTGATATATATATTATGTAGACAATCACAGCAAAGGCCCTTGTTTCTGTATTTCTCTCACCACTTGTTGCACACATTCACACAACTAGTCTGACATCATAGGCGAACCACAGAACCCCCGTCGCTCACGACGCTTGCTCAATCTTCCTCCTATCTTAGGGGGAGTATCTGGTCATACCCGATCATCGGTACCTCCTTCACACACTCCTGTGAGTGCCACTATCTTAGGATCAGCTTTGCTTGGATGTACATTACTTGGGTCCACTTCCCAAGGTCATCCGTCCACTCTCCTTTTCACGGAAGCATGGGACCCACTTCCTCTCAAGGAGGAAGCACCAACCCACCTAGTCCCCATCAAGGGTCAGGTTCACAACACACCATGGCTGGAGCTAACCCTCCACCCCCACTACAGATGCCATACTTGGCCTCTCTCAACATTCCAGATCTCACCAAGCTCATCAATGATCCTATATTGCATGACGCCACATGGCCTGCAATGCCAACCAAACTTCCTTCAGACATACCAAAGTTTGAAGGGAAGGTAGGGGATGACCCCGCCAATCACGTCATGACCTTTCACCTATGGTGTTCTTCCAATAGCATCATGGATGACTCTATCAGACTGCGTCTTTTTCAACGCACACTTACCGGCCCATCATCCAAATGGTATGTCGAAGAAAAATCAGGGTCACACACAACCTTTGAGTCATTGGCCAAAGCATTCTTAACTTTCTTCCAATTACCCATCTGCCATGACAATGGTCTAGAACTACAGTCCAACTTCAAATAGACCTCAGCCACCCACATCGCTGACCACATTCATGAGTGGCATAGGCGACGTAGTTTGTGTAAAGAAGAAACCACCAAGCAACAGTGTCTTGACTGGTTTCTTAGATCACTTGTCGCTCTCCTTGGTAAGGATGTAGCTTCTACCTTCCCACAATCCAAAGAGGAAGCCATCAACAAGGCTCAACAATATGACCTCATCTACACACAGTCAGGGTACTTATACATGGTACTGCCTGATCTACCAAAACCTATGCCATTTGGTCAAGACAAACCAGGGATGTCTCACTCAGCAGACGGGCTAATAGGTACCACCACACACCATAGTCCACAACCCCAACCACCACCGATGTATGGAACGCCTCAGTACCCACCCGCATATGGGGGTACTTCTTATTACCCCCCACCCCCTTATCAACAGCCGTATCCTATTGCTATACCTCCACCCATCAGTGGACCACCACCGGCACCCCCCATACATCCACCTCCTCCAACCACCAGTAGTACTCCCTCCACATCAGCTTATGGTACTAGTGAAAGCACTGTGCCTTCCTATGTACCTTATGGAGTAGTACCACCATAGAATCCCTACTTTCCCTTTCCTGGTCCTCCACAACCAATGGCTCCCCCACATCCTCATACGGGGGTAAATTTTGTTCAACCCTCTGCTGCTCAACAATATCAAAATTTTGAACAGTTAAACACAGCCAATCCAACTCATCCATCAAACAACACTAAGAGGAAAGGAAGGAACAGGAATAACAACAACAATCCTGGTCAAGGTGGGAACCAACCCCCACAGCACCAACCCACTGGGGGCAATCAGAACCAAGGGAACCAAAACCCCCAAGGGGGCAATAACAACAAACGCCAAGGATGGAATAATATTAAAACCATCCACCCTTGTGATCTTTGTGGTGTGTACAGTCATTACACTCACCATTGTCCCCAGATCGCTGATTTCAAAAGATTGAAAGACTCTGGAAGCCTCCCCCCTCCTCCTACGCACCCTGCCCCACAGCAGGCACAACAACAATATGCGCAACAACCCCCTCCCTCCGTGCTGCAAAATCCTATCCCACTTCAAGGTGTGATAAACACCCAGCAGGACACGTAGCATCCCCCACCTCAGGTGGGCCAATACCACAATCCCAACAATCCAGTAGAGTGGACAATTCTCCTCACCAGTGAGGAAGAAATCCTTCTGCAAACACGCAATCGTCAGTATCCTACAACAGCTGAGTCTACTCCTACATCTTCAGAGACAAACCCTACACCGACGGGACCTCCGTTGGTGATCCCTCTCCCTTCCTTCGAACCACCATTCTGCATCCCTCGCATCCCTTTGCGCAGGAATGTACACAACCCACAGGATAGGGCCGCTCATAACTATAGCTTGGTAGATGACTTAGCACAATCCCCGGCTGCCATGTCAGTTCTAGAAGTCCTCCAGACTTGTCCCACGCAGCGGAAATCACTACTTTCTGCCTTGGGGGTAGTCGACCCTGCTGACACTCAACTCATCACCTTTGACCTTGATAGCTGCGAACCGCGTCTTCCCGCCACAGTTTCTATTCAAATACGAGTGAAAATACGGAACATCACCGTCCATCGATGTATCATCAATGAAGGGGCATCTACATGCATCATGTCCAAAACAGTATGGTAGAAACTCGGTTCCCCGGAACTCATACCCTCCGCCATCACATTACGAGCTTATGAAGGAAGACCATCATCTCCTGAAGGGCTCTTCCAAAATGTCCCCGTGGAACTCGGGGGAAAAACTATTCTCATTGACATTGAAGTTATCGACGCTCAGCTCGATTACAATATCTTTCTCGGACGTAGCTACATGTATGCGATGAAGGAAGTGGCATCTTCGGTCTTTCGGACAATCATGTTCCCCCACAATGGAAATATTGTAACCATTGACCAAGTCTCACATTATGAACCAAACCCATCTACCAGTCTCGATAACATTCTTCCTCTCATTCACACCAACAAAGACGTATATCCACTCGTTGAGATGGGTCCTGGGATTTTCAAAGATCCATCCTTGTTAGGGACATACCATGGAGCACCACCACTCCTTCCCCCTGGTCAAGTATGAGTCATCTCATCTAACGAAACTCACCAGGAGGAGGCTCGTCCTCCTCGGGAGGCTTCAGTCATTTCTGACGTCTCAACAGTCGCAGCACCACTCCCACAGGAGCCTCCTGCGAACTCATCGACCCCTACAGTCCACGAATCCACATCCCCTCAAGGGCCTAGTCCCATTTGGGAGACAGTTCCCCGACCCCTCACTCAAATTCCCTTCTTTTACCCTCCACCCGGTATAGAAGCTTTTCAGGTAGCCGCAATGCTCACACTACCCAATATGGTGTTAGCAATCCCAGTGTGGTACTTACATCCACCTGAGATGGTCCCTCGCCCACAAGCAGGAATCCCCATGACGATTCCTGTCCTCACTCCCACTACCCCCACTACCCCCATACTCCCTACCCCCCCTGCTACAGCTGGGGGCAGGAGAAAGAAGAAGGAGCCCACATCTCCACTTCCTCTGCACATCTCACCACCTTGTGCATTATGTGACAAAGAGGGCCACCAAACCAACAACTGCCCATCACTACCGGAATTAAGGAATTTAATCCCCCCCAATCCAACCCCCACACCACCCATTACTACTGCTACAACTCAACCTTCCAATAGTAAAGGGTTGAGGACCAAATTTGTGTGTGCCATCTGTTCTGAGTATGGCCATTACACCCATCATTCTCCATCACTGCCTCACTTCCGACAGGCCTTAGCTATCATAAGCCAAGACTTTCAGAACAACCCTCGCCTTGTCACGTCTTCCACAACAAAAATCACTGACATTCTCTATGTCACCACTTCAGTCAATGAACGCATGAGATGCCCTTTCTCTCTTTGCGATTCATTGGCTCACTTTACATACCAATGTCCTATGATCATCGAATATAGGCAATGTCAGTTGACCCTGCTGCACCGACCTGCAGAGGCAGTAATTGACCTTACTTCGCCACTAGAGAATCTTCACGTCATTTCTCCTGAGCCCAAGGCACTCCCTACGCCTCCATGGTTCTTCGACGACGTATCTGAGGATTTACCCCGTAACCCACCCAACTCTCCTGCTCATTCCCCTGCGGAGACTCTCCATCCTACCACTACGGGTACCCCTCAGTACCTCAATATCTGGTTTATGTCGAGTGAACCCTCACCCTCTCCTAGCGATACCCCCTCTGTTTCTTCAGCAGGGGGCAATCACCCTATCACTGAGATCACTCCTCACAATCCATTATATTCCTGTCGTTTCCAATGCGACGAAGAAATACTGGAAGAGCTACAATGCCCGGACTCTCCCTGGGACGCACTACATCATCGTGCACTCTTCCTTCCGCAGGAAGCCATCATGCCTCCTAGCCACAATCCCATTTTCGCGATCGAAAACAAATATTTTATCCCATCAGGGACTATCGATTGGTTCAACAATCCTATTCCTGCACCCGATGCTTTTGAAGAAGCTAATTTGGCCAACATTTCCCCCACCATCAAAATCGACATTTCCATTAAACCGGACATCGTCGAAGAAATCATCATTGGAGTTGCTTGCACTCCTCAGGAAATCACCGCATACAAAGCCCTCTTCCAGGAATATAGGGATACCTTCGCCTGGTCATACATAGAGATTCCTAGCCTTGACCCCTCTATCATCGAACATCGCATCGACACCTGGCCCGACATCACACTAGTTCGCCAGAAACAGCGACTGCAACACCCATCAAAGGCCGCGGCCATCAAAGCCGAAATAGACAAATTGCGTACAGCCGGATTCATTTACCCCATCGCTTATACTTCATGGGTTTCTAACCCTGTACCCATCGACAAAAAATAGGGATCTATCCGCGTTTGCACCAACTTTCGCGACCTCAATAACACATGTCCCAAGGACAACTTCCCTATGCCTTTCATCGACCAGATTATCGACGATTACGCCGGCCATGAGGCTCTCTCCTATATGGACAGATTCTCTGGCTATAACCAAATTCAGATCCACCCAGCCGATCAGTACAAAACTGCATTCATTAACCCATGGGGTACGTTTTCATATCGTTTCATGCCCTTCGGCCTCAAAAATGCCAGCGCAACTTTCCAGCGGGCCATGACATACATCTTTCACAATCTGGCTGCAATCATCCTAGCCTACTTGGATGACCTCACCGCTCGATCCAAGAAACGCACCCAACACCTCGATGATTTACGAATCATCTTTCAACGGTGTCATCAGTACAACATTCGCTTGAACCCTCTCAAGTGTGTGTTCTATGTCACCGCAGGGTGCCTCCTCGGTTTCATTATTTCACAAAGCGGTATCACTGTGGACCCCTCCAAAGTCCAAGCCATCACTGAAATTCCACCTCCTCGGAATTTACGACAACTTCAGAGTCTACAGGGAAAAGCTAACTTTTTGAGACACTCTGTTCCTGATTACACTATCCGCGCACATGGTTTCCTTCGCTTACTGCGTCATGACATTCCTTTTCATTGGGATGACTATGCCCAACAGTCGTTTGACGACCTTAAAGCAGCACTTTCCAATGCACCTTTGATTAGTGCACCTGACTACAATCGCGACTACATCCTCTACGTATCAGCCTTAGCTGTATTAGTAGCCAGCATCCTCGTCCAGCTCGGAGATGACAATCGTGAACATGTCATTTACTACGTCAGTAAGAACCTCTCAGGACCACCCTTGAAGTACAAACATGAAGAGAAACTAGCTCTTGCAGTTGTCCTCGCAGTCCAGAAACTGCGTCACTACATTCTGCTTCGCACCACCAAGGTCGTCGCAGATTCCAACCCTATGCAATATTTGCTCAGTCGTCACCAAGTTAATGGAAAATTCACTTGATGGATCGTTATCCTCCAGGGTTATGACCTCGATTTCTCAACACCTAAGAGTAAGAAGGCCCTCGTTCTCGCCAAACTTGTCACGACCCTTCCCTCTGACACACCCAGTGCCCCCGACAATACTGACTTTCCTGACGAACATCTCTTTTACATCGCTTCTGATGATCCTTGGTATGGCGACCTTCTCGTCTACCTACGAAATAAAAAGTTCGGTAATCACCTGTCACGAGATGATCATTGGTGCATTCGCCATCAGGCCCCCCGCTATCTCCTCATCGGTGACATCCTATATCGGCGGGGCGTCGACACCATTCTTCGTCGCTGCCTGACTATTGACGAGGCTGACAGAGACTTAAATGACTGCCATAGCGGTGCCTGTGGGGGCCATCTTTCAGGCATCGCCACAGCTCAAAAGATTATCCGGTCCGGTTACTTTTGTCCTACCCTGTTTCATGATTTCATTCATACCGTGAAACAATGTGAGCAATATCAGCTCTATGCCAACAAAGCCCGTACTCCCCTCGCTCTTCTTCACCCTGTCATTACTACAGGCCCCTTTTGTAAATGGGGCATTGAATTTATGACTTGTAATCCCCCCTCCAGCAATGGTCACAAATACATTGTTGTCGCTGTCGATTACTTCACCAAATGGGCTGAAGCTATGCCCACCTTCAACAACACTGCTGACACAACAGCGCGTTTTTTCTTCAACCACATCATATCCCGGTTCGAAGTACCACTCCAAATAGTCTCCGATCATGGGAAACATTTTGAGAATGAGATCTTCGTTGAACTCTCATCTCGGTTAGGCTTCTCTCACGATTTTGCCTCACCATATTATCCTCATTCAAACGGACAGGTCGAGGCAGTGAACAAAGTCCTCAAGACCATGTTATAGTGCACGGTTAATAAACATAAAACCAATTGGCATCATATGTTATTTTCCACGCTATGGGCCTATCGAACGGCAGTGAAGAACGCTACAGGTTTCATGCCATTTCATTTAGTCCATGGGGTTGAGGCAACTCTTCCCATCGAGTGCGAAATTCCCACCCTTCGCACCGCCATTGAGCTGTTACCCGACACTGCTCCAATGGAGCAGCGCTTGCTGAACTTGGAGTCTCTGGATGAGGATCGTCGATCCTCATTACAGAATAATGAGGTAGCTAAAAAATGATCCAAAGCTACCTTTGATCACCATGTCAACCTTCGATCATTTCGCGAAGGCGACCTTGTCCTAGCCTATGATATCGCTCATGATACCTTTGGCCACGGAAAATTCGAATCACTTTGGCATGGCCCTTACATCATCCAACATTGCCTCACCAAAGGTGCATACATCCTGGCCTCCCCCGAAGGCCTCTCGCTCAAAGAACCCGTCAATGGGTAATACCTCAAGAAATTTTATGCTTAAACGTAGTCAGGCTACTTTAGGTTATTTTTCTTTTCTAGCGTTTTTAATATTTTTTCTCCCTCATCTAAACTATCCTTTGTGCTATTGACAGATGCCTCCTCCACCATCTTACCACATTGGTTACGTCGACGGCTCCATCCGTTGGACACAAAATCTCGCTTCGGTTGCTTGGGCTCTCTACACCCCCTTCACATGAAATGCTACATTCTAGTGGCATATGTTTAGGACCCACAACTAATAACCAAGTCAAATACACTGCTGTCATTGGCCTCCTCACCGACGCCTAGCATCATCATATTCGTCGCCTTAGAGTTTTCCTCGACTCCCAACTAGTCATTCTCCAGCTCAACAATGTGTACCGTGTACGCAATCCGTGCCTCTTTTGCAAATACCTGCAGGTTAGATTATTATCTCGACATTTTGATTTCATTACATTTACACATATTCCAAGAGAATTGAATCAAACAACAGATGAAATAGCTAACATGGTGTTAGAATGGAATATATCACATCAAGCTACACATACCTAAACATCTCATATATCCTGTCACAGCATATAGATAGAATAGACATCATCAACATCAACACAAAAAACACACATGCAAACAACATTTGGATCACAAAATATGTATACTCATATATATATATATATATCGGCCTATCCGGCCATCCAAATGTTTACATACAAAAAATACATCGGCCCACAGGCCCGTACCACATCTCGGTACAAAAAATCGACTCACCAGCCTATCAAAAAGGTATACACAGTACATACATACATCAGGGTGCCTTTATCGCACCCCCAGCTGCTCCTCCCTCAGGAGGAGGTGGTGGCCCACCCCCACCTGCCCCAAGTGGTGGTGGTGGAACACCTATAGGACCCTCCTGCACCGGGGGCAGGTGTCCACTCGTCATCGCAAAGAGCACAGCTGCTCGCCGCACTAGGCCCCGACATGGTGGCGGTAACCCTATCCACTATTCCAGGAACCCCTCGTCTTGGATACGGATCCACATGCCCTCAGGCACGTCCTGCAACACCATCTCAAAACGACAACGTATATCATCCAAATCTACTCCAACTTCCGTCGGAGGAGTGTGTGATGGCCCCGCACCAGGTTCCTCAAATCGACGCCTCCTCGTCGGTCTATCAGGCTCTGCTGGTGCCCCCGCAGCCTCATCTCGTCGCCGCCTTCCTCCACGTGGAGGTCTCTCCGGATCTCGCTGAACCAACGCTCTATACAACTCCACCTCACGCCCGCGAGGTGCCAAATTTGCACATGCACCAAACAAACAACAACAACTCGTATCAGTGTCTATACATCATACATATGAACTGATATATCCAAAGCTAACATAAATCAAAACATACAAGTACTCCACATACCTCGGTGATCAAAAACCTCCCCAGGAGGCAATACCATGTCTGGGTCCCCCTGGAAGTCCACCCCAGCATAGGGGTACTGCAGTATGACCTGCGGCATCTGCCGCCATATCTATGTCGCCTACGCCGTAAAATAGTGCCCGCCTTCTCCACCACCGTGGCGAACCAAAACTGATGACCACCGCCTCAAGCGCGACTCTCGTGACCCTGGTGCCTCTAGTAGCACCCTCGGGCGTAGCATCGACACCCTCTCCAAGAAATAGGCCACCAGGATGGAGCCAAACGCAAACTCCCTGGTACCTGTCGACCGACATCGGTCCAGCTGCGTGATCATCTGCGTGTGTAGGGTCAAATGCCAGGCGAACCACTCATGGCCCACCACCACCCTCTCCATCACCAGCAGCTCGCCACCACTGATCCGGTGGGTCTCTCGTGACCCATACACTCGAACAATCATCGCTGCTATGCAACGATGCAACAGGGCATCCAACCCACTGATACTCACTACACTCCCAGCCATGTAGTTCTCACCTGAACAATATCGCTCAGTGACATCCCGTAGGTGAGTATCCCTCGGCAACACAGGCTCTGCCGGCAATGGTGTTCCCTGGAAGGGGAGCCCATTCAAGAAGTATACATCCTCCACCGCAGTGAAGGGGATCTTCTCTCCTCGCACGGGGAAGCAGTGTTGATCTGGGATCCACATCTGGAGCAAGAACTGAAGTAGGTACTCCTGTGCCCATATCAACGGGCACTCATAAAACTTTAGCAACCCACTGGTTGCTAAAGCCGCTCGAACTGCAGGCCCTGCATTGGCCACAACGTCTCGTAACTGTGACCAGTCTCGCCCATGCCACCGCACATCCACGGTCACTGCTAGCCACCTGCACACAACACAGAGTCCTATATTAGCTTATGCAACCATCCAATACATCAAAGAGGTTCATTTTTTACCCTGAAACCTTGCCTCAACAGCACGGTTTTACCACCCACAGGCGCGCACACCTGCGCACCTGTTCAATGTACAGGCGCACACATATGCGCGCCTATTTTTCTCATAGGTGCGCTCGTGGGCGCACCTGTTCACAATACAAGCGTGCGCTAGGGCACGCCTGTCACACCCACAGGCGCGCTATGGAGCGCACCTGTTCACCCCACAGGCGCGCACTCATGTGCGCCTGTCCACCTCACAGGCGCGCCCCTAGGGAGCGCCTTAATTTCCCCCTCATGTGCACCACTGCGCATGTATTCAGTGGACAGACGCGCACATATGCGCGCCTTCCATTGAATTTCTCACGCATATGGGCCCACACTCTAGACAAACTAACCTAAAAACCCTCGTACGACCCCCCGTACCTACCCTGCCCAAAAATTGGAAACATATTTCTATGCAGGATGATCAGACCACTAACCTGAAACTCACACACCATCGATAGGATACCTCGTGCTCCCAGAATCACTCAATATCCTCTGAATTTGCTCATCCAGTCACTGTAGAAGCAGGTACAAATGAGGTGACAATGTGAGCCCTACAGCTATATATAGGCCTTTTGCCAAACTTCCACTCACCATTCCAGGAGCCCATGACGTCCGTTTTTCGAGCTGTCTTCAGCCACGGGATCAGCATCCCGCCACCTACATCATAGCTATCCTTGGGACACTTTTCATCATGAGCCCCCGGGGTGCCCTTTTTTTTTTACCATGGTCAGGTACACACGCACATTGTCAGATTTATCTCATACATGCTCATGTCTTTGATTCTCTTCAGATATTGTTCACTTTGGGTATTTGGTTGTTCTATGTCCAGGTACTTGATCATACTCTCTCCATATCATTCCTTCAGGTATATACTCAGCACTGGCATGTAGTCTCTCCCGCTGTATTACATTTACATTTCCAGTCACACCCTCTGATATTGGCCTTTAGGATACCCATTCTCGGCTCTGCATTAATCACACCTCCAGTTGCATCTTCAGTACTGTAACCCGGTAGCATTCTCACCCACATGAGTTGTCTCATTCATAGCACCTTTTTTGCACTTTTGACACTCATGCCGTTCTTCATTTCCCTTTGGGGATGGGAGTCCCGGTAGTCTTTCATCATGTTGCGCATCAACCACATACTTCTTCTCTCCTCATTTTGCTAGCTTCCCATGTGGACTCCCAGATCATCGCTTTATGGTTATGTTCATTTTTACCTGCACCTCCGTAGGACCATGAACCCACCATTTCATCCACCATTAGTTTGCCCATCTGCGAACCTATCTTCGTTTCACCTACCTCATACAGAAAATCGCCAATGGGGCCCCCACCCTTCATCAGTTTTCCAAGAAATTTCTGCCCCCCCCCTGGGGCACTCATTTCACACTGGGGCACCCGTTTCTGTATTTGTACATCTTTCCCACATTTATTCATTATTTATTGTACAAACGCCTTTATTTTCCGTTATTTACTTTTCTCGTCACCATTGGCGACCTGCTTTCCTTTTGGCCACACGCAACCCATGTCACCCTTGGTTGGAGCATTACTTCTCATTTACCCTCGCCGACATCGTCTATATCTTCAGAGTACTACCCAGATCACTTACCTATACCCTCTGAATTTGTTCACCTTGTCCCGCCTCTGGCACAACTTATCCTCGGTCTTGGCGTCCCCCTGACACTCGACCTTGTCACACGGTTGCGGCCACTATTTGTCTCATACATTCTCCAGCCAAGGGCAGTCTTGAGTCTTCCCACTTCTTGACTTCGTCCATGTACCTCTGCCACTTCTTCACCACAGTAGATTCCGTGAAGCCCTTTGCTTCTGGGAGTCGCGTCCCCCTTTTGTCGACATCAGCACAATTTTCTAGAAGGGCGACAGTATCTTGACTCTCATTTTCCATTCAATGAGAGATCTCGGACGGCACATGGGGAAACACCATTGCTCCCTGATGTCGTTGACCCCCATAACATTCGACGCCAACACTTTCTCATGTTGTGGTGGGTCTTACTTTGCGACTATTGTAGTTTTTTCTTATCAGATGTTGAAGACCTCTGAACTTGGTAGGGCCATCAATGCCCACATCACCGTCGTTGTTTATTTCTGCGACCTTTACCTATGGTTCAGAGCATGTTCCTTTACAGAATTATCTTCTTCCTTTATCATTACCGCCCCCATGGGCGCTGCAGTTGTCTACATCAACATTTCTGTCATCTTTTTTCAGAGTTACATCATACGATCATGGGGCATGCCCGCCTCGTTTGTACACAGTTGTATATTGTTATGCACCTTGTGGAAGGTCGGGTTCTACAGGTTCCTTTCTTCTCCAAACGGATTTCTCTACACGGTCCCACTCTTGCTCTCCCTTACACCACCATTCTCAGTAAAAGAAACATTAATGGATTTCGGCTATACGTTTTTCTCCTAACCTCATCCATCAGGGGGCATCTGTTATCACTAAAATTCCGTCCGCACATGGCGACAAGAACTCCGCATCGTCAACACAGGACTGAAGTCATTCATGGCACAGGATTAATTCCACAGCATTGCAAAAGGGTCAAAAACTATACCAAGTGACCAAAAATTGAAGGGCGCTTTACAGAATCTGGGTGCGTACGCATATGCGCAGAACAACAATGTACAATGTGCGCATACGCGCACGATGCACAGCTGTTGGGAGAAAAACCCGCGCACCTGCTAAACGACGCATTTATTGAAATTGGTCAGCCTCCCAACCACTAATGGATCAGCTCCCAAGTCAATTTGACACCAAATCCGAGCTCAATCCGCATGGTGGGATGGTCAAAGACCTAATTGAGCCCTAAAGAGCCCCTTTTCACACTCAAAAGAGGTTACATAATCACCCAATGCTAGGCTATAAAAAGCCATGAATAACCATCACTTTCTCAAGGAATTCTATGCATTGTTATGCTGCCAAGATTGTTAAGGACTCATTTCTTTGACAAGGACACATAGGCATCATTTCACAAGAGCTATCCACCCCTCTCTTGAGTGGATAAGCTTGGAGTTCTTTCACCCACATTTTCATCTTTTCATTGTAAGGAGAGCAAGCTTGTGAGGGCCTCAAGAGCCTTCCATTGGAGAAATAAGGGACCCAAGTCCCCTTTCTTCATTGTGCCTTTGTATTTCATCAATAGATCAGCTTATACATTGGTGATATTGGTCCATTTGTATTTATTTTTCATTTTTGTGATATGCTCCTATTTTTATTTTGTTTTAGTTTAATTCTTGTTTATAACTTTGTTGTTCTCTTTCTAACCTTTTACTCTACAGCTATCATGCCTAGCAGAGCCCAACTGGGCATGTAAGCACCCTCGATTTTCTCACCAAGTGACGAATTGGGTGCAAACACACCCCCACAAGCTTCTAGCTACTATCCACCCTTCTCTCAACAACAACAACACCCATGGAACTGGCCAAATTGGCCTCCACAAAATGTCCCTGCTCAACCTTGGTACCAGGGATGGAGAAATCCAAACTTTGGAAATAACCAACAGCAGCATGCAGTTCC